>OY987258.1:16128374-16728374 GCA_963920725.1 Rhamphomyia laevipes
CTTGTGAACGGAAATTATTTTTTAATTCATAAACTTATCTTCCAATAATTATATTCAAACAATTAATTCAGTAATAATTATTTGTGAATACAGCTTTTAACACAATCTAACAGCTAAATTCGGATTTATGGATTTGCGAAGTAAAATCGTAATATTAAAATTAAAGTTTCTTGTATCGTATGTACAGAAAAATTAAATTTATTAAAGTTCCTTATTCCTTTCATTCTGAACGTTTACCCTAGAGATAATCTGACCGCTCATTCATTTGATGCGATTGGTGCAGAAGTAGTTCTGATATGCAAAACATAAAATGTGGAAATATATAAAAAGTTTTTACAGTCATCATGAAGTCAATGTGAAACTCGTGATGGTTGTATCGCAAAAACAATGAAATTTTTGATACAATTGCACCGTAAAATTAATATGATAATTAACAAAATTTAAATTTGTAAAAATATCTAACATTTCCAGCATTATTTGAAATTTCCGAACGGCTGCGGCTCACGAATCAACGGCTCCCGAACATTACTAAATATATTGTTAGTTCAAAATTAGATTATAAAAATTTGTAAAAGAAAATATATTATTTTTTTAAATAAAAATATATAAAAAGTTTAGCTGTCAGATACACCATTCCTAAAAAATATAAAACAGAGGGAAAAAAGTGTTCCGAATTTTAATATGCCTAAAAATGTTTGTATTTTTTCGTATAATGTACAACTATAACTTTTTTTTTTAATTATCCTGAGGATACCAGAGATATTAAAAATATAAACACAAAAAGGTTTTTTGGTATCTTTATTGGTCATTGATTGCCATTGGGACTTTTTTATATAACATTAAAAATTTTAATTTTTGAAATCAGTTAATATTTTTTTATTAAACTGATAAATTTATGGTAAAAATATTAAAATATACAATAAAAGCCTAAACCCCACGATTATTTATAAATTCTCTATGTTGAGTTAAAATTTAAAATGAACAAGAATTATCTAATCAACAGAACAAACGAATAGACATCATCACAGGACTAACCTATTTTTTATTTAGCATAAAAACTTAAGTTTAAGCTTAACTAAACCTATTGAGTATGTATTTTAAACCTGCAAGTTAAACTCGCTGGGTCCCTAAACCTAGCTAAACCAAATAATGTGAATTATTGTGAATTCTAATTGCAAATAATGTTATTGGGAATGAAAATGTATACTATATAAAAATTAATTTAAGATTGAATTTTTTGAGTTAGTGTGCATATATATTTTATTTTTTGAGAGTGACGTAAATTTATAATATGGCGGAAAACTGTATAATCTAATAATAAAAAATCTCAAAATTGAGTTTTAGCTCTACCCATCTGCGGCTCAAGTTAAACGTCATTTTAAGAAAGGCTTCATCTTTAAGCTTGAACTGAAAAACCAGAAAATCTGTTAAACCCAAGCATAAACTGTGGCAAAGGCTTAAGCTTGCACTGTGAAATCCGCCAATAACTATTTTACCAAAACAAATAACTGAAAACTGCGTGCAGCTTCCATAGCTATGTTGATTTGGCAATTACATTATAGTAGATAACACTCTATGTTTCACGCTTTCAACAGGTAATTTCGATAGTAAAATTTGTACATATTGTTAAGTTTAATAGAAGACGATTACAAATTTTCTATGGATAAGGGTTTCAAGTTTCAAGAGTTTCGGCGTTTCATGAATGAGATATAGTTTAGTGATGGGAACTGATTCTGAGGTTAGGTCACGAAAGTATTGTAGATCAATGTACCACAGCAGTGTTAGTATATTGAAGGATTTATGATGGTTGTAATACATCATAAGTCCAATTAAAGTCATGAATCCTATTAAATAAGAATTTAAAACAGACGCTTATGTAATACATAAATAACTAATATAAAGAGAATTATTTAAAATACATTTAACAAATAAAAAATATAATATTTAAAAATATTTTTTTTTTTTATAATCAACCGAAAAGCTTTTTAATTTTAAAAATTCATTTTAAGACTTTAATTTTTTTTTTATTTTTATGGAAGTGTCAACCATAAAAAAATTTGCTGCAAAATCTTAATGAAAATTATGTACATTTTTTGTTGTTGTTTGTTAGTACATATTTTAAAAATAAGTATTTTATCATTAAGAGTTCTTTGGGAAATATGTGTCTACCCCACAGGCTTTTAATAAATTAAATATAATAGGAGATTTTTTTTGCATTTTTTATTATATAGGTTTTTTGACCATATGTATTTTATAGGACACTTTTTATAATCCGACGATAAAATTGTATTGCACAGATGTGTATTGTTAACTATGATTATAATGTTAATTTTAATTATAATATCAGTTTTTTTTTGTATTCAAGTATGGTTTTCATTACAGAAATAAGATATAAATATTTAATGGTACTTTTAAATAAACTTATTGAATGAATCTGTACATCGACAATATCAATATGTAATCAACTATGTAAAATAAGAAATAATGCATTGAATCTGGTTTTTTATATATAACCAAACCAAATAATGACAAAATTTTCCCTTAACAGTGAACAGAGGATTTGGAGAGTGATGGTACTTTAGGATTTTGGAATTGGGGAAAGAATTCGATTAAGGAACTCAGGTAAACGGGTAACACTTCTCTTAAACTCGTTCAAATTATAATTCAAAATGAACACATGAGGTGGTAATTGGTTCCATCAATTTGTGGTTCGAGCAAAAAACTAATTTATAAATTTCGATATGCGATGGAAGTTTGGTTCAAATAAATATTTGTGCGCTGATCCTCGTGTATTGATGTTTTGTCAAAATACACTTAATCTCATTAAAGTAGTTACCCAGCAGATATATGTGCATTACTTCTGAATAACTTCTGATTTGACCATAATTTTGATCACAAATTACTTGTATTGTAAATGTAGTAATGAATTAATTAAAGTACTGTAAATGGAAATTAAGTACTTTATTGAATCAATGCTGGAATATTCTCAATTAATCTTTATTAAAAGTCAAAATGAATTGATTTCACCATTCATTAATGAATTTATTTCATTTTATATTTAAAAAATGTAATCGAATCCAAGAAAAAGTCAACTATAAATTTATAAGCTATTAACTTTTTTATAGTAATTATCACATTTTTTATGGTAAAAGACGATATTTATTAAAGTAAGTTTATATTATTAAATTAATTTTAAAAAAGAATTATAGATTTCTAACGATTTTTCAGTTTATCGAAATTAGGATTAATCTAAATTCCAAAATTCATATAATTTTTGTATTGCTTTCTCTTTAATGACTGACTTTCATTATATCTATTTCCGCATAGTTTAGTATATTACACGTTAGTCTTAAAATTACTAAAATTTATCTAATTCAGTTTTATAAATTTCTAAACATTAGCATATTTTTATGTCTTACACAATTATTAAAAGTATATTTCCATAAAATATGTTCTCAATTTTTTATGATTTTGTTAAAAACTTTTTTTGTTCTTTTTTGAAAAAATATTATATTTCCATATGAATTTGCGATATATAATAAATAATTCCAAAATAATAAATCAATTTGACAACATTATATTAGATACTAGAAGCGTAGACTAAATTTCAAAGGAAAAATAGTGTAAAAGATTTAACAGAAACTGTTATTTAATGGAGGAAATTTACACACCGTCGTAATAGGAACTTATAAAACTTCATAATATAAGGTGACTAAGAAAAACTTGAAGAAGTAATTTAATGCGATTAAGTAACTTTTATGATTTTCTATAAAACATAAAATTATAAAATAAAATCCTTTGATGTATGTTTTTTTTTTCACAGCTATATAATACATTAAATGCATAGGCAGTGGCGGTGCTATTCTTAGAGTAAACTTACATAAGTGTGATATGTAAACGGGAGATCGATTTATTGAGACGGACAACAAGGATAAAACTAGAAGTACTAAAAGAAGAAGGAATAGAATTTAATGTCTCCTTTCTATACTTACATACAACAATTATGTTTTTACAACTCCAAATTTATCGATATTTATTAAAGCGATTAAATTGATATTTATTAAAGCGATTAAATTACTCTCCACACTCCTTTTTTAAAAACTGGTGCTAGTTGAACACCGAATATTTTTAAATGAAAATAAAGTTAGTAGTGCAAAAGTAGAATTTTGTGTTACATTAGTTCTAAAGATTTGTTAAATGAAGCAGCAGAATTTAAGCAGCTCAATAAAATAACGCACACTACACTTGCGACCAATTTAAACAGCACGCTCCTGTACACTGGGAAAAGTGCAAATTATATATTTTTTATGTAAAAAAATAGAATTTTCTTTTACTGACTTTACGTTATTGATTTTTTTTTTTTTTGTAAAGAACTATCGATAAAGTGATAAAGACTTTTAACTTTTGTGCTAGGTTAGAGGTTTTTCTTTTTATATATTATAAGAAATTGTAATGACTTGAAAATTTCTCGTATAAAATATTATTTAAAAAGTTCAAGTTTTTCAAGTAGAAAATTTTATGGTAAAGATTTTAAGGAGTAAATTTAATTAATTATTATATGAAAATTCTTTTACTTTTATATATAAATGTTAAATTGAATTAAATTTAGTGGGTAATAAGTGTTATAGAGATATTTTTTTAAACACATGTTACATAGATATGGCATATTTAAAGTATAAAGTTTGTGAAAACTCTTATAAAATTTATCGTGTATTAAATGAAAAATTATTTACTATGTTAAAAGAATTTTTTAAAGCAAATCATTATTTTTTTATATTTGTAATAAAATTTTTAGGTTTGTAATAAATAAATGAATTTACAAATTTTACTCTGTTTTTAGGTAATATTAAATAATATTCGCAACATATTCTTTAATTTAACCAAGCAATGCTAAATTCGGCAAATAAGTATTATGTAGGTAATATATCAGTCGAAATAGCTGATCAAATTTGTTTATAATACTTAAATGCTACTCGTAAATTAAATTCATAAATTTTCATTAAAATATTTTCATACGAATTTCATAACAAATTATCAATAAGAATCACTCATAAGATATACAATTAGCTAAAAATTATACATCAGGATAATATAACAAAATATCAATTTAAAAAAAAAATTGGGATATAATTACATCTCTGATCATTCAAAGAAAACTGCCCGAAATTTAGTATTTTAACAGAAAACTTAAATTGTTGGATTTATTAGAAATTAAACTCATATCATTTGCTATAACTAAAATATGTTCCAACATGACTGAAATAAGTACCTAACTCTAACTTGAATATTTTACATAGTATAAAATCATATAAAAATCAAGAGTAAAAACGAATTTCCATAATTTCAATTAATTAATAAATTACAAACAAAAATAAATATACATTCGTTAAAGAACACTTCCTTATTTGCTTTAAATTAACAAAATCATTAACAAGTTGATGCCTGTTATGCCATACCTTCACATGAAAGCTAGTTTTCATATCCCTATTCTTAAGTTGTTTTATGAATCCTGTAGAATTATTAAATGACATAATTATTTTTTATAATCTAAATCATTAACATTAACTTATTCACCTTTGTTTGGTTTACTGGTAGAAATAGAAAGTAACAATTAAATAAACTTAAAAAATTTAAATATTTTAATTTTAAATCAAGATTAATTACAAAAATAAACTAATTAATTCAAACTTTCATAAATAAATAATGCAATTATATATCATTCAAATCAAAAATAGTTGAATATTATATTTTTGATTCAACTTTGAAATCATATTCCAATCATCTAAATTTACTATACACGCTAACACTGTCTACTATCTGTCTATAGAACTACTTTAATCAACAGACAAAACAATGATGATAAATTCTTTAACATAAATTAAATATTAACATGCAATATTTAAAAAAATTCTACGTCATTAGTAAAAATTAACATAATAACTTTTCCGGAAAAACAAAACAAATTCATAAATAATAATATCAACAAGTTTTCCTTTTTACTATCGCTATTTTAACATTAAGTCCTTGTCAACTAAATATGTTGCTATGCATTAAGGTACAAAGACCCTTAACTAATTTTTTGTTCTACAAAATTTGACGTCATCCTTTTTTTATTTATTACATATATTAGACAAGATATTTTTAACATATTTGAAGATCCTTTTTGTGGGTTGGCATAGCAAAAATATTTTATATATTTTGTTTATTTATTTATATTTTTTATAATGTCGTGATTCCAATTTATATTTCTTTTATTAACTTTATGGTTAAAATAAATAAAAAAAAAAGGAAACGAATATTTTTGTCGTTTGCGTTTTATGAAAATTAACTTTCTATATTTTATTTAATAATCTTCTTCAGTCTATTAAGAATTTTCTTTGTGTTAACAGTGGAAAAATCAGAACGACAAATTACATAGTCAGGCAAAACAAAAAGAAAAAAAAAGTGATTACATAATTTGGAAAAAATATTAATTTTTCTAAAGAAAAACTATTAAAAACAATTTAAAAATATAAAAATTTATATTTTTATTACTTATCTTCAAATTATCTTACATTTTCTTATTAAAATATAACAAAATTTTAAGTTTTTTCAAAAAATTAATAGATTACGTAACAATTCCTTCTAGAAGGATTCTAATGAAATAATTATATAATTTAATTAAATTATATAAAAAGGTTATGTACAATGGAAACACAATCTGGTGATACTAATGGTGGTCCAGATCGTCGTTTAGAATTTATGGGCTCATATGTTATAAAAACATTAAAATTAAAACCAGAAAAATGGCAACGTGTCATCACTGTCGAAGAGCATAAAACAATTATTAAAGAATTTCTAGATCGTCCAATACCATTTGTATTAATAATTATATTAACACCAGCTGCCCAATTAATACCATCATCAACATTCCCTTTATCACAATTAAAAAGTAAAGGTATTTATTTTATTAAGAAGAAACCGGAACAAGTGCCACGTGAAAATTGTTCAAATTTTTTAATTGTTGGTGATCTGGCAACACGATCAATTGATCAATTATCAACATTAGTTGATGAAGTTTTTGTACCATTATTATCAAATGAAGAAAATTATAAAGGTTGGCCAGATATGGTAGCACAAGATATCCAAAAACATGTACACAGTTTAAAAAGTACTGTACATCAAGTGAAAGGACAAGTTAATGGTCAGACAATTTTAGCAATGCCAGTTGGTGTTGAGAAAATTGTCACAGCTGCTAAAGAATTAACTGAAACACAACATTGTACAATTGATTTATATTTGAAGAGTGCTATTGAAGGTGTTGTTATAAAATGGGCAACACAAGTAAATGATATTATGAATGAAAATTCAGCAAATGCTTTTTCTAATGGACAAAATCCAGTACCAACAATTGGTATTACTTAAATTTAATTATATTAATAAACATATTTTTAATTATAATATACGCCATTTTGTATTATATAGAAATTGCTTTCTGGAATAATCGTTTGATCAATTTATCATTCATATTTGAACAATTGCGAAATGATAAAATTCGTGCTATGGCATTAATGTTAGAACATACAGATAGCGCATATTTTCCATGTTTTAAGACATTATTTAAGCATGTCGTGACAGGTAAAAAAAATAAAAATATAACAAAATATAATTTTCTTTTAATGTAATGGAATGTGTCACTCAAAAAAAAAAGAAAACTAATAATTTGTTTATGAATTTAAATATTGATAAAACAAATTCTGAGATTTTTATGATTATATAATATTATAATCATAAAAGGTTTTTAACCTTTTCATTTATATTTTATGTATGACGTCATTGTTGACATGATTTAATCATATTTTATAGTTGACATCAAAACTTGTTGCATAAAAAATGTCTAGAAAATTGTCTACATTTGATTTAAAAGAAGTAACAAAATAATTATTGAATGTGACATGAAATTTACCTGTTAGATTTCTATATTATAAAATATCAATTTTCTTTCTCTTTCACTCTATTTTCTCTGTTTCATAAATTATAAATATAGCTCTTGCTGAAGCAAAAGATATTACATTATATTTGAGTCCAGTTCAGAAACAATTACAACAACTTGAAGAAACCGATTTCTCAGAATCAAAATTAATATTAGTACCACTAATGCACGTTATTTGTAATTTATGGGCAAATTCTAGATATTATTGTCATTCATCAAAAATCACAATATTACTTAGACAAATCTGCAATTTAATAATTCATCAAGTAAATTTTAATTTTCAAATAATTCTTATTTATATAAATATAATTATATTTAATTGATATATAGGCAAAACGTTATCTTGATCCATCATCAATATTTCATAGTGATATTGATGAAGCTATGCAACGTTTAACATTATCAATAAATACATTGAAATTTTTCCGTGAAGCATATGAATATTTTAAAGAAAATTTAGATCAATTTTTCCGTGATGAGACACGACCAACAATTTATTGGACTTTTCATCCGCATACAATTTTTGAACGTTTCAATGCATTTTTGGATCGTTTAAATACAATACAATGGTTCTTTTTTACTGTAATTGAATTTTTAAAATTGGAAAAAGTTGAAATTGGTGGTTTACGTGGCCGTCAATTAAGTTCACGAATAACTGGTGTTTATATTGAATTTAATCAATATTTTACATCATTTGCATCAAAAAATTATGATGTTTTAGATCCAGATGATCCAACGTTTAATGAAGATTTTACTGCATTTCAAAATCGAATTTCTGAATTGGATATGAAATTGGCAGCAATTCTTTGTCAAGCGTTTGATGATTGTTATAATTTGGAAAGTATTTTTAAGGTTCGAATTCATTTTTATTTTTATTTTTAATTTTATACTGAAATGGTTATATTGCAGTTAATTAATATAGTTGGAAGTGTTTTGGATCGGCCGAAAATTAAAGAAGAATTTACACAAAAATATACCGATATTGTTAAAATGTTAGATGAAGAATTAACAATGTGCGAACGGATTTTTAAAACACAATTGGAAATAGTTAAAGATAATAAAACATTATTTGTTAACAGAAATTGTCCACCAGTTACAGCTTGCCTTAGATGGTGTAATCAATTAGGTGATAGAATTACAGCACCAGTTAAAAATTTTCAAACTTTGCAACATCCGTAAGTTAAAAATGCAATTATTTTTTGGACACTTTTGTATACTTGTACAAAGTGCCTTAATGTTTCACCTTGACTGTCCGTCCGTCTGTTATCGTATATTATCCGGTAATATAAGGACAAAAAACTTAAACCAACATCAAAATCTTATGTTTGTTCCTCCCAGTTTTTGGTTTTAGCATTTTAAATCCCCGGCCTCCAAAATTATTTAAATGTTATTAATTAAATTATTCTTTATATACAATAAGATTTTGTTGAAATAAAAACTTTTGTGTTTGGAATGAGAGAGTCCATTAACAAATATTAACTGATATGCCAAATCCCTCCTACTTTAGAAATTAATGGGCTCAATTGTAAATATTTTAAAGAAGTACAAAAGTGCCCAGATTACAGATTGATTGTTAGTCTAATGTCAAAATTTTCTTAACTTCATTCTTACCAACATTTATTCTTTACAGTATAACAAAATCTGCTAATTCAATTGCAATAATTTTACGATATGATGAATTAATGAAAAAATTAGGATTATACGAAGAAAAAGTTTTTACAGAATGGTCACAAAATTTACCAGATATTATAAATGAAAATTTAAAAAAATCATTAATTGATCGAGAACCCAATACAAATATGTTAATATTAAATTTTAGTTATCAATTATTTGCAATATTGCGTGAAGTTCATTATTTAAAACAAATGGAAAAAGATAATATACCAGAAGTAGGTATTGAATTTTCTGAAAAAAGTGAACTTTATCGGAGTTACACACTCAATCTGGAGAAAACTATTGATTGGTATAATATGGTATTGATTAATAGTACTGCAGTTGAGTTGCAACTCATTAAAAATGAAATTGAACAAATCGATGCATTAGTTGAATTGGGTATAAATTCATTTAATTGGACATCTGATAATATTACAGAATATTTACAAAAATTACGTGAACCAGTAGCAAGTTTACAAAATCGTATGAATCATACACAACGTAATTTAAAAGATATACGTAATATTATGTCATCATGGATTCGGTCACCATTATTTGAAAGAAAAGATTCCAAAAAAGATGCTGTTTTATGTTTAGACGAACGTACCGATCGAATAATGAAAAGATATTCAGAAATTGAAGCAGCATCAAAAAAAATACATGAACTATTAAAAGATAATATGAAACAATTTAGTATGATTAATCGGCAAGAAGAAGAAATATGGACTGATTATGTTTCATTTGTTGATGATATTGTTTATGAAAATCTTTTATTAACAGTTGGTGTTAGTATGGGATATTTAGCTGAAAATATGGATCCGTCAAATAATTATTCACCATTGTTTGAATCGCGTTTAGAGTTACTTGAACCTAATATGATATTTGTACCATCATTAGATCCAGACGATCCTAAGGGATTTAATCATTTGTTAGCTGAATTAATGGAAGACATATTGAAAATGGCAACATTAATGAAACGCTTGAAAACAACAGATGCAAAAACATATGAGAATATGATAATCACAAATTCCGATGTTCTTGAAATGAGAAAAGAAATACTAGAAGGTAAGTTTATTAGAATAGTGTTAAAATCTATGAATTACTAATGAAATTTTTTCGGTATAGGTGTTGAACGGGTGGTCCAAGAAGCTGCTGAATTTTGTCGGGGTTTCGAACGATACTCATACTTATGGTATGAAGATCGTGAAGAATGCATGTTTTACTTTTTGGAATATGGTCGTATTTTAGATCCAGATGAAATTGATTTAGTTCTGGCCAAAGAATCTGCAGCTCCAAAAGAATCAGCTCCAACAATCGAGGCTTTTCGTGAACAAATTGATAATTATGAATCACTGTTTATGGAAATCGAAGGAATCGAATCATTTCAAATATTTAATTCATGGTTTCAAGTTGATGTACGACCATTTCGGCAAAGTCTTTTGAATATTGTTTGCCGATGGGGTAATATGTTTAAAGAACATTTAGTGACACGAGTAACAAGTAGTTTATCCGATTTGGGTAATTTTATACGACGTGCCGATGAAGGTCTACTGCAAACGGTTAAAGAAGGTGATTATGATGGATTAGTTAGCATAATGGCATATTTAATGCAAGTAAAAGAACGTACAGCTACATCAGATGAAATGTTTGAACCATTACAAGAAACAATACAATTATTAAAATATTACGATATGGATATACCAGAAGAAGTAAACGTATTGTTACAAGAGCTACCAGAACAATGGGCTAATACAAAGAAAATTGCTCTGACAGTTAAACAACAAGTATCACCATTACAAGCAACAGAAGTTGTTAGTATTAGAAATCGGATTGCTGCATTTGAAATTCATATAAGTTTCTTTAGAGAAGTTTTTCGGCATTACGAATTCTTTAAATATGATTGTTCTAAACCATATAATTTATTAAACCGAATAAATATGGACATTTATCGTTTGGAACAAGTAATGAGAGATATTCAAGAATCTGGAAGTTTATTTGAAGTTAATGTGCCCGAATTTAAGCTATTGAAACAATGTAGAAAAGAACTAAGAATGTTAAAGGTATAAAAAGTATGTAATTAAATGTTTTTAACTAACTAAATGTTCATCATTTTAATTTAGCAACTATGGGATTATGTTTATATTGTACGGACAAGTATCGAAGATTGGAAATTAACACCATGGAGAAAAGTTGATGTCGAAAATATGGATATTGAATGTAAGAAATTTGCTAAGGACATTCGTTTGTTAGACAAAGAAATGCGTCTTTGGGATACTTTTGTTATGCTAGAGAGTACTGTTAAAAATATGTTGACATCATTGAGAGCAGTTGGTGAATTACAAAATCCAGCAATAAGAGAACGTCATTGGCATCAACTTATGGTGTCCACAAAGGTTTTTTTTTTAATTTCAGATTTAAAATCAATATTTTTTTTAGTGATAATGCTGTAAATAAAATGCTAGTTTTACACTATACTAAATTTTTCTCATCAATATTGGAAATTTGATTGAGAAAACTTTGTACAGTCACTTTATTTACTATACTTATTTATTTATTTTCTTATAATTTTGTATATAACATTTTTCTATTTTGAGTTTAAAAATTTATTTTTACAGAGTTTAGCAGCTCTTCCGAAAGAAATCACAGTAAGTAAAATCACAAACATTGTAAATATATATTTATAGATAAGATATTTAGATATAAAAAAAAAATTATCGTAGAAGTAGAATTTATCTGAAAAACAAATCTTCCCAACATAACAAGATTAATTCAAAATATTTTATTTAGGTTCAATTTATAATGGATCATGATACAACGTTATGTGAGTTATTAGCTCTAAATCTACATGAGTGCGAAGAAGAAGTTAAAAATATTGTTGATAAAGCTGTTAAAGAAATGTCAATGGAAAAAATATTACGTGATTTAAATACAACATGGTCAGCTATGGATTTTGATCATGAGATTCATGCACGTACTGGATGTAATTTATTAAAAGCTTCAGAAGAACTGATTGAAACTCTTGAGGATAATCAAGTTTGTTTACAAAATCTTATAACATCGAAATTTATAGCACATTTTCTGGAAGAGGTTTCAACTTGGCAGAATAAATTAATGATTGCAGATCAAGTAATTACCGTTTGGTTTGAAGTACAGCGTACCTGGACTCATTTAGAAAGTATATTTATGAGTTCAGAAGATATACGAAAACAATTGCCAGTTGATTCAGAACGATTTGATAAAATTGATACTGAATTTAAAATATTAATGAAAGAAATGTCCGTAACAAATAATGTTGTTGTATCAACAAATCGTGATGGATTATGTGAACGCTTAGAGACATTACAAAAAGAATTGACATTATGTGAAAAAGCTTTAGCTGAATATTTGGAAACAAAAAGATTGGCTTTTCCCCGATTCTATTTTGTTTCCTCTGCAGATCTGTTAGATATTTTGAGCAATGGAATCCAACCGGAATTGGTTACAAAACATTTAACAAAATTATTTGATTCCATTGCCCGACTAAAGTTTAACAGAAATGCAGATGAAAGTGCTGTTGAATCGGCATCCGGTATGTTTGCAAAAGATGGTGAATATGTTGAATTTGATAATTTAACGGACGTTACTGGACCGGTTGAAGTATGGCTTAATCGTATTCAGAATGCAATGAGATCATCATTGCGACATTATATTTCTGAAGCTGTTGTAACTTATGAAGAGAAACAACGAGAACAATGGCTTTTTGATTATCCAGCACAAATTTCATTATGTGGTTCACAAATATGGTGGGCAACTGAAGTGAATATTGCATTTGGTCGATTGGAAGAAGGTTACGATAATGCAATTAAAGATTATTATAAGAAACAAGTTTGTCAATTAAGTGTCTTGATTAGTTTACTATTGGGCGAATTGAGTAAAGGTGACCGACAAAAAATTATGACAATTTGTACAATTGATGTTCACTCCAGAGATGTAGTTAATAAAATGATACAAGCCAAAGTGGAAAGCGGTTCAGCTTTTATGTGGCAATCACAATTACGACATCGTTATGATGATACAGAAAAAGATTGTTTTGCTAATATTTGTGATGCAGAATTTCGATATTCTCATGAATATTTGGGCAATACTCCTAGATTAGTAATAACACCTCTTACTGATCGTTGTTATATTACGTTAACTCAATCATTACATTTGGTAATGGGTGGTGGTCCAGCTGGTCCAGCTGGAACAGGTAAAACAGAGACAACTAAAGATTTAGGTCGTGCATTAGGAATTATGGTTTATGTTTTTAATTGTTCCGAACAAATGGATTACAAGGTATATTCATAGTTTCAATTTTAATAAATAAATTATTTAAAATTTTAATTCACAGTCTTGTGGAAACATTTACAAAGGATTAGCTCAAACCGGTGCATGGGGTTGTTTCGATGAATTCAATCGAATCTCAGTAGAAGTATTATCTGTTGTAGCTGTCCAAGTGAAATCCGTTCAAGATGCAATTCGTGATAAAAAGGATAAATTTAATTTTATGGGGGAAATAATAAAATGTGTACCAACTGTTGGTATATTCATAACAATGAATCCTGGTTATGCTGGTCGAACTGAGCTCCCTGAAAATTTGAAAGCCCTATTTCGGCCATGTGCTATGGTTGTACCAGATTTTGAACTTATCTGTGAAATTATGCTTGTTGCAGAAGGTTTCCAAGAAGCAAAAATATTAGCTCGAAAATTTATTACTTTGTACACTTTATGCAAAGAATTGCTTTCGAAACAAGATCATTACGATTGGGGCTTGCGTGCTATTAAATCTGTTCTTGTTGTTGCAGGATCTTTAAAAGTAATAACCCGCAAAATCTAATATACGCAGTTTTTTTTTTCTTCAAAATAATTTTATATATATTTATAGAGAGGTGATCCTGGACGTCCTGAAGAAGAAGTTTTAATGAGAGCATTGCGTGATTTTAATATCCCTAAAATTGTGACAGATGATATGCCTGTTTTTATGGGTTTAATTGGTGATCTATTTCCTGCTCTTGATGTACCACGAAAACGTGATCAAGATTTTGAAAAAACTGTTAAACAAGCTGCTGCTGATTTACTACTACAACCAGAGGATAATTTTATTTTAAAAGTGGTTCAATTAGAAGAGCTATTAGAAGTTCGTCATTCTGTGTTTATTATTGGTAATGCTGGTACTGGAAAAACACAAGTTTGGAAAACACTATTTAAAACTTATCAAAATATTAAACGAAAACCAATCTTTAATGATTTGAATCCAAAAGCTGTTACTAATGATGAACTTTTTGGAATTATTAATCCAGCTACAAGAGAATGGAAAGATGGTTTATTTTCTGTAATAATGCGTGAACAGGCTAATCTATCAGGTGATCAGCCAAGATGGATTGTGCTAGATGGAGATATTGATCCAATGTGGATTGAAAGTTTAAATACGGTTATGGATGATAATAAAGTTTTAACTTTGGCGAGTAATGAACGTATTGCATTGACACCTACAATGCGATTATTATTTGAAATATCGAATTTACAAACAGCTACACCAGCTACAGTTTCAAGAGCAGGAATTTTATATATTAATCCACAAGATTTGGGTTGGAATCCGTAAGTTAGACTTTGTCTTATTTTTAGATTTACAAATAGTAATAGAAGTAATCAGTTTGAAAAGTAAGAAAGATCACCGAGAATAATCATTAGGAAATATAACTTAAGTAACTTAAGGAAATATAACTTAAATTAGGAAATATAACTTAAAGTAGTTCAGTTTTTCCTGAATAAATATTACCTACATTATTCTGAAATCTTACTTACTATTCTATTTAATTTTTATATTTGTTTTTATAACAATTTTCAAAACTATTTTGCCTTTTAACCTATTTTACATTATCTGTCTTTGGCTAACAATCGTCAAAATTATTGTAATCTTCATCAGATATGTTACAAGTTGGATTGAAACTCGAGAAATACCATCTGAAAAATCAAATCTTGTAATTCTGTTTGACAAGTATATACCAGCTTGTTTAGATAATATCCGGACAAGATTTAAGAAAATTACACCAATTGCTGAAATGGCACATATTCAAATGTTATGCCATCTATTGGACTGTTTTTTGTCAGTACAAAATACACCAGCAGATTGTCCAAAAGAATGGCATGAATTTTATTTTGTATTTGGTTGTATTTGGGCATTTGGATCTGCAATGTTTCAGGATCAGGCTATTGATTATAGAGTAGAGTTTAGTAAATGGTGGGTTAATGAATTTAAAACAGTTAAATTTCCACCAGGTAAGTTATTTTCAATTAATCACCAAGCCGCAAGTAACAAAATGGATACATTTTAATTTATATCCATTTTATTTAACAATCATATGAGAATTATGTTAATCCTTTTTGCATAATCTTAAATAATTACCTGTGGCTAGAGTGTTAATATTTCAAATTAAAATTATTATAAAATAATTTAATATAATTTCCAAATTATAACTTTAGGTGGAACAGTTTTTGATTACTATTTAGATTCAGAAACAAAACAATTTTTAAATTGGTCCGAAAAAATTACAAAATTTGAATTAGATTCAGATTTACCACTACAAGCTGTATTAGTACATACATCCGAATCAATACGAATACGTTACTTTCTAGATTTATTAATGGAACGTAAACATCCGGTAATGTTAGTTGGTAATGCTGGATGTGGTAAAACAGTATTGGTTAATGAAAAAATCCAAGGTTTATCCGAAAATTATGCAATTACAAATGTACCATTTAATTTTTATACAACATCCGAAATGTTGCAGAAAATTTTAGAAAAACCATTAGAAAAAAAAGCCGGACGAAATTATGGACCACCAGGCAATAAAACATTAATATATTTTATTGATGATATGAATATGCCTGAAGTTGATCAATATGGTACAGTACAACCGCATACATTAATTCGACAACATTTAGATTATGGTCATTGGTATGATCGTAATAAATTATCAATAAAAGATATACATAATTGTCAATATGTATCATGTATGAATCCGACATCTGGAAGTTTTACAATAAATCCCCGACTTCAACGACATTTTAGTGTATTTGCAGTTAGTTTTCCTGGTGGTGAATCTGTAGCATTAATTTATTCATCGATATTGGCACAACATTTTTTAAATTCTGAACAAAAATTTAATATTGCTGTTTCTAGATTAACAAATCATATTGTTATAGCTAGTTTAGCATTACATAATAAAATATCACAAATATTTTTACCGACTGCTATCAAATCACATTATATATTTAATTTAAGAGATTTAACAAATGTTTTTCAAGTAAATATTTGAAATTAATATAAAATTTATTATATTTATCAACAATAAACAAAAATCTTAATAGGGACTACTATTTAGTACTAGTGAATGTTTAACAACACCATCTGATATGATCCGGTTATGGCAACATGAAACACAACGTGTTTATGGTGATAAATTAATTGATGAAAAGGATATTGATAGTTTTACAAAAATGCAACATGATATTGTTAAAAAATCATTTGAAGAAATTGATGAATCAATTATATTTGATAAACCAAATATATTTTGTCATTTCGCTGGCGGAATTGGTGAGCCGAAGTACATGTCTATTAAAGGCTGGACAGAGCTACACAAACTCCTTCAGGAGGCAATGTCATCATATAATGATTTAGTAGCTGCTATGAACTTGGTCTTATTTGAAGATGCTATGATGCATGTTTGCAGGTTAATTATTTAAACTTTATTAATTTACTAATGTTATCTAGCATAATCTACTAAACTATAATGAGCTGTTTATAAAGTACATAAAGCGACAATTAAAAATTAAATATAAGAAGTTGCAAAACGATATGTCAGAAAGATAAAAAAAAAATTGTTTTGAGTACTTTATGAACACCTCTTAATGTAAACTAAACCTTCAGATTACTTGAATTAAAAATTTCAAATATTTTCTAGAATAAATCGAATACTTGAATCACCTCGAGGTAGTTCACTGTTGGTTGGTGTTGGCGGTAGTGGTAAACAGTCATTATCAAGACTTGCTGCATTTATTTCCAGCTTAGAAGTATCACAGATTCAACTTAAGAAAGGATATGGAATAAGTGATCTAAAAGTAAATTTTAATTTATGGTTACATAAAAACATTTGTTAGCTAACAAAATCTGTTCTATTTTTAAGATCGAATTATCAAGTCTTTATTTAAAATCTGGTATGAAAAATGTTGGAATTATGTTTCTAATGACAGATGCCCAAGTACCAAATGAAAATTTCTTGGTTCTTATAAATGATATGTTGGCATCTGGTGAAATACCTGATCTATTTCCAGATGATGAAATTGAAAATATTATTGCTGGTGTACGTAATGAAGTTAAAGGTGCTGGATTAATAGATTCACGTGAAAATTGTTGGAAATTCTTTATAGATCGGGTCCGACGACAACTTAAAGTTGTATTATGTTTTTCACCTGTTGGATCAACCTTAAGAGTACGATCACGTAAATTTCCAGCTATTATAAATTGTACTTCAATAAATTGGTTTCATGAATGGCCACAAGAAGCATTAATATCAGTAGCAATGAATTTCTTACAAGAAAATCAAGTTTTACCAGAAACACATCGTGATGCTGTTGGTAAATTTATGTCATATGTTCATACATCTGTTAATCAAACATCAAAAACATATTTACAAAATGAACGACGTTATAATTATACAACACCAAAAAGTTATTTGGAACAAATTAGTTTATATACAAAATTATTGAATCAAAAACATCAAGATTTACAAAGTAAAATTGAACGATTAGAAAATGGTTTACAAAAATTACGAACAACTGCTATTCAAGTTTCTGAATTAAAAGTGAAATTGGCTGAACAGGAAATTGAATTGAAAGAAAAAAATGATGCTGCAGATGCATTAATTGAAATTGTTGGTATTGAAACGGAAAAAGTACAAAATGAAAAAGCATTTGCCGATGAAGAAGAAATGAAAGTAGGCTTAATAGCTGAAGAAGTCACTAAAAAACAAAAAGATTGTGAAGAAGATTTACTTAAAGCTGAACCAGCATTATTAGCCGCCCAAGAAGCTTTGAATACATTAAATAAAGGCAATTTAACAGAATTAAAATCATTTGGATCACCACCGGGTGCTGTTACAAATGTAACTGCTGCTGTTATGGTATTATTAGCACCAAATGGTAAAATACCAAAAGATCGTACATGGAAAGCAGCTAAAATATCAATGGCCAAAGTAGATGCATTTTTAGATGCATTAATTAATTATGATAAAGAAAACATTCATCCGGAAATTACTAAAGCTATTCAGCCATATTTAAAAGATGTGGAATTTGAACCAGAATTTATTAGATCAAAATCAGCTGCTGCTGCTGGTTTATGTGCCTGGGTAATTAATATTATTAAATTTTATGAAGTTTATTGTGATGTGGAACCAAAAAGAAAAGCTCTGGCACAAGCCAATGCTGATTTAGCTGCAGCACAAGATAAACTGAGTCATATTAAAAGGAAAGTTATGGTAAATATAATAATTATGTATACTTTACGAATTTAATTGGATACATTACGATTATTTTTTTAGAGTTTAGAAGAACAATTAGCTAAACTTACAGCAGATTTTGAAAAAGCTACTGCTGATAAATTAAGATGTCAACAAGAAGCAGATGCTACTCAAGCTACAATTCAATTAGCTAATCGTCTTGTTGGTGGTTTAGCTAGTGAAAATGTTCGTTGGGCAGAAGCAGTTAATGAGTTAGAAATTTTGCTTGAAATTATTATTTTTCATTAATTAAAATTCATATTTTCAGTTTTGTTAAACAAGGAGTTACTTTGCCAGGTGATATTCTACTCATCACAGCTTTTATTTCATATGTTGGTTGTTTTACAAAACAATTTCGACTTGATTTAATGAATAAAATGTGGTTACCATTTTTACGTTCTATTGATCCACCAATACCAGTTACTGATTCTTTAGATCCATTAACTCTATTAACAGATGATACAACTATTGCAGTTTGGACAAATGAAGGATTACCAAGTGATCGAATGTCAATTGAAAATGCTACAATTTTATCAAATTCCGATCGATGGCCATTAATGATTGATCCACAGTTACAGGGTGTCAAATGGATTAAAGAGAAATATGGAAGTGCATTGAAAATTATTCGATTGGGACAAAAAGGTTATTTGGATGTTATTGAAAAGTCTTGCGTAGAAGGTAGTACAGTGATAATAGAAAATATTGGAGAATTTTTGGATCCTGTTTTGGATCCTTTGTTAGGAAGAAATTTAATTAAAAAGGGAAGGTATTTACAGATCTTTTTTGTAATAAATATATTTATAAAAACATATTATCTTTTAAGAGCTATCAAAATTGGTGACAAAGAAGTGGAATATTGTTCTGATTTTCGATTAATTTTACATACAAAACTAGCCAATCCACATTATAAACCTGAAATGCAAGCACAAACAACATTAATTAATTTTACTGTGACAAGAGATGGTTTAGAAGATCAATTGTTAGCCGAAGTTGTAAAAGCCGAAAGACCAGATCTTGAAGAACTAAAAGCAATTATTACCACAAACACAAAAAAAATTAAATTAAAATTTATGAGAAACATATTTTTTTTAACATATTTTTAGGCTGATTTGACCAAACAACAAAATGATTTTAAAATTATGCTGAAAAAATTAGAAGATGATTTACTATCAAGATTATCATCAGCTGGTGGTAATTTACTTGGTGATACGGCATTAGTTGAAAATTTGGAAACAACAAAAAGAACTGCAGCAGAAATTGAACAAAAAGTTGCTGAAGCTAAAATAACATCAAAAGAAATTGATACAGCCAGAGAACATTATAGAGCTGCTGCAGCACGTGCCAGTTTATTATATTTCATTTTGAATGATTTAAATACCATAAATCCAATTTATCAATTTTCTCTAAAAGTAGTTGCTCTTTTAAATTAGAATTTAGAAAAATTAATATATATTTTTTTTGCAGGCATTTAGTGTTGTTTTCCAAAAAGCTATTGCAAAAGCTGAATCGGCTGAAACAGTACCAGCGCGTGTAACAAATTTAATTGATTGTATTTCATATTCTGTATTTCAATATACATCAAGAGGATTATTTGAATGTGATAAATTAATATTTGCATCACAAATGACATTTCAGGTAATTTAGGTAACTTTCAGGTAACTTGCCGGAGAACTAATATAATATTAAATTATATAGATACTTTTAATGAGTGAAGAAATTACAGCACAAGAATTAGATTTTCTTTTACGTTTTCCAATTAAACCACATGTTACTAGTCCAGTTGATTTTCTACCAAACACATCATGGGGTGGTATATGCAGTTTAGCATCAAAAGATGAATTTCGTAATTTAGATCGTGATATTGAAACATCATCGAAACGTTGGAAATCATTAGTTGAATCTGAATTACCAGAAAAAGAGAAATTTCCACAAGAATGGAAAAATAAAACAGCTTTACAAAGATTATGTATGATGAGAGCTTTGCGACCAGATCGTATGACCTATGCTTTAGCGTATTTTAATATTTATTTTATTAATTAAAAATTGAAATTAATATTTTTATATTTATAGAGATTTTATTGAAGAAAAATTGGGCGGAAAGTACGTAGAAAATCGCACTATGGAATTTGCAAAATCATTTGAAGAAGCTAGTCCATCTACCCCGATTTTTTTTATACTTTCTCCTGGTGTTAATCCATTGAAAGATGTCGAAGCACTTGGCAAACAGATGGGTTTTACCATTGATATTGGTAATTTTCATAATGTTTCCTTGGGTCAGGGTCAAGAAATTGTCGCTGAAGCTGCTATGGACCAAGCCGCAAAACATGGTGATTGGGTTGTATTACAAAATATTCATTTGGTACGTCAATGGCTACCAGCACTAGAAAAAAAATTAGAGCATTATTCTGTTGGTTCACATCCAGAATATCGAGTATTTGTTAGTGCTGAACCGGCAGCTACTGCAGCAGCACATATTATTCCACAAGTAAATTTTGATTATGTACTTAAAAATTACAATAAATTTTAATTTTAATTTTTAGGGTATTCTTGAGAGTTCTATAAAAATTACAAATGAACCACCTACTGGAATGATGGCTAATTTACATAAAGCTTTAGATAATTTCACACAAGAAACCTTAGAAATGTCCGGCAAAGAAGCCGAATTTAAAGTTATCCTTTTTGCATTATGCTATTTTCATGCTGTTGTTGCAGAACGACGTAAATTTGGTCCACAAGGATGGAATAAAATTTATCCATTCAATGTTGGTGACTTGAATATTAGTGTTTCAGTATTGTACAATTATTTAGAAGCAAATTCTAAAGTACCATGGGAAGATTTACGTTATTTGTTTGGTGAAATTATGTACGGTGGACATATAACTGATGATTGGGATCGTAAACTTTGTATTACCTATCTGGAGGAGTACATGCAACCGGATTTAGTTGATGGTGAATTACCATTAGCACCAGGATTCCCTGCACCACCAAATACCGATTATACTGGCTATCATGGTTATATTGATGACACAATGCCAGCTGAATCACCATATTTATATGGTCTACATCCTAATGCTGAAATTGGTTTTCTAACAACCCGTTCGGAAAATATATTTAGAACAGTTTTTGAAATGCAACCTCGTGATGCTGGTTCATCTGGAGGTGCAACAATTACGCGAGAGGATAAAGTTAAACAAATTGTTGATGAAATAATGGAAAAATTGCCAGAAGAATTTAATATGATTGAAATTATGAATAAAGTTGAAGAAAGAACACCATACGTAATTGTTGCTTTTCAAGAGTGTGAACGGATGAATTATTTAACGAGCGAAATGAAAAGAAGTTTAAAGGAACTTGATTTGGGACTTAAGGTTAGCACGTCAATTTGTAGGAATCACTTTATACGATTTTTGAAATAATATAATTTAGTCTCTCCATTTTGCCCGAATTCACAATTGCACAACTGACTGCACAAGTAGCTTAAACTGAAATTACCGAACACACAATTGACTAAAAGTAAAATGTAAACACTTAAAATTTTCGGAAAGTCGTAGCCCGCAGCATATACAATAGATTTTCTCATTTGGTAAATTTATTGTTTCAGTAAAATATTAATGTACCATAGATTCGGCAAATTATATTTCGGTCAATTGTGCAGTCAGTCAATTGCTTACTATCATTAGCCGGATATCTAAGACAATTTGGTCCTTAATAACTAAATATTAAATTTACAATAATTTAATTAATAAATTAATTAAATTACAAAATTTCTATTAGGGTGAATTAACTATTACATCTGATATGGAAGAATTAGAAAATTCATTATTCTTGGATCAAGTACCACCAATTTGGACAGCCAGAGCATATCCTTCCTTATTAGGTTTGACATCATGGTTTGTTGATTTATTATTACGTTTACGTGAATTGGAAACGTGGTCAACTGATTTTGTTGTTAGAAAATTCTATAAATTATTTATTATTCTTTTAATATTTAAATTGAAATATTTTTTTATAAAATAGTTGCCATCATGTGTTTGGTTAGCTGGTTTTTTCAATCCACAATCATTGTTAACTGCAATAATGCAAAGTACAGCACGACGAAATGAATTACCATTGGATAAAATGTGTTTACAATGTGACGTTACAAAAAAACAAAAAGAGGATTTCACGTATACATAATATATATAATTTTACATTTCTATTAACCCTTTCATTCCTATTGTTAGTTTCTTTTCCGTTCTTACTAACTGATAATTATTTGCAATTGTTGCAAAATATAAATCATAAAAATATATTTAATACAATTATTTTGAATTTGTTTAACATTTAAATTTTGAAATGAATGAATAACCTTTATAACGATAGTAATGGAGGGTTAATATTACAATATTTGTTATAATATTATTTTTCATATGTATATATAATATAGAACTGCACCACGTGAAGGCGCTTATGTTCATGGTATATTTATGGAGGGTGCACGATGGGATATTCAACAAGGAATAATAATGGAATCTCGACTAAAGGAACTTTATCCATCAATGCCAGTTATTAATATTCGAGTAATATAAAATATACAATAAAATATTTTTACAACTGTTTATTATTTTATACTATATTATGACAGGTTAATAAATTTTTCTTTTCAAATATTTCTTAGGCAATTACTCAGGATAAACAGGATTTAAGAAATATGTACGAATGTCCTGTATATAAGACAAGAACACGAGGACCAACATATGTTTGGACATTTAATTTAAAAACTAAAGATAAACCAGCTAAATGGACTTTAGCTGGTGTTGCACTTTTACTTCAAGTTTAAAATTATTATAAAAAAAAAAAAACATTTTTGTAATTCTGTGAAATAAATTAAATTATTTGCTTATTGTAAGGTAAAATACTTTAAATAAATATACACAAATTGCAATCAAGCTGAATGGTTTTTTTTTATATATAACTTAAAATAATATTATTTTTTGGTTTAATAATTCTGCCAATTATTTTCATGTTTGACTTTATTTTTTTTTATGTGTTTTGTTATTTGATTTGTAACTGATTTTTGCGTTTACCAAATAAGGATTTCGTAATTTTATTTGTTCCTATATACACGTTCAGTTAATTTAGGATGACCGTAACTTCCGACAGATTTAATTATTTGTAAAAATGATATTGTTTTGGGAAATCTATGCTGAATCTTGTGGCGGGTTATCATTATTCAGAGTTAGTATAGACTTGATTGAATTCAATATTTATTAAATTTGTATATATTCATCAAATTTATACTGATATTGAAATTTGTTTTGATTTTATCAATTTTTTGATAAGTGAAATTTGTTAAAAAATAGTTTATAAATATTATACAAATTTTTAGGATTGATTGTATCTAAGAAATTTATACATTTGGTAAGAACATAGGAAAAATATATCAATTTTTAATCGAAATACTTTCCAAAAAAAAAATGATTATAAAACAAGAACTTGCAATTAATTTTATATGGATTCCGAACCATAACTATCTTTATAGTGAAGAATCTTTTAACTGCAACAATCTAATGGCTTTTGTTTTCAGCAAATATTCAATTAAATAGTTAACACGTGATTTTTTTTTAAATTCACACTGATATACTGAAAATTTTATTTACCTGGTACCCATTTAATGCTGAATCAACTTAGAGCCGTAATAGGATACAGATAAATACAGAAGTAAATTTTATTTTCAGCTTAGCAAATCCAATATTTAAGTTCTAATTCTTACGATGTTGTAAGAAGTTTCGAAGCCACAAGAAATGTCGAAAATATTTGAGTTCATTCTTATATAAAATGGGCTACACTTGAATAAAATGCGAGTTAATTACAATGAAAAAAAAAACATCTATTCACATTATCTATTCACAATAAACTTTACGAATATACATCGCAATTAAAGACTTTTAACTTCTATATATTATGCAGAATATGAGCCACCGAAATGAAGATAAATTATAATGGGAATCCCATTTAAAATATATACAATGTAGAAAGAGAAATCCATAAAAATTGCATGTAAATTTCACGTGAAATTTAATTATACCATAATATTCCATCCAACATTATTTTACTTCAACAATAGTTACCAAAAATAGAGTTCCTTGAAAAATGGAGGTTTCCAATACTTGCGAACCGTCTATATAATATGGAACAAGTGTTTAATATTTGAAAATATTTTAGAATTGACTTGGGTTATTGAATATTTAATTAGTTAGCTAGCGGGTATTGTTAGTTAAACCTAGATAAGTATTTAGTTAGACCACTATTTTGTCTAGTGTTTGAGTTATCAAGCGAGAAACATATGCAATATTAAAAATAACTCTTCGTGAATCTGAAGTTATACATTTTAATTGGGATTAGTATGGTTATCGTAACAAACTATGTAGCCAATCAAGTATTTGGTCAGTCAAAATGTCCGCCGCCCTAGAACCCAGATTTTTCGTCAATTTATTATCAACCGTTTCAAGAAAACATTTATAAAAAATATTTTTAATATTCTTTTAAAAATTTTAGAGCACATTATTTTCTATATATTTTAATCAAAATGAAATTGTTTGGCTTAAAATGAAATAAATTCTTTTTAACAAAATTTCAATTATTTTAAAAATCTTGATAAATAAATAAAGCTATTAATTTTTCTCGATATAAATTATGTTATCCATTTTATTGAAACAAAAAAACTTTTCCAATTCTTTCTAAAAATATATATATAGATGTATAATAATAAT
This sequence comes from Rhamphomyia laevipes, assembly GCA_963920725.1. Lineage (NCBI taxonomy): Eukaryota > Metazoa > Arthropoda > Insecta > Diptera > Empididae > Rhamphomyia > Rhamphomyia laevipes. The sequence goes on from OY987258.1 coordinate 16,154,327, forward strand.
TTAATTAATAAGAGTTTTTCTTTTTAATTTTCTTTAATATTATCGATACTTATAATAAAAAAAATAACTTAATTCTTCTTATTTATAATTATATAAATATACAAATGAAAATATGAAAATTCTTTTGAATTTATTATTATTTGAAATCGAACATATTTTTCCCATCTTACTAAATCAATTTTATAAATATTTTATATTAATAAGGAAAACACAAAATACCATATTCTATTAGTCAATAAAAATATATAAATATCCTTAACAATAATATAAAACAGTGAAAAACAAGGAAAATTAGATTTATGTAATCGTAACAAAAAAAAATATTCTTATGAATAACCATTTTTTTTTATATGTTAGCTATCTCTATACATTTATAATTTATCAACAAGTGGAAATTTTTATTTTGATTAATGATATTGAAAAGCGCTTTTCCTGTTTAGGTTGATTATCCTCTGCTAAAACTCTCTATAAAAATATACACAACAACAAAAAATTTCATATTTTCTATATAACGCAAATTTATATTTTATGTTGTTGTGCAATTTTTTTTTTTGTTATGAATTTTCATAAAATATTAGCATATATGAAGAAAATATCTATTCATAGATCAAAAATATATGAAGTATATCTATATATTGATGGTATCCTTGGGGTTTAACTTTTTTTATATGGTTTTGATTTACATCAAAATAAAGTGTGTAAAAAAGTTTTTTATTTTGTTTTGTTGTTTTTCAAGAAATATGAGATTTTTTTTAAAAAAAAAAAATTTTGTTGTTTTGTATATTTTCCTTGTCGATTACATATTTTTGTATGTAATTTAAATAAACAAAAAATAACCTTTTTTTATACTATTAACAAGAGAAAAAAATATGAAAATTTTGGAAAAGTGTTCATGTTTATTATATGAGTTATTAGAAAAATATAATATTATATTTTCAAAATTTATAGTAGCATAGTTATTTAGTCAATAGTTTTTAATAAAAGTTAAAAAAAAAAGCATTTTCGAAGGTATACTTAAATAGATAATAAAGTGTGTAAAAAAGATTCGTAATTTTCTAATGCATTAATTTGTAAAAAATAATTATTGTATACATATCATTTAATTATTTAATACTTTTTAAAAGAAACACTAAACGTAAAGTTTTCAAACAAGCAAATCGTAAAAGAAAGCTGAATACGAAATTTCAATCAAATTGGATGACAAATGTTGCTGTGCATAAGAAAAAGTTTATAGTTTTTTATTATAAAGAAAAATTGATTTGTGGAATTTTCATTTTTTCGACCACAACACTTTATAATTATTCAATAATTCCTCGTAAAATACTTTGATTCGCGAGTTCTTTAATATTAATTTGTTAATATATGAAAAGTTGAATAATTATATGGTCAGTGGTAGCTTATATATTTAGTGCTTACCAAATGACGATAAACTTTATACTTTGATTCCCGGGATGAATAATTAATAATATATAGTTAAGAATTAAGATATTAAGAAATTACAACAATTTCTATTTGTTGTAATCATAGGGACCTAAAATTTGTGGATCGTGAGATGGGTTTTCGGATTTTCCTACAAAACAAATAAGCAACCACAAATAAGCAAATAAAAATAACACTATTAGATCTTTCGGACACAAAAACACTTCTAGGTTACGAAATGAAGGATAGAAATTGCAATCCTGAAAATAATTACAATATTTTGTAATTACGTCTCGTACCACAGATTATTTTATATAAATTTTCCGTAAGATAAACAAAACAACATCAATGATTATAATCTAATATAAATTTCATTATTTGCTTTGTGATTATATAGTCAATTTTATAAATAAAATTAATTTGAGAAATAATTTTCTTCCTTGATTATTTTCTTATTTGATTTAATCTTGTGTTGCCGCCATTTACCAAAATAAATTTAGTTGCGTAATTCTATTATTTGTTAACGAGAATTTATCGAAAGTTATCGTCATCTATAATTAAATCTGATGCTCATTCCTCATTCTTGTTGTATATTAGCATTTTTAAGAATTCAAAACTTTATAATGATTTACCTGAAAAAACCGATGACCGTTGACCAACCAAACATTTTGATTAACATGCTCATAAATAAAAATTACTTAACAATCTTGAAAAAATAATAGTAAAACTTAAGAAAACTATGAACAAAATTTTTGAAATCTTAAGAAACCATAAAAATATAGGAAAAAGCTAAATAATTAAAGTTAATTTACCTGATATGAAAAAAAAAACTTATTCAAAATGGCTGACTATATAAAAATCTCTGGAAAATATATTTTTCACAATCGCGTTAAAAAAAAAGCAATTATAAATTTTCACTTTATTAACATCATTTTAAATGCAAGAATTTAACAATTTTCCTAATTTTTTTTAATTAAAATTTTGTAGTTTTATTAAGGTTTATGAAGTTAAAAAGTTATATATTTAATTTTACACTATAAAAGTACCGACACGTCTTTTCACACCGGCAATTAAATACAAACTTAGAAAAAGGGCGTGACTAATTAATATGGATAAAAAAATTGATGCGAATATTGACATTTTAATTAAGAGCGCGAAATTTGAATTTTCAAATATTTTATACTGTCCATACATCAACGGTCAAGTTGTCAAGAAGTTGTATCGTTTGCGTGCAAGTTTACAATAAGTTAAAATTCAATTTGGTGGTTGGTTGACAAATCGGTTGAAGATATATTAAAATATTTTAATTTGTATATTGGTTGTAAGTTGTATAAGTGTATGGAGAAGTGGTACATCCAAAATGACATTTATTGACGTTTTATATATTAATTGAATGATTATAGTCAAAAATAATTAAATAAATTATTATCATCAAAGTTTGGAATTTCATCTCGTACACTGAATTCAACGTATATTCTAAAATTAATAAATAAAATTACTTTGTGATTGTCTAGCCAATTATAAAATAATTTATTAATTTAATATGAAATTTATTAATAAAATATCAAAGACAAAATCCTATAATGTTAAATTGAAAATGTAATTATGATATTTTAAAATTTTAAATTAAATTTATTTATATGACAATTTTTTTATTAGTTTTTGTAAAAATAAATATTTGAATTCTTTGATTATTATATTAAAACAATTAAAATAAGAAAAATATTTGTAAAGATTTTTAATTAAAATTAAATTAAGTTTTAGATTTTATATTATTATAAATTTTTTATCTATATAAGAAGATAAATACTCAAAATATATATTAAATTAATTTTAATAAATCAATATTTAAATAATAAAATATTTACATGGAATATTCAAAAGAATTTTATTTAATTAAAAACTTAATAAAATTATCTTTGACTTTGACATTTTACTTTGTCCAAATAAATATATGTTAAAATTATAAAATTTCTAAAATTCTTATTTTTTTAATTAATTATGTTTGTATATTCATTCACCTGGTCATATACACTTCTTATTATTCTATATCAAAAATCAAAATTTATACCCAATATTTTTTTATGGCATTCCAACAGATTGTTGGTTTGTTGTCTTAGAAGACAAATCATTAAAATAACCATTATTATTATTATTACTATTTGATGTAATCATATTTTCTGGTCCACTAACAACAGGTTGTTGTAGTTTATCTAAATTGATTGGGGTCTGTTGTTGTTGTTGTTCTATTTGTTTTTCTGGCCAATATATACTATTCCTTGTTGTTAATGGTAAATTTTCTACATAACGTTGAATGTCCATAATAGTTTGCATAAGTTTAAATTGTTGTTGTTTTATATTATGTAATAAGACTCTAAGGTGTTCATTTTGTTGTTCAAGTATAAAATTAATATCGACATTGTTGTTACTGACATGCGGTACAACAACTTTATAATTAGAATTTTCCATTTGGATACCTAAAGATAATAATGGGTTTTATAGTTATACGTATATATATAAAATATTTATTACAATTACACTATCTATTAATGGAGAACCCCAATCCATACTATTCTAACTCAAAATAATAACCATTTTACAAGAGAACTGAAATAATTATTATATTTCTTTGGCTTGAAAGTTGTTTGGTATCAACGCAAAATATATTACAAATAATTTAATTATATAATTAAGAAATTAAATTAATGTAAATTAATTTGCTTACACTATTTTATTGCAATTCACCCTCAATAATGATTATACATATTTTAACTTGAGTTTATTTAAAATAACATAAATGTTCTTGGTCAGAAGATTTGAATTACAATAGAAACGTTAGATGTGGAGTAAATTTTAACTCAATATATTTTAGATTTTTCTATGCTGAATATATTTTAGATTTTTCTATGCTGAATAATATTTTAGATTTTTCTATGCTGCAATAACAATTAAAATTTCGTTATCTACTCTAATCTAATAATGTGAGCTATTAATAATCCATAAATCCGCGTAATACTTAAGTCTACAAAATTATAGAGAAACGACGTATTCAAAAATACTTCAATGCACTAATATTCTAAATCGAATTATAATAATGGATCGGAGCCATTGAAAATAATATTATTTTTATAGTTACCATATTGTTGCTGTTCTTGATTCGGTACTGGATTAAATGTATCTATTATAAGAAGAATAAAATATATATATATATATATATATATATATAGAAAATTTAATATATAATTTCTGTGCAAAAAGGTATGAAAATTTACTTTGATTTTGTTGATTAAGGTTAGAAAAATGATTTTGATATGATGAAGTTCGTAAATTAGATTCTATGTTTGGTTTAAATAATGATTGTTGTTGCTGTTGTTGTTCTATTTGATGATATTGATGTTGTCTATCAATCATATTGTTAACACTAATATCATTATATGGAAAAATATTATCATCATCATATAATTTTTTATTTATAATGATTGCTGATGTTGGTGTTTCTTGTATATTATAATTGTATGGATTATATATTTGGTCAACATTTTTCATAGATATACTTGGTTCTTGATGACAATTAATGCCTTCACAATTATTAATCTAAAATGAAATATATAAATTAATAAATTATATAATGAGAAAACCAAAAAATTGAAATGATAATAAGACAATCTAAATAAAAATAACTTGAAAAATTGAATTTAAAAAATGTAAATAATAATTTTATGTATATATAAAGTTTAATATAAATTAATTTTTTTTTTATTATTTCAATTAACTCAACTATTTAAATCAAGATTTACTAAATATTTTTATAATTGTCTCATAGTTTTTATTATTTCTATATAATTTTGTTACTTGATTAAATTCATTGTTTCCGTTTATTAAATATGGATTTGGCAATTCTATTTGTTCCTGTGTTAAACGTGGTGTTAATTTTGGATGACCATAACCTCCGATAGGTTTTATTGGTTGTGAAGATTGTTGAATAAAATCTGTTGTTGAATCTTGTGTTGGATAATCATAATTCAGGTTAAATGGTTTAGCAGAAACATTGTAAAATTCTGATATAAACCAAAAATGATATTGATTTAATATATTTTTATTAATAAATTCACATATTATTTAATTATTGATATACCCAAATTAGACTTACCACATATGAAAATAGTGACTAATATGTAAAAATTAACAAAAACAATATAATTTATTTGAAATTGCATCATAACTAATTCTATTGAAATTACAACATCAACTAAAACATATAATTCATAAGAAACGCGCAATAGCTTTTTAAAATTATGTATAAATATGAATAATTGAAGAAACACTAATTAATTATAAATGAGATAAAGATACTTTTATATTTTGATTTTAGTATTTTAGTAGAGAACTTTTGCAGTTTGTATTGGCGATAGAAATATAGTAATAATTTCAATATTTTCAATATATACAATTTAAATTTATTATATTTAGAAGATAATTTAGATTTAGATATTTTGAATATAACAATTACATTTAAAAATATTATACAAACAAGTCAAAGTCAACACAACATTTCTATTTATTATAATTTTAGCATTAATTAATTTCTATTGCATAATACCGAAATTCTCAGGTCTCTGTTTTAAAGTTTTTATAAGTGTTACAATGTTATATTATATAAATTAAAGTTGAGTATTATTGAAAATGGAATTTAATAATTAGAGATACAATACTACACTCTGCTAGTCTTACACTACTATTTCATTATTATATTCTAATCGCTAAATTTCTATTAATCACCGTAGCTTTTTAGTTTAAATTAAATTTAGTTTTATGGAAGAGGTTTATAGAAAATGTAATTTTACGTATAATTTTATTTAGTATTGAGTGAGGGAATGATCTAAGTTATTTCAACAAGCTATACAAAATAATCTATGACAAATTAAAAAAAGATAACCGTGGAGGGGAGCACTATGGGAGCACATATCTCGTATTTATGACCAACCAGTACTTTTGTAACAAACAGTGTTTTTAAACAAAATACTGCTTCATTAAAATTTCAGATCTTTTAGGATACAAAGAATGAATGTATTTTATATAATTCTGAATTTCAGTTGGTTCCACGGAAACTAGCGTCTTCAAGTTTTTCAATTTTACAATAGATCAAAAAACAAACCTGCTTGCTAAAATTTTATTTGATAATTGAGTTATACACTATAACTATAGAAAATCCGGAATTCTGCATAAGTAAGAAATTTTGGAATCGACCTAAATAAGCTACCGATTGAAACATTTCTTGTTCAACAACAAGATCCAAGCTCACCCCACACCCCTGTGTACAAAATTCTTTAAAATAGTACAAGTTGGTATGATCTGTATTTTTTGGGTCCAATTCTGTTACAACACTCATACTAATTATAACCTACTCGTAAAAGCTTTCATTTATAAATTTGTGCTTGCAGTAATAAGTAATACTTTAATTTCAATTCTAATTTTCTAATATTATAACGATCTGTCGGAAAAATGAATATTTTTCATATAATTTTTGTAATTTTTATCGTTATATTTTCCACAATGATTCCCGACACCGAATCTGTTTGTCCAATTCCGGCAATTTATGCACCTGTTTGCGGAACAGATAACAAAACTTATTCAAATCATTGGGAATTAGAATGTCATGCTGCTGAAAATCCAAGTAGAAATTTGCTAGTTGCAAAAGAAGGAAAATGCTAAAAAATTAAATATGTAAATATTATAATAAATGTTATATAAAAATTATTTAATTTTGTTTTATTTGGAATTGTGTTTTTGGTTTAATAAAAAGAATTAATTAAATGTAGTTCCATTTATTTTTATGGATTACAATCGTAATTAAAGATTGATGATGACGTTAAAGGTGATGATTGGTTGGCAGAAACAGAACTTTCAGAAAGCTTCTTCCTTAAAAGGGATACTCTTCAGACGAATTCGATTTGGTTAATCTTTCTGAATTCGCGTCATGTATTATTATGTCCAATCAAAGCTTGGTTCCGATTTATCAGACCATGTGGTCTATTTTTCTGGAACAGAGCTATATGTAGCATTTCCGAAATTAGGATATATCTCAAAACATGTAAAACACAAAATTTGTATGTGATTCTAAAATGTAGTGATAATTTACAACTTTGTAGGACAAAAATAGAACTGTTGGCAAAGATCTTTCAATTTAGCATTTTCTTAATATATCATCTACAGAACAAAAACAATTAACCACAACAATCTTTTAAAATTACTATAACTTTAACCTCTAAATGATAAGATTCAATAATGTGGTGATAAAAAATTATATTTTATTCAAATTAATTTTTAAAATATCTATATACATCGCAATAAAAAAACTGACAACCCAGGGTTGGCCTAATATGCAGATTTGGTTAAAACGGTTCACCGGGAATTTGTCAATCGAATATAGTTACTAAACTTACTATGGCCTATATACAAAGTACAAACCTTATAAACTTAAGAAGGGCAAAACCTAGAGTAAATATAGAAGACGCTATAATGCTATTTTGCCCCTACGAACTCTATCGCCGTTTTTTAGAGCTTTTACTTGTCAATATACCGGCTATACCGGAGGCGGAGATCCAAAGTTTTTATATTAGGAATGTAAGTATTTTTATATAATTCGGAATCATTGATGTATATCAACAAAAAATAGGTATGTATATGTATGTATAATACGAAACAAAACTGGCACCCAAATTTAATTGAATCGCGTATAGTAATTTCTAAATTAACTCCATGTTGATCACGATCTTGATCTCAAAAAATCCCTTTCAAATGTAGTAATCCATAAATCCATTGCATATTACTTCTCATTCTGCGGAATGTCAAAAAATTGTACAGTGTGAAAGTAAAAATTGACAATTGTATCCGGCTGTTTTATTTTGAATTTTGTTTCGATTTTTCATTCAACATTTAGCCAAATGGAAGGAAAAGTTGTACAACCGAACCGATTGATATATGAATGAACTTTAAGACATGAAATATAATTCGGATAATTAGATATTCAAAAATCATTGAAAAAAACATATTTGACATAGTCTTAAGAGATTGATTAATTAAGCATATATTTCCTCCTATAATTAACCGTCTAACTCTAACAGCATTTTTAATTCCTAAGCTTAGTATGTAGTTCGAGTATCGAGTGAAATGAAATTTTTATATAAAATTAATCTGGTGAAATCAAAATTGAAAATTTTTTATATAAATTTAATGTAGTGAAATCAAAGCACAGTAAGTGCTTCATGAAAAAGTCTTGATAAAAATGTAGTTTGTTTGCCAAACAACAGATCGCGCTAAAAGTGTCCACTATTGTTAACATGAAATTAATGATTTAAAAATTATTCCACGATAAATTTTGAATTGAATAAATGTTATGTACAATTTAAAAAAATTCAAAATACTCGGTACTGAAATATTAAATATATATTTTTGAATTTTTGTAAAAAGTCAAAAATTTATTATTTTATTTGTTTTATTTATTAACTCGGCGCCTTATCAATTCGTAAAAAAGTAAATGCCAAAAGGAAAGCATTTAGTATAAACATCATAAAAAATTTGTAACCCATAAAAACTTCACTTTCAATTCAACAACTTCAACCTCAACCCGTTTTCTTGTTGTTGCTTTCAATTTTTGGTAAATACATACATTTAAATTTGGAAAAAGAAGTGGTAATTCCTGAAGTAAATTTATTATATTTAAAATAATGTGAATTATTTAAAATAAAATCATTTGTTGAGTAATTTCAACATAATAATTATGTAAATTTTGTAGTTTTTGTTTAAAATAGAAATTGTGTTCAATATATTTTGTGCACGTCAAAAATTTTTTTTTTTTTTATCAAACCAAAAAGAAAAAAAAATATTTATCTGGGCCAAGTAAAAAGAGCTTCAGTGGATAACAAAACAATAACTACATCAGTTAAATAGTGTTATTTGAATAGTTTAAACTACAAAATGAATAATTTAAATAATCATATTGCTGGAAATAACAATGGTGGTGGTGGTGGAGGTCCACCACAACATCCAGCTGCTGAAGGAAGTATGGAAAGAGGCAGGTAAGTCAAATATCAGATTATACAGAGGCGTTATCCCACAACCACCCATTTATAAATATGGCGGATTTTATTTTCATTTTCCTTGATTTGACTGGTTTATTAGCATAATTCTGTTAATGTATTTTTGTAAAATTAATTAGCCTCCAATTATTGTTTATATTTAATCATATTTAATAGTTATATAGTTTTTAAAAGAATGCTAATTTAATAAAAACAAAACATGTTTTATACTTTATTTTGTTTACATTTATTTTGCGAATTGAATAAACAGCTGATATTATCCAATAGGTTACATTGGTCATATGATTAAATTATGTTTATTTATTTTTATAACTTAAAATTTCTAAAAATAAAAAATATTTTGGCATCATTTACGACGTTTCAGTTGAAAATGATAAAAATATATAAACCGAAATTGCGTTTTTGCATATCTTAAGTTCAAGATATTAAATTAATAATTCTATACCGACTAAAAGTATTTTATTTGCAAAAACTAATTTGGATCACGGATTCTGAGGCTATGTATACGAAAAAATAAAGTACTTGAATAGACCGCAAGAATGCTGTAATTTTTATTAGAATGCTTCATATTCCCTTGGTTTTTTTCAGCTAAGATTGTCGAAATATTATTTTAGTTTAGAAAATAATAGAAATTTTAAAATATGTACATAATTTTAAGAAACAATTATGTTAGAGAAAGTAAAATATATAATGATTTCTGAAGACTTCCAATCTATTTTTTACCCGAGTTACAAAGTCTATAATGAAATATTCCCCATTTTTATTGATAAAACGTTAATATTTAATATATTCGACTTTCTCAGCCATCTTTCAAATACAGTGGTTGGATAAGAGGGTTTATTTTTATCGTTAATATGAATAATAGCATTTTAAAATGTGTGTGCTCACTCATAATAGATTTTCCTTAATTCAACCTTAGCGTTACCGATGAACAAGATCGTCCTTTTACAGAAAATTATAAATCAGGCGTTTATCATTCGAACAATTAGTCGTAAATTATTCTAAAGAACACTATTATATAACAAATTTCAAAAATTATTAAAACTTCATAAAATTGAACCTTTTTGTCCCAACCTGCAGCTGCATTTATTCAGTTAACTTTTTGAGCAATACTAACTAAAGTATAATTAATTTTAAGCAAGATAAAACAACTAGGTGTCGTTGACATATTTACAAAAACGTTTAAAATAATAATTTTAATCATAAAAATATTAAATCAGATTATAAATAATGTATTTATTACATTACTATAAGTTCATATAAGTGGCTATGTACTCAGTTGAATCCTAATTTGTAATTCAATTTAATTGAATCTTTTTACAGCTGTCTTCTCCGATATGCAAGTCAAAATTCATTGGATGAAAGCTCACAAAAACATATTCAACGACCAAATGGTAAAGATCGTTCAGCAACTGGTGCGTACAGAAACAGTCAACATACATCACGTTCTTTTGACACAATGAATGAAATGAGAAAGTAAAACAAAATTAACTTAAATTTTACATTATTTTATATATTTATATTTTATTTTTGAAGGCAAAATCTTTTATGTGATGTTACTTTAATAGCTGATGGTTTAGAAATATGTGCTCACAAAATGGTTTTGGCTAGTTGTAGTCCATATTTTTATGCAATGTTTACTAGTTTTGAAGAATCGCGACAGGATCGTATTACATTACAGGGTGTTGATTATCATGCATTAGAACTGTTAGTTGAATATGTTTATACATCCGTGGTTGAAGTAAATGAAGATAATGTTCAAGTTCTATTAACTGCAGCTAATTTATTACAATTAACTGATGTACGTGAGGCATGTTGTGATTATTTACAAACACAATTGGATGCAACAAATTGTTTAGGTATTCGAGAATTTGCTGATATACATGGTTGTGTTGATTTATTTAATTATGCTGATACATATATTGAACAACATTTTAGGTTAGTTTACAGAAATATAAATTAATTATAGATAATATTTAAATTAATATATTTTTTATCTTTGACCAACATGCAGCGATGTGATTTCTTTTGAGGAGTTTTTGAATTTGACAAATGAACAGGTTACAAGTTTAATTCGTAATGATCGTATTTGTGTTAAAACTGAAGAACAAGTATATGAATGTGTTATTGCATGGATTAAATATGATCCAATTGTACGTGAACAATATATTGCTGATTTAATGGAACATGTACGTTTACCATTTTTATCAAAAGAATATATAGCACAACGTGTTGATAAAGAACCACTTTTAGAAGGAAATATATTATGTAAAAATTTAATAATTGAAGCATTAACTTATCATTTATTACCAAATGAAACAAAAAGTACACGTACACGACCTCGAAAACCAGTTGGATTACCAAAAATATTATTAGTTATTGGTGGACAAGCACCAAAAGCAATACGTTCAGTTGAATGTTATGATTTACGTGAAGAAAAATGGTATCAAGCTGCTGAAATGCCGAATCGAAGATGCCGGTAAGTTGTTATTTAATACATTACTATAACTTCCTATAAGTGGCTTTGTCCTCAGTTGCATACTAGTTTGTAATTTAATGTAATTGAACTCCATTTAAGTGAAGTGCAGTTTTTGCGTAACTAAAAATTACGTATCAACACTTAATCAATATGTATCTAAAATTGGTATTCTACTAATTGACAGAAAGTCCACTATTGATCTATTTGCCAATTCAAGAACGGACAATTCAGTTCACAGAATTAATCGATTATAACCAACAAATTCAATGTATAAAGCTAATTATAATTTAATATGCAATAAACTTACATCAATTAAAATCAATTACTGTGAATAACAGCAATATCATAAAAAAATTTACTAATTACAAATTGATTATTAAAAAAATAATTAAAATGTTCCATAATAATGCCACTTGCGAATATAATATACTACAAAAACAATTATATATAAAATAAATTTTTGTAATTCTATTTACTTGTTTACAATTAATTAATATTCAATTTATATTTGCATTAATAGCGCTGGATTATCAGTACTTGGTGATAAAGTTTATGCTGTTGGCGGTTTTAATGGTTCATTACGTGTCCGAACTGTAGATGTATATGATCCGGCTAATGATTCATGGACCACTTGTAATAGTATGGAAGCACGTCGTTCTACATTAGGTGTTGCCGTTCTTAATGGATGTATTTATGCTGTTGGTGGTTTTGACGGTTCAAATGGTTTATGTAGTGCTGAAATATTTGATCCAAAAACACAAGAATGGCGTTATATTGCATCAATGTCAACACGCCGCAGTTCAGTTGGTGTCGGTGTTGTTAATGGTCTGTTATTCGCTGTTGGTGGTTATGATGGTGCATCTAGACAATGTCTAGCATCAGTTGAACGTTATGATCCCGATCAGAATATATGGAGTGCTGTAGCAGATATGAGTGCACGTAGAAGTGGTGCTGGTGTTGGTGTATTAAATAATATTTTATATGCGGTTGGTGGTCATGATGGTCCAATGGTACGTAAATCTGTAGAAGCATATGATCCGGAAACAAATAAATGGCATTCCGTTTCTGATATGGCATATTGTAGACGTAATGCTGGTGTTATAGCACATGATGGTTGTTTGTATGTTGTGGGCGGTGATGATGGTACGTCGAATTTGTCATCAGTTGAAGTAAGTTGAATTATACACATATATTGAGATCCTCTAGCCTTTTTTAAGTTTATTCCTGACTTTTAAAAAACATTTTTTTAATTATATTAATCATTTATTTCGATTTGCGGTTCATTTACCAAACACAATTGACCGAATTTACTATTAAACTAGTGTAAATTCACTGAATACGAAATTTACCGAATATAACCCAATTTTAAAGGCTTCCCCAAACCAGCGCGTTTTTTTTGCGGCAGCGGCGCGTTTTTTTGCCGCAAAATTTAATTACATGGCGGCTTATGAATGTGCCCACACCAACGCGATTTCCGCGCGGTTTTACAGCGTTTTTTTGCCGCAGATATACACACAAATTTTTTCCGCAAAAAAAACGCGGCAAGCAGCGTTTTTTTGTAAAAATCGCAACAAATGTCAAATTTTTTTTTTTTTGTTGTCGATTAAAAAAATATTTTTTTGATTTTGTTTGAAATAAAAATGGAGAAATTGGATAAAATGGAAAAATTGATTGAAACAATTAAGAAATATCAAATTTTATATGATCTATCCAATAAAGAATATAAAAATATTCGTAAAAAAGACAAAAAATGGGACTATATACTATAATACAATATTAACAATTTTTTGAAATTTTTATTAATTAATATTTTTGTAAAAAACTACAACAAACTTCGATGTAACTTCAAAATAAATATGTCAAGTTATGACTTATGACATATTTATTTTGAAATTTAAGAGCGAATTTTCGCCGCTTCGGTGTGGCCTAATATGCGATATTCGCGCGATTTCCGCGCGGTTTTTTTATTCGCGCCGCTGCCGCAAAAAAAACACGCCGGTTTGGGGAAGCCTTAAAGGGCATAAATCAGATTTTTGTATTTGATGAATGCTGTATTCGTACATTTAGGCAATTTATGTCGAGTAATATTCGAATTCGATATGTAATAACAATAACTAATTATAAAATATTAAAAATAAATGTTTTTTGAAAAACCAAAGTAAATTTGACAGTTAGCTTAATAATATCAAAATACTTGACGATTATAAAATTAAATCCTATTAAATATGAAATCATAACATTAAATATTACTTTAAATATTTTCAGGTTTATAGTCCTGAAAGTGATACATGGAGAATTTTACAAGCTGCCATGACAATTGGACGCAGTTATGCTGGAGTATGTATGATAGATAAGCCCATTTGAATGGAACAGCAGGGTGCGGTGGCACGGTATTTAACAAATATTTCAAAAATCAATTAAATTTATTTGAAAAAAAAACTAAAACATTTTTTTTTTTATTTTTAGTCAAGCAACAACAGCAAATGGTATTGTAGGAGGATTTGATGATGAAAATAGTCAAGCAGAAGGTACAAATGAAGGTGGTGGTGCTTGTGCACCTATAAGACCAGAGAATTCCGTACAACATCAACAAAATAACAATTCTAATAATCCTCATTATGAAAATATTTATGAATCAATTGAACAATATGCTGTCAATAATTTAGTAGATGCAGTTAATAATGCTGCTGTTGCTGGCCCTGCTAACGTCCCTGCTGACAATCTCCATATTAATAATAATAATAATAACAATAATCCTCATTTGTTGGAAAATGGAGGAGGATGCATTGGTGCAGTTGGTGGACCACCTATACAACCACCACAAAAACCACTAAAACTTCAACAACAAAATCACATTCAACAATCACATCAACAAAACCGATCAAATAATTTAAATATTGGTTATCGTAACGATTTATATGATCGTACAAATAATTTATCAGCTGCAGCTTATGATGTACCACGACCAATCCGTAATGGTATTGGTGGTATACGACGTAATAATTTACAATTAGACTTACATTCAAATCGATTACGTTATGGTGCAGCATTAAGTGGTTTAACAGCTGCTGTACCTGCTGGTGGCTGTATACCTGGAACTTCTGGTGCTTCTGTATCTGGTGGTCATGGTGTTTACCGGCAACGTAGTTTCGATGATACAGAATCACAAAATTATTATAATTTTAATTATAGCAATCAAGCACGTTATGAAAATATTTATGAACAAATTCGTGAAGAACCGATTTATAGGAATGCTGCTGGACGTGTTTATGGTCGGTTAAATGTAATTGGTCATGGGATTGGTCGAATTGAAAGACATTTAAGTTCATCATGTGGTAATATTGATCATTATAACTTAGGTGGACATTATGCTGTACTAGGACATTCACATTTTGGTACTGTCGGTCATATAAGATTAAATGCTGGTGCAAATAATAGTAATGCTGGTGGAGCCAGTGGTGTAGCTAGTGGTGTTCGTCATAATGGATTTGGAACTGGTATAAATTGTAATCATGCTACAGGGAAATGTTCCGATGGTGTTAAAACAAGTAATTCATCATTTTTCAGTTGTTTAGGTGGTGAAAATTCACAATCATTGAGTAATATTTATCGTGTTACTGGTGGTGGTAATAATACTACAGCAGCGTCTAATTCATTTCAAAATGTTGCTGCAAATTCACGTATTCCGCCGCAATTAGCACAACAACAATCAAATTTAAATAGTTTTAATTCAAGCGGTAGAAGTACTGGAGCAATTCCAAAAAATAAAAATGGTAAATTATTGTCAAATTCAAACACACAATCAAATAATAATAATACCACCAATACAACAACAACAAAATCAAATAAATCTTCCAATTCAATTGCAACTGGTAGTAATAATCCTAATACGACTACAACAACAAATCCTGAACATACAAGCACTTTAAATCGTATTTCTAAATCATCACTTCAATGGCTCCTAGTTAATAAATGGCTACCATTATGGATGGGTCAAGGACCAGATTGTAAAGTTATTGATTTTAATTTTATGTTTTCACGTAATTGTGATGGATGTGATTATTCATCTGGTACAGCTGGTGCTACTGCAAATAATAATAGAAATATTGTACCACCAAATAATAATCAAATTGGACAAGATTTAGTTCGATTTAATGGTATCAATCCAATGACAAGTTCAGTTTTACAACATACAAGACGTGATCCAAGTGGTAGACCACTTAGAAGTACTCTATCACGTTTAAGGGAATCCGAATTTCATTATCAATCGCCAGGTAATTTAAGACGTAATGGTGGTGGTAGTAACGGCGGATGCAGTGGAAATGGTGGCGGAAATCTTAATGATGAAAATAATTATGAAAATGTACACGTACATTTTGAAAATGGTTTTGAATTTGGTAGATCACGTGAAAATTACGATAATCGGCCACAATTATTGCGTGCTCGCAGTGAAAGTCCAACATTTAGTCAACGTGTTTGTAAACAACGAAATTCACAATATTCCGATCCATTTAAAAATTATGAATTAAATACCGAAAATAATACATTTAAACCAAAAGGAATAAAAACCTCAAATAAAAAATTAAAAATTAATTTCAATAATGCTTCAAAATCTAATTATGGATTTGGTTGTCGTAATGTCAAATCAAATTATCGAACATCCGATGATATTAACAATGGAGTTCAATGTGGTGGTGCCAGTTGTAGTAGTAATGTTAGTTCAAATGAAAATCTCTGTGATGATGAAAATAATCGAATTACAAATGATGTCAGTAATTGTCATACAGGTGAAATGAATTTATATATTGATGATGAAAATACTGCCGAAAATTTATCAGATATTGATGAAACAAATTTTATTGGTGATGTTAATAAAAGTTCTGATGAATGTAACAAATTAAATCAAAAATCAAAAAATGAGACTGAAAATCAAAATGACGAAAATTGAATTATTTCATGACAACACATAATATTTATTATAATATAAAACACTTTTAAATTTGACTTTTCAAATAGAAAAATATATTTTAAAAAAATATTTTTATTAAATGTTTAAATGTACACTTTTTTTAATTTAGCGCATTTCCATGTAAAGTTGGTACCTTTCCATGTCAATTTTATCTTTTTTATAAAAAAAAAAATGTTTTTCAAATCCTGGAAAGCATATTTAGTTAATGTCATAACTAAAAATGTTGTTAAATTCCAGATGATATCTTATATTAAAAGTATTATTACAAAACAAAAGTCCAATTTGACTTGGCAAAAAAACTAACTTGACTTGGATTATAGCATCTAATTAATTGCAAATTTTCAAACACAAATTAATTGCACAAGATCGAAAAAATAGAATAATTATTTTAATTTAAAGAATATACAAAAATAAATCACCTAATAATAGAATTGCACAATATTTCAAAAATAGACAAACCATTTTGCATTACAAATATGTGGCACATAATAAATTTTTAATAAGTAGTCTAAAATTATATATTTGCCAAGATAATATAAATTAAGTATAAATTATTTCTATTCAGCAATATTCGTAATTTATTGCTCTAATAAAAATAATATTTAATTTAAATAAAACTTTTAGAAATTAAGATTAAATTTTCAAAAAATGTTTTTTTCTTCTGCTCATAATTTATAAATTGTGTTTAGCATTATTTTATTGCTCAGTTAATATAAACAAAATAAACGACTATTTATTAAGTTATTTTTACCTATATTTATATTTCTTATTTTTTTATATATATTTTCAAATTAATTAACAAATTTATGGTTGTATAGTAAAAATTAAAATTCAGAAATTACAAAAAAAAAATATATAAATATAATTCGCATATAATTTTAAATTGTGATAAAATAATGGGAAAATTGTTGTTTTAATTTTAATTTATTTAAGCAATATTATTTGAAACTCTAAATATTAATTGAACAATTTTAAATAAACTTTTTAAAAGAAACAGAACAAAATATTAAGAATATCATTAGAATTAAATTAAATGTGTAAAATCTTCTAAATACAATAAATAATATAAATAAAACTATAGATTTTCAATTTTTTTTTTTTTGCTGTACTCACTATTATCACCAATGAATACACTTCTTTGAACATTAACTTCCCATACGTCAAATAAACGCCTATTATTATTATTGTTATATATAATAATTCCAAATATGAGACTAAAAATTAACAAAAAATTAAACATTCTAAACAAGAAAAGCTTTTAAGAAAGAAAATCGTAAAAAAATAGGGAAGTCTTAATAAAATCTAAGAAAATTGATTTAAAAATTGCTGAATAAACAAAATCCTGAAAAATTAAATTTCTGTAAGCATTCAAAAGTTATTTTTTATTAATTTCAATTTATTTTTTTCACTACGAATACCAAGTATCGAAACTTACAATTGAATTTTAACTATGAAAAATTGTGCATTAGTAATTAAATTTGCGCGCGAAATTTGAATTTGAAAATATAACTACATAATTATATAATTAACATTGAGAATTAATCTATTTAATATACATATATCTAATTATATATTTTGTCTTAATAAATATGTAGTGGATTTTCTTGTTTTCACAATGTTTAGTTTCTCTGTAAATTACATTAAATTTATGTCGTTAAAGTACTAATTGAGTTGATTATAAGATTATAATGATACAACTAATATCGTAACACAGCAGATTTATGACGCACTGTTCATCGAAAAAATTTTATTGTGCACATTTCATCATGAAAAGAATGTAATTACATAGGAATCGCCTAGGTAGCCTTAGTAATTATGATTATGTATAAAATGATACACATAAAATAACGAAGTTTTCAAAAATAAATCAATTATTTCAAATATCGGTCTACCAGCATTATTTAACCGACACTAACTGATAAATTATGCAATATTTGTAATAAGCGGAAAATATTGGCAATATTTAATGTTGCTATAAAATCACCCTACTAGAGTCGAGAAAGAAATATCTTATCATAATAAACTGCATTCATGTATAAATCTAAATATGTACTACAAATGTAGGTCACAATATAGTTAGTATATATTAATTTAAAATTTTGGTTTAGAGCTGCTATATTTACTTGCCTTAACCTTAACGTTGTAAAAGTAGATTTCAAAAATTTAAAATGTACATTTATTTATAAATTAAATGTTTTACTCACAAAAATGGCTAATGTTTACTTATTAATGTTGGTGGTAGAATTTAAAATATGTTTTTTTTTAATAAACTTGAAAAAAGAAAATTGCTGGCAGGAATCATCGATATTTAAACGTTTTGTTCAAAAAACATCAAACTATAATTTCTAAATAATAAAATCAAAAAGAAGTTATCAACAAAAAAACGTATTTTTTTCAATTTTTAATAATTAAATTTTATATTTATTTATTTCAATGTATTTTATTTATTTATTTATTGTTTTTTCTATATTATCAAGTATAAAGTTTCTAAATTAAGTATATACTAATAAAAATATTAAAATAAGAAACACTTAAAACAAATTATAATGTAATTAATAATAATAAAATTTCTTCAGATCTTTAATATTTTAATATTTATTAGGTATGTTATTTATAAACAAAAAATGTCTTTTTCAATAAATTTTATAATGTAAAATATAATAATATAGTATTAAAACATACTTTTCTTTTAAATTATAATCTTCACATTATTGCGAACGAAACGAACTAAATTTATTAACATTAATAAATTTATGTTTTATTTAATTATTATATTTTCATTTCATTTTGTTTAGTTAACTATAAAAATTATAAGTGTTTTTTTTTATACATATTTTTAATATTAACATTTTAATCAATCTACACATTTATACCATGCAAATTATATAGGAGCTCTCTTAACTAATTTAAATTATTTGTCAGTATTTTTATTTGTACATAAATAATCAAAAAAAAAATCCATTTTAATAGTTTATAAATTCATAATTTTGTTGGTGGTAGTTGAGGTGCAGCATTTCCCTTTTTGATATATACACTTAAATAATGATATTAATAAGGAGTATAATATTTTAAATATATATATAACGCGTAAGTCTTTCTATCACAGATAATTTTCTTATGGTTTGTCGTTCCTTTATTCATAAAACCGGGAACAAATTATATAATTTTAAATAATAAATAAATTTTTCTTCAGTTTTTTTTTCTTCTTTAAATACGATTATTATTATTATTTGGTCCCGGATGAATATAATTACATTTATTACCATTGCGACAGAAACCACGCATAAATGATTTACATATACCTCGACCACCGCTACCATGCACCCAATTTCGTGGATTCACACCACCGCCACCACCACCACCACGCCAATTATTACCAATATTATTATTATTAATACCAGAATTATTTGATGGTCCACCAGATCTCCAATTACCACCGCCACCATTATTATTACGATTCATTTGATTATTCATACCACCACGCATTGGTCCATTATTCATATTCATATTTGGTATACCATTCATATTCATTGGTGGTCCACCAAAATTATTATTATTACCCATTAATGGTGCAACAATTGGACCAATTGGTCCATTCATTAAACTATTTGGTGGTCCAAAATTTGATGGTCCAACTTGTCCAAATGGTGGCATTAAATTATTTTGTATATCTGATGGACTCATTTGTGGACCACCGCCATTCATATTCATCATTATATTTTGTGGTATAATATTACCAGGTAATTGAAACGGATTATTCATTGGTCCAGCCATTAAATTTGGTGGTAATATAACACCAGGTCCACCATTTTGTATATTATTTGGTTGTCCGCCACCAATTGCCCATGGAACATTTTGTTGACCAATATTATTAACACCACCACCTCCACCACCAAATGGTAAAAATGGATTAAATTGATTATTATTTTGAAATTTCATATCATTATCATTTAATACACCGCCACCTCTTCCACCCATAACTCCGTTCATACCACCTAAATTCGAATTATCATCAATTAAATTGCGTGGTGGTGTACCTTTTGGTTCCGGCCAACCATATTTCATATAATCATTAACAGCATCTGGATTACCAGTAATATCATCTAATGGTATTACAGCTGGTTCAGTTATTTGAGAATGTTCCATATCTGGTTCAGATGCTGAATCTGGTATCATAGCACGTGAAAAATATAATGCTTTTAATGTTGTCATTTCACGTTCACATTGGATTTTTTTCTCTTTGCTTTGACTGCCATCTGGATGTGATGGTACATCATCACATAATATTAATGGTACAACCCATGGTGTTTGTTCAACCATTAAATCTTCACTACCAACTTTCCGATGCATTAAAAATTGTTCACGTTCATTACAACGTTCCATTTGTTTGGCATCCGTAAATGTCTTGGTAACATTAACACGTTCCGTTTCATCTAATTCAAAGAATCGAATTTCTTCTAATTGTTCTTGTGGCCGCCATTTAAGACTTTTTTTTGGACCACGACGACGATGTAACATTAAAACACCAGGTGGTCCGTCTGGACCACAACCTGGACCAGGTGGTTTTTTTATATTTTCAATCATTTCTTGATCATCATCATCATCAACACTATTTTGACTTTTATCTTGGCTATTTTCATCATCTTTTTCCTGTTGACGACATTTCTCTTCAATATCCTCTTTAACTTTCTTTAATGGTATATCGTCGTCTTCATCATCAACAGCCATATTAGCATCAATTTTATTATTTTCTTTATCTTTCAAATTTGCATCTATTGCACCTCCACTACCATCAGATTTATTATTATCATCTTTTTCTTCTAATGTATCTTGATAGAATTTTAATGGTGCTGCTTTAACTGTTACTGGACTATCGGATGGTGAAGATGGTTCTTTTGAACCACTTGTACGACGTTTACGTTTTCTTGCATCTTTTTTAGGTACCGCTGAAGCGAATAAAGCATCCATGAACATATCACTCTCGACCAGACTAGCAGCTGTAAATATGAAAATAAAAATAATTTATAAATATATGCAAATATTGAATAAATGGCGAATATAGTTAAAAAAAAATTAAATAGAAAATTATTTAAAAAGGATTTGTTCATTAAAGTGTGTAGTTGCGCGTCGAAGTTGCTTTTGATTTTTAGTTTTTTATTATTATTGAAATGCTGAAAATTATAAAAAAATATATTTTTAAAAGGTTAATAATAAAAGATTCATTTAAAAAATATTATAAATTTTAATAAATCCTAGATAAATATTATTTAATGTGCAGCAAAGTGGAAATTATGAAAGTGTAGTTACATTTGAATATTCAAAAATAACGTCTTTTTTAACGTTGTACGAAATACAAACTTTGATATTATAAAAAAATGGTCCTTTTTAAATACTACTTTTAACTAATAATTTGTTGAAAATAAGACGATGATGAAATTTGGCTGAACAGACGAAATATGGAAAATGGTGGCTTCACAAATATGTAATTTAAATAGTTTAATGTTTATAGAGCTTTGTTAGAAGATACTAACTAAATTAACAGATAGCGTCATTTCCGATTACAAATATTCCACAATTATTGTTACTTCAATTCTATTATTCAAAATCTATGAGATGTTACTATTATAAATAGTCAACAAAAATTCAAAGAAAAGTGGATTTACATTTTCAAATTCAAGGTATAATCCTTGATTCATTCAGAAACATTGGAGTAGTTTTATTTAAATGGGAAAAACATAATTTAAAAGCTGGAATATTTATTTTTACATAAGATCCTATTATTTAAACAATGCTCATATTTAAAA
Organism: Rhamphomyia laevipes; assembly: GCA_963920725.1. Lineage (NCBI taxonomy): Eukaryota > Metazoa > Arthropoda > Insecta > Diptera > Empididae > Rhamphomyia > Rhamphomyia laevipes. Next base: position 16,177,097 of record OY987258.1, read on the forward strand.
TTCAATTTGTTACCCAAAACTCTGAGACAACATGAAAAACTACGACGAATAATTCAAACGAATAAAATCTTATGCAATTATAATTTTCGACGATCAATTAAATAATGACTCATTCATAATTTAACTATACGTTCGATAAAATGACGACAGTTTAAAATTTCCATTTGAATATTATGAAATAAATTTTTGAACTTTAATCACTGAGATTTTTTAAAGACTATTAATTAAATTGATTTATGCGAAATTTTGTAAATTATTCTTTATTGGATATTTAAAATTTGTTGATATGAATATTGCAAAATATTCTTAAGGTTTAGGTTTTATTTTTTGAATCTTGACGATGCCGGAAGGCTGTAAATATTAATATTCAAGTTTGATTGTGATTTTAAGTAGTAGAATATGTACGATATTAAAAATACAACAATGCGTCGTCATTAATATAGGGAAATCCTATTTTCATTTTTTTTAAAGAGAAAATTCGCACACTGAGTTTTTTTTTATTTTTCTTTAATTTATTAATAAGTTTTGAATTCTCTGTAAACTATTTTTAGAAAATGTATAATTTCAATCTTCATCAGGTTATAAAAATATTTTAGTCTGAGGATACACTGTGGGTGGATCAAGTTGATTACTATTAAATTTTCGTGGAATGATTATTATTTTCATATACCTCGAAATAAGGGATTTGCTGCTTAAAAATATATAATAAAACACACCATTACTGTAAAGCACTGTAGCATAAGAACTTTTCCATATGGTTTAATTTTTTTTAAAATTTAACGAATTTTTATAAATACATAATTTTCTATGTGTGTATTGCGGTGTAAGTAATAATTTTGATATTAGTTTCCCAAATTGATAAATATTAGATTGATAACAATATAAAAATTGTGCTTTTCAAGAGGCGTCATATAAATTATTAATTTTATATTATCAAATTTGTACAAATAATGTTTAATTAAATGGAAGTGTACATTAAGCAAATCTATTCTTTAATTGCTCTGTGTTCATTGGTGAATTAAGTGCCTTATAAATTTATTCATTTTGATTTTGTGATGGAAACTCATCACTGAACCACATTTTTTCACAATACCAGTTAATTAAGAAAAAAAAAAACAAATAAGAAAATTGGTAAATCAACAAAATAAAAATAAATAGAAAATAGAATTGATCGTGAAATTAAATGTTAAATATAAATTATAATTTTAGATAGCGTAACAACGATAAATTTTGTATACATTTAAAAATTACAATAATTGTGAAATTTAAATGACATTTCCGTATATTTAAATAATTTTGTTTGGAAATAATATGAAGGAAATATGAGGGTCTCAGAACCATAGTGGCGTATTCCACAACTCTCCCTTTGCGCATTAATTTGGAAAACATCTCTAGAATCAAATGATATTCATTTGCACTTCCGAAAAGGTTTACCTTATGGTTATAATGGTAGACTTTTTTGGAAGTGCCAATGAATATCATTTGATTCTAGAGATGTTTTTCTAATGAATACGCAAAAAAAAAATTGTGGGATACGCCACTATGGTTCTGATACCTTCATATATTTTAACGAAAACAAAACTAATTAGAATGATTAAAAGTAGAATATTAAAAACAGACGAAAATTGAGATTTTTGAATATTAATTACTTGCTTTTCTATACATGCGTTTAGAATATACTTTTCACCGGTGATTTTTAAAAATCAATAAATTTCCAGAGAGGGGTGGTAAATTTTTGCAAATAGCATTTCCAGCATAAATTTTATCTTTTGAAAAGGATTATTAGTAAATTTTATATGAAAAATCGAGTAGTAGTACACGAAATTAAATTGAGTAGTAGTCAATGCATAGATGAATACAAATATTCAAAAAATATTAATATAATACTGGATTATCAGAGAGAGGCTCGTCAAAATCAATCAATGATCCATAAACGTTATTTACATAGACACGAAAATAACTGTGACAAAAATATAAATATAATGTATTATAAGATAAAACTGCCTCTTAGTAACAAGAGATTGAAAGTGCAGCGCAATACCATACGGAAAGTGACGTAAGCCAGATGTCTATATGTATATAGATTTATTTGCTTCAATTTACTAATTGATATAGGTAAATTCATAGCTGCAATAAAGCAATTTGAGCAATATATATGAGAAGGATAAACAAACTATGTAGTATAGTGTGTAATGAGTTTACAGTATTTATCTGTAATTTAGATTGATAGATTTACTATATTTTTGATAAAATAGCTTAATAACATAGAGCGTTGCATTACGAAACATTACTATTTTATTAAGGTCATATGATCTTTCATACTTGCAAAGTATTGTATGTTGTATGGAACAAGCTAAATTATAAATCAATTAGAAGGCACGATTGGCCCATATAAATTATTTAATGTTTATTGCATAATAGTGAAACCGTTGCCTTAAAAATTATAAACATGACGCTAAATTTAGTCAAATTGAAAAAAAGGTCACTGAGATTTATTAGAAGTGATAGACATGGCGTTAACATTGTCAAATTAAAAAGACAAACTATGGAAACCCTGTATATATAAGCGGAATTACGAAAATGATATATTTCGTTGAGAATTTATGAACTAATTCTGTTGTAAACTCTGAATTTACAACGGCTAATATTTATAACAGAAAATATATTTCAACATTTGTCATTCGCTTAGCATTGCGCTAATATTGTAAAATCATTTTTAAAATATAAATTGTGATCTTTGAAAAACACAGAACTATGAGGAAACGATTAGACAGACCTGTAAAACTGATTACAGGTTCAAAATGATTTATAATTCTTAAGGCCATATATAACCAAAACCAGTCATTTAATTTGAACTCTAGCTATCTATATATGCAACAGAATCAAGTTAAAAATCCATTAAAGCATAATACAGACGTCTTGAATATTTATTAGATAACTTAAATTTTCTTGCCATTTTTTTTAACAAATCTTTCAAGTTGATCAATTTAGGATTCGTTTGTGGTTATATGATTTGATGTTAATTTTCATAAATCCTTGGCGCATTAACATTTAGTTATTTTTATTATTTAACTCATATTGGAATATTTTGATTTCTGCCCGTTATTATTATCTTCTAAACAATTCACGTTTTAACATTAAAAACTTTTTTTTTTATTTGAGCTCAATAAGACACTTCACCGTGAATTTTTCAAGTATGTATATACACTTCTAATCCTTTCAACAGAGAATAAATATTTAACACGTGTATACTATGCTCAATGATTAATAACAAATGGTTTCTTATATTCCATTTAGTTAACAGACTTATTTTCTTGTCAAGTAATACGATATTAAATAGGATAATTGGCATGCATTTGATTAATGTCAGGAGGCTCTGAAATAACTACATTGACAAATATGTTTCCATTCTTCCAGTTAGCTCAATATTGGTAAAATATCATTTATTTTTTGTTTAACCTTCAATTCTTTGAGCCGTATTTGTTCCACCATTAAAGAAGTTATTTTGCTACTGTGCTTTATCAGATTATTATGGCTTCAAATGTATTTTTTTTTAATGAAAAAAATATTATATTTATTTTTTCATTTTTATTTTTTCAAAATATATATTTTTTTTCTTAAATTTAACTATATGTATTATTTATTTTAAAATATATATTAATTAAAAACTAGAATTTAAACAAAATGGTCGTTTTACATAAAAAAATGTCCACAACCACTTAAAAAAAAAAAGTTATTATTTAATATTTATAAATAAAAATAAAAAAAAATTATACACCACCTGTTATTTCATCAATTTTTTTATCACTCACATCTCACAAACGTTTTTGAGAGCATCATCATTTTTTTTTTTTGGTTCCCCCCGACCCAATAGAAAAATTTAACATTTTTCTGTTAACTTAATGTCAAACGACATTAATTTGTAGGCTAAAAACTTGTCCACTTGAATTTTACTACAAAATCCTTTCACAATCAAATAAATCAAAAGGAACAATGTAATAAAAATATTCAAGGACTTAATATTCAAAGATATTTTTTTTTTCACTAGTATTAAAAAATTTTTTTTTTTTTTTTTAGGATAACTTATAAAACTCATTTTAATAATAATAATATTTTGAAAATTAAACGAAAAGTGTGAGTGTTGTTGGATGAAATTTCTCTGGGAAAAAAGTATAAAACCAAAGAAACTAACTATTATTAAAATATCCATGAAAATATCAATAATCTTCCAAAAACAAAAATCATCGTTCCAGCATTTTAGAATATGTGTTGTGTGTTCACTATTCAGCTTGTGTTGTTGGATCAGACAATTGTTGTCTTCTGTTAAAAAACGTCTGACTGAATCGTTGAATATCCAAAATAAATTAACCTGTTTTTTTTTGTGTACCTTTAAAAATCCCACTTCGAAAACAATTCATTGACATTTCATTGTTTTTGTAGTAAAATTCAATTAAAAAAATCAAAAGCAACTATAATTTAAAAACAAATATACTGCAAATAAATCAATTTGAACAAATCCTTTAAAAAAAATTCTTTCTGAAACGACACAAAAAAAAAACTTGAAATTTAATTGAATTTGAAAGAAACTTACGTTTTGGTTTTGGAGCAATTAATTTTATAGCACCAGGCTTTTCTATAGCATTTACTGGTAAACTAGTTAAATCAATTTTTGGTTTTTTATCAGATGGTGGAAAAACTGAAGAATCTTTTGGTGATAATGGTTCAGTTATTGTTGATGTAATCGATTGTGGTGGCGGTGAAGATCGTTTTAATGATGATGATAAACTATTTGATATAGTTGTCGGTATACTTGGTGGTATTGTTGTACCTGGCAATGATAATGAAGATGGTTTTTTAAGATTTTTTCTAGATGGTGGCGGTGGTGCTTCTTCTGTTAAACCATGACTACGAAATTGTGATTTATATGTTTTAACAGTTTTAGTTTTATCTGTATCCTTACGGATTTCAATTGACATTGATGCTTTTTTTGATGGTATTGTTATTGATTGATTAACTGATGTTTGTTTAGCACCACCATTATTAGTAGCAGTATTTGTTGTTTCATCTTTGATTTTTCTTGGTATTTTACCAAGTTTATCTAATGTTGGTGGTAGAATTTTTGATAATGTTTCTTTATCTTTTTCAGCTTGATCAGCTTTTTCTTTATCCTTATCTTTAATATTATTTGTTGTTGACTTTTCACTACGATGTTTATCTTTACTAGAATATTTACTGCTACTACTACTACTAGATTTCTGTTTATCGGAACGTTCTTTGCCACCGTCACGACTTTTACTATCTGTAGAAGTTCGATGATGTGATGACGTTGATGACGAAACTGATGATGATTTAGATTTACTAGAACTATTACTTTTTGATGACGATGATTTACTTGATGATCTATGAGTACTAGAAGATTTATGTTTATCTTTGCTACTACTACTACTACTACTACTTTTTGATTTCAGTTTTGAATCTTTATTATCTTTTTCAACAGTTTTCTTATCATTTTCTTTATTTGCTACTGTATCATCAGATTTTAATTCATTTTCATTAATATCATTATTAACACCACAATCAATAAAATCCACTTTTTCTGTTGTTGATGTTGTTGTGGTTTCAGCTGATGTAGTAGAACTTTCTTTTGTTGGCGTTGTATTATTTGATGAACTACTATTTTCAATTTTCGATAATATTTGTTTACCATCTTTAACAATAATTTTATACATAACTCCCGAATCGGTTGATGATTTTCTTTGTGGTTTTTGTTCTGATGATGATGTTGGTGATGATAATAAATTCTTAACAACTATTTGTGCTGATGGCGACGATGATTCTGAATCAGTTGTTTTAGTAATATCTTCTTCTTGTTGTCCTGATGTAATATTATTACTAGATGTTGTTGTCATTGTTGGTGATGTCATTGCTGCTATTGGACTAATTATATTTGTTGGTTCATCATTTGTAGTTGTTTTTGTTTCACTTTTAACAACATTTAACCATTGTTCAACTAAACGTGTTGCATAAATTCTAACACCTATTTATAAATAGAACAAAAATTTTCTATAGTTTTTTAATTGACAGAATTTAGAATTTAAATTTTCAATCGAAATTTTCTACACTATAAAATTTTGTTATCAATATATTAAATATAACGCAATAATATAATTTTTTTTTCTACAGAAATTCTAGAAATCACTTTCGATTTTAATTTAGAAAATATTTTTTATATCATTATTTAAACTAAATTTTTTATTTTTTTGTTTAATGTAAAATTTTCCATTTTAATTAACCACGCGGCAAATACGCTTAAAAAACGAGTACGATAATTTTAATTACACATAAGTAAAAACAGATTTTTATATTAATAGGTACAGTCTGAATATAAATTTGACACTGCTGGCACAAATAATATTTAATCATTCCAGGGTTGGAATAAAATTTGATAACAAAAAAATCTATCGTAATTGAATTAGCAACAGATTAAATAAAATTGTACATGTGATAAAATAAGTGCTGGTGACTGTCAATTAATTTTTTTTTAAATTATGTACTTGTGATGCGTAATATATTCAAAATTTATATTTATAAATAACGTACTTTGTCGTTAAATAATACTCTTCAGATATTTCAATTTTTTCCGAAATTGGTATGAATTTTTTTATAATTTTTTTCATGTCTAACCTTAAATTGTATTTAGATACGTATTTCATTTGTCTGAAAATGGTTTTTATAGTAAATAAGGTTTTGTTACTATTTGATTGTGCTTTTTTCCACTTTTCAAAAAAAAAAAAAAAAAAAAAAAAAAAATAGTTACAAAATATGTTCTGAAAATGGTTTTTTAGTACTTTTCACAGGATAACAAAGTATATGCTATTATATCTTTGAAACGATCGCTAAGTGGATAATTATATATTACAAACGGAAATCATTACGAAGTTACTTATACAGTCATTTTGAAATTTTCTCTCCAAATGATGTTCCTTTTTTTTTTTTTTTAAATATATTGGTAGTAAATTATTAAATATTTTTAGTTCTTACTTGATTCTAAATCTCAATTATTTAATAAATTATGGTCACTATCATAAAAATTATTTTCTTTCGTATAAAAAAATATGGTAATATAGAAAAAATTGAACAAAAACTTACCTTCATTTCCACCATCCTTTGACAATTGTTTCACCAATTTTGGTGCTGAATTTGATTTTAAACGTTGTACATCCACGGGACATAACAATAATAATTCTAAAATTTCTTGTACTAATGGCCAATTTTTTCCACGAATACCATCTGTTAACCAGGTATGCGTTAAAGCCCATCCACCAACACGCATAAATTCACCCAATAAATCAGTTTTTGTACATTTTAATATTTGTATATAAATACATTTCGATACCAATTTTTTTGAATATCTTCCCATTAATCTGTGAAATAAAAATTTAAAAAAATTAGTTTCAAATAGTTATATGAATACCAAACTTTAGATTTATTGTGTAGAAAATTTCGTTAATTATTACATGATTATAATTTTTTTTTACTTACTTAGCTAAACGTTCAACTTCTGCATGACTTAAAACTCCTCCATTCTTTGCCAACAAAACATTGAGGCATGTAAGTAATTGCAAGGGATCAATTCGTGGCTGTTATAAAAAAAATAAAAATAAAATTAAATAAAAATATGGAAATTAATACTTTATAAGGAAATAAATACGTAATCTAAAAAAAAATATTTATATAGTATATGTTTTTAATTACCATCTTGAAAGTCCCTCCCGTGGTGTTTATTCAAACTAAAAAAATTGTACTATAAATTCTAGTACTGAAATCTATTCCTTTTTTTCTTTGACTTGATAAATTGACGTCTGCTACGTCACTATTCTTGGTAATTTCCAAAAATAATTTGATGACTCATACAAAATGGCGTCTACCATAAAAAATTCTGCAAAAAATTAAAAACGAATTTTCACAAAATGTTTAAATAGTTCTCCTCACTAATAAATTATTTAAATAACTTTAATCACTTATAATTTTGCACAAGAAAAATGGAATATTTTTTCACTTAAATTAGTACTTTCTTTTTTATTACGTCATTACGTAATTAGATTTTTCTCAGAAAAGCAGAATTTGTTTAAAATATTTCTAAATCTAAAATTAAATATATTTAATTAAGAAAAAAAAATGAATTACCAAATGTATCATCATAAATGTATATATAAAATAATCTTTTTTACCCTAAAGGGCGTTTTTAATAATATTTTTTTTTGTCAGAGTTCTTTTCTTTTTTTTTTTTAATATTAAAACAAAGTTCCCAAAATGCGAATATATTTTTTATTTAATATATTCCCTAAAAAATAAGTATATTTCTTCTCGCAAATCCTTAACAAAAAATCACAAAAATATAAAATTACTATATATAAAATCTTGGTAAGCCATTAATAAAAAAAACTAAATTGCGTCCTCCAAAAAATTCTCGATTTCTTTTCTTTGTTCGCTTGCTTTTGCTTTGCTGGCTGTTCCTAAACTAAAAATTGGGGAGGCAAATAAAATGAAAATGTATAGTAAAACGGAACAGTCTAGAATTTAAACGGAAAATGTCACGGTTTGAGGCTCTGATCATTTTAAATTTAAAAATAAATTTGTCATGATTTGAAGCTTTGCTAAATAACGTGTCACTGACATAAAATGGGCTGCATTGCATGTGCAGAATTTGTGCAGGCTGCACTAGACTTAATATATAATCAGTATCAGCATGTTTTTTTTTGACAAATATTTTATAAAATCTTGAAATTTTGTAACCTGTAAACAATGCATTTTACTATTTAATTTATATTTTTTAAAATATCGAATTTCATAACTGTTAAATTTCAATAATTGAAAATTTATTTTCTACTCTACGTTCAGTCTTAACGTTTTGTGTTGTGGTAACATTGCCGCCGGGCAACGAAATTAGAAATAAAGCTGATTTACATCGTGCAAGCAGCGCAGAACTGCATGTAATCGGTTACATAAAACATTGGGCTTTTTCGGAGTCAGTTTTAACTTAGTTCTTAATATGTACTTTCTTTTAATCAGCACTGCGCTGCGAAAGTGCGATAAGTAATCATTGCAAAAGTAGTGTTCGGAAAATGTCACTGCGCTTTTTGTTTTAACGCAATTTTAAAGTTTTTGTATTGTAGGTGCAATTTTTTTTTTTTTTGTGAAATTAAAACAACGCAATTTTAAAGTTGTTGCTCAAACTTATTTGCTGCAAAAGTAACCTGCACAATATTTGCAGCTCTATAATAATGCGTAATAAAATTTTGTAGCCAGCGCATGCTGGCTGCACTTTCGAAAAAGCCTATTGTTCTAAATTGTCTTTGCTGCGCTGCATGGAGAATTTTGCACATGTATTTCAAATTCAAACATAATAGATGTATGCATTTGTACTTTAATCTTTTTAATAAGCATCATCAAAGAATTTTATAAGTTGTTAATTGAAGTTTCATGAATAAAAGGGCTGATTTTTTCTTTGCATATGTCATACAATAAAAAAGAATATGCAGTGCAAACATGAAGGAAGTGTGAACAAATATTTTGTTGTATGTATGTAGTATATACTCGATCTAAAGTTCATAATTTGTAATTGATAAATATTTTAATTATTGAAATGATAAATATTTTAATTATTGTTCTTTCAAAAACAACCAGCACTTTTAATCATACAGTACTAAATGAGAATAACCAGAATTTTTAATATTTACACAAATGCCGGACATTGATCTTTTATAAATATAAATATCAGAAAACAAATAGCATTTTAAGCTAACTTTAGTGGTAGATTCTTAATAATTTCGTATTTTAATTAGTAATTTGAATGACTAATTAAAATACCAAATTATTGAGAATCATGACTAAAGTTAGCTTAAAATGCCATTTGTTTTCTGATATATTCAGAATCTTTATACTGTATTAAGAGCCTCTTTACCTCTTTTAGTGTAAAGAGGATCTAAGTGGAAAGTATAAGAACTAGAAAATTAGTGTTGTCAAATGATTCTAACATGTCAATGGACAATTTTGTAAAAATTGGTTTTACAAAATTATCCATTGACATGTTAGAATCATCTGACAACACTAATTTTCTACTTCTCATATTTTCCACTTACTACAGCATAGCAATTCAGATTATAAATGTGGCTGGCTACATATACACCCAATAACTTAAAAAAAATCTTTAATCTTAATGTAATCCTCCAATTATTACACTTTACTTTCAAGTTCACAAAAAGAAATTCTAATGTTTCCAGTTTCCATCGAAAAAACCACAATCCAAAATGCATTTTATTTTATTAATCTACTAAATTTTTAAAAGAAAACTTAGAAACAATGGTCATAATAAAATGGCCGCCAACATATATTTTTTTCGTTAATTCATTTTATATATATAAAAAAAAAAATCATTTTTTTAGCTTAATCAATAATCATACCAGTAATCAAAATCCTTTTTTTTAATAATTACTAACTTCAAATATTCGTGTCCGAATGTTTTTTATTTTGATTTGAAGAATTGTAATTATCCACAATATTTCCATTTGTCCCAAACGAGAAAGATGGCGGTCAACAGCCAACTCGACGCAATTAAGAAATCTATAATGGCGTACCAAGAACTATTTTTTTTTTTTGTAATTGGTAATTTCCTACTTAAAATAACACATAATTCTTTATAATTCAAATATAATACATAATAATTAAATTAAAACATTTTTCTATATAAATCATTCACTTATTCTCTCCTTGAAAATATTTGGGATTAAATTTTTTTTTATTTTAGAAAGTAAGGTGTGGCCTTCTTTATATATTTAATATTTCTAAATTAATTTATTCGCGTAAAGCAATAATTAAAATATTATAGTTATTTTGATAAATTGAATTGTTAGAATTTAATTATATGATTTTTCCTGTGCAAAAATATAATTTTATTACATTAAAAAAAAAATCTTCCTAATTTTTCGTCACGAAAATAAAAACACATCCTAACTCACCCGCTGTAAAAGTTTTAATGAAAATTTGAAAATGAAATTTTGAATTGAAACATCATTCCATTTTTTGGAACAAAATTGGAATGACACAAATACGAAATCCCATCCCAATACCCAATCCCATATCCCAAGTCCGAAAATGAAATTTTGCATTGAAACATTCCAATTTTTGGAACAAAATTGGTATGACCCCCATCAGACAAGTGTCACAAAAGTTTCACAAAAATGTGACAAAAAACTGTGATTGTATCACAAAAAATTGTCACAAAATTGTTGAAAATATGGCAGTCTAGTTGACGCTTATTGTCACAGCTGGGTCACAATTTTGGTGGTAAAATTGTGATAAAAATGTGGACGAAATTGTCACATTTATGTTGAAAAAATGTCACATTAATGTGGGAAAAATTATCACATTAATACTGGAAATATTGTTACAGTTTTGTGGAGATTTTTATCATGATTTTGTTACATATTGTAGATATTAAATTAATTTATTTTCTTATGCTAAAATGAAAAAATAACACTATGTATTTTATATATTATACTTTATTTTATATATTATATTTTAAATTAAAGATAAAACATTTAAAAATTAAAATTATTAATTCAAGTTGCTTATATAATATAAATAAAATATAAATTAAATTCTAATGCTTCTTCAAATATTTTTGAAAGCGTTACTTCTCATCCCTTTGCAAAAAAGATTTATTTCACATGAGGCCTCATCTTCCGAAAAATCTTTTTGCCTAATTATCTGTCTGAAATTATGTGTCTGAAATTAAAAAAATAAGAAATAAAGAAGATTGAGAAATTTAATTATATGAGTTTAATTTTTTTCTTAATTAAAACCACAACTAAATAAAAAATATTTCTTTTATTTTACTTACCCTTACTTTTACTTACAGCAAAAACACAAATTCAATTTAGACGAAGATATAATTTCACAACTATTATTTATTACTCTTTTGTTGTCGATATTTTGTGAACTTTTTGTGACCAATTAGTTCAGGAAAAAAAATTCCCAAAAAAATGTCACAAAAATTTCACAATAATATGACAAATAAATGTGGACATTTTTTTGTGAACTTTTTATCACATTTTTGTCACATTTCGGGGTCACAAAAAATATTCACAAAATTACTAACAAAAATGTCACAAAAAATCCACCAAAAACTGTGATCACATTTTCTGTCTGCTGGGGACGCAATACGCAGTATATCCCAATAAGCAGCTGACGAAAGTCAGGGTAGAATAAGAAGACTATGTCGCTAAAAACGGTGTAAAAACGTAACTCAAAAACTAGTGTAGTGCGTTTAGGAACTAATTTTATAAAAGGAAATTAAAGATATGAACATGAACATTTTTTATTTCTATTTTATATTTCAAAGATAATATATAAAATTACAATATATTCAGAAGCGGTTCGAATTGGATTCGTTAAAAGCGAATTCGTGTTTCGGTTGGTGAAAAAGGCAGTTCCGAAACGGTTCGATTTTGGTTGGTTAAAAGCGAATTCGTGTTTTTTTTTTTTGTAAGATTTATAGAAAGTGAAGTGTATAGTGTATACGTAGTTATACTCCAGTAAAAATCTATACCGGACTGCGTGTACGTGTACCAAATTCAATTTATTTTTAAATAAAATAAAAATTAAGATTTAATTAGAACTTTTCATAAACTAGATGGAACAGAAAATAAAAGTAAATCGGCTTTCAATAACTTTATAAATCGATAAATATATATATATAGCCGTTCCGCGGCGTTAGACGAAAGGCACTACTATTGTCGAATGCAGTCGAATGTAGACAATTAACGTGTAGACAATTTACCGAACCAGAATAAAAAGTACAAAAATATAAAAAAGACCTAGAAATAGTCGATCAATGTTTACAAATAGTTGACATTGAACATTGTCTACAAAGAACAGAAGACGTTAAAAAAATCTAGAAAGAATTGAAATTGTCAAGAAAAAGACTCAACACGACATTGTCTACATATATAAACGACATTGTATATTATCGACGGCAAAACGCAAACGGTTACTACAATTTTTAAGTAAAATGAAAAAAACTTACGCAATAATTAATTAACTTACTATGATTATTTTTGTAAGTAAAATATTATATCCACAATATAAACAAACTTTAAATAATCCTGATGCCCTATTCGCCTAACTATATGTAAATATGCTTGATTTGTTAAGGTACCCTAACTCTTTCTTGAACAAGGATATGTTTGAATAGAATAAATGAATAAACGTTAAAATAAAAAAATGTTGAAATCAAATAATTCTGAAATCGGAATTATGTCAATTTCAAGGATTTTTATATGTTTTGAATAAATTTATAAATATTTATTTCGAAATGCTATTTTTCATTCTTTATATGATATATGTATACATAAAACATACATAAAATATATGTAATAAATTAAAACTATTACATTCATTATATATAGACCTTTTATTGATTTCAAATAAACTAAAAAAATATTCTATGGCTTCTACTTTTCAAATAAACGTAAATATTCTATATACAATTTTTGAATTAGTCAGTCGCTTTAAGACCATTGAACTAAATTTTTCATACAATTACAAACTAATTAATTAAAAATAATTATAATGATATTAAAATATTATATTTTATTATCCTTAATTATTACATTTGTACAATGTAGTCAAACTCATTTAGCTACAAAAAAAATATATATGGACATTAAACACAATAAAAAACATTTAGGTCGAATTGTATTTGGTTTATTTGGTAATGATGCACCAAAAACTGTTGAAAATTTTCGAAAAATATGTGTTAATGGTATTAATGGTAAAACATATAAGGGAACCCGATTTCATCGTATTATTGAAAGATTTATAATACAAGGTGGTGATGTTTTAAATGGTGATGGTACAGGATCAATAAGTATTTACGGAAAATATTTCGATGATGAAAATTTAACAATTAGTCATACACGATCTGGCTATTTAGGTATGGCTAATCGTGGTCCAAATACAAATGGATGTCAATTTTATATATCTACATCAATAATAAAATGGTTAGATGGAAAACATACCATATTTGGTAAAGTTGTTGAGGGAATGGATGTTGTACATACAATTGAACATGTAAGAAACGAATTGATGAACTAAAATTATGCCATTTTCTTTTTTTATATATAGTTAAAATAGTTAAAAAATAAAATTAACTTATATAAAATTAAAAAAAAGGAGCTTAGGTTTCTAAGCTTTTTCTGAAACTTAAATTTGAACTAACCAAAGTGAAATTATTCTAGTGGCATTCTAGTCTAGACATTCTATATTTAATCAAATATGTATTAAATCTTTCTCTCGGATTCTAGATAACAACTGATACAGATGACAGACCATTAAAACCAGTTATTATAACTAAATGTGGTGAAATAAAAGTAGATCATCCATTTGAAATAACCGATGAACTTTATGGGTATATAAAAACAATGCCAATACCAATCATTAAATTAAAAATATATTATTTTATTATATTTATAGATTTTGGAATTGGGTTTATGCAACAGGACCGCCATTAGCAATGTCATTTTGTATTATGGGAATATTTCATTATTTCTATAGAAAATTAAATATGTTTTGTTGAAAATAAAATTATTTAATCGTTTTAATTTAAATTGTCTTTATATTTATAAAGTTCTAGTATTATCAATTTCTTCGGTATCACTTAAATCCAACAATGATGTAGACGTAGTTGAAGTTGGCGTATTTGCAGTTGGTGATATAAAAATTCCACTTATTGATATCGGAATAGTTGGTCCTAAATGAATCTAAGTAAAAAAGGAAATTGTTAAAATGATATTGTTGATAATATAAATAGGATATTTGTTTTTACATCAATTAAAATATAATCATCAAATATCTGTCGATGTTTATAAAATTTTGATGATGGTTTAAATTTTATTTTTAAATTTAATAAAATTTCACCCCTAAGCTTGGAGTTTTCTTTTTGAAAAAGTTCAGCTAATATTAATGGATTTTTTTCTTCTTTAAAACTTTGATTTAATTTTGTATAATAAGCATTAGTCTCTTTACGATTTACATTCATATCACGACGATGTATTAATGATGTATTACTAAGATCAAATGAATGTGGATGGCATACTTTTATTTGACAATTTTTACATACTTCACCACACATTCTACAATTCGCACAACATGTTTCACCCATATAACTTAATGATGAATTTTCTCTTTCAAAACGGTTAAGATATGGTTCTGTAAATTCACTATATTCATGTAGTGTCTCATAAATAGTAAATTGTGATCGTAGAATATTTGTCCTAAAAACCAAAAACACAAAAAAAAAATATAATTTAATACTAAAATATATTCGGAGACGGAGACCTAAAACTTTGATTTGCTGATAAGTTTATTCTTATGAACTCACAAAACCGGGAATAGCTATAAATATAAATATTCCTACGCTCCTTTACATTACGGTTAGGTTATTCTAATCCTGCATTTAATAGGAATCTTATTTGTGATCCGGCAGAGTTTTAAAATCGCTCTTTTGATTTAGTTTTATAAAATGAAGCATTCTTCATCTTTATTTCATATCGTACTATAATTTCAGTTCAGTTAATTGAACTAAAATTTATCACAATTTGTTTAACTTCCTTTGAAATCTAGGGGTAATAATAGGCGGCTGCGAACATTTCATGTTTAGTGAGTTCATAAGAGTCGACATTAAGTATTAAATTATTTTCCACAAAAATAATCAATAAAATAAAATTACCCAACATCTTGTGGCGGATATGAAAGCAAAACTTGTAAACCAGGCATTGTAACTTCTGTTCTAGCTGAAATATAACCTAAACCAGGTCCATGAAAAATCATTATAAAATCATAAGTATTTGTTCGATTTAAATATATATAACCAAGTTCATACTGATATTCTGTAACTAAATGTGGTATTGGTCGTATAATAAATGTTTTATGATAAATACCACATTTCGGTGGCTCATAATCTGTTACATATTTTTTTAAAATTTTTCGAAAACTTATTCGAATTTGTTTATCATTTTTTATATTGTTTATAAATGCATTCTTTTCAATTAACATTTCAATATCTAATGCATTTGGATATTTAAATGAATAATCTAATACAATAAAATCTTCTAAATCTTCATCATATTTTTGTATTAAATAACTTGGATATTTTGGATTTGTATAAAATGTTTTATATATTATACCAGTATCTGGCGTAATTGTATAATTTTTTATAAAACTATTTTCAGCTGATTCACAAGGTTCGATGTCACCATCGGCTTCATTGACGTTTTCTGCCTCATCTTCATATGATGATAATGATAACAATGATATTTTTCTACGAATAGTACGTGGATTTTGTAATGAATATTCATATTCAAATTGCTTTAAATAAATTAGAAATTTATTAATTTCATCTCTAGTTGGTTGATCAGGACACAGTGGTTTTATTTTTATATTAACAACATGTTTTTTCCATATATAATTTAATGTTTTATATTGAATATCACGATCAAATTTTGATAAATTTGGTCTTGGTACATCAACAATTGATAACCATGGTATTTTACTGAGACCTTTAATTTGAATTAATGTTGGTACTGAATAATTAACTTCAACTCCAACTGATTCATTAAAAAATTCTGGTAGACCTAAAAATATTTTAAATTTAATTGTTCTTGCATATTTTGCTAAATACAGTAAACTATGAGTTTTTATATTTGTAATAAATCCATTTATTATTTTTAATTCAGGTGTAATTATACTTATTGTAAAAATACCAGTATTTCTATTAATTAATTTCAAGCTAATATAAAATAATTTATACCATGGCTAAAAATAAATAAAATGAAGAATTCATATAAATAGTATGATAACATAAAATTTAGTTATATAATTACCTGTGCACCAAAATCAATATTAGTTTCAGATATTTCAACTTGACCCTTAATATTATAAATAATGATATCCAATTGTTCTTCCTTACCACCAATTAATGAAAGTTCATATGATGCAGAAACCGCTTGTACTACAATTAAAATATTTAAAAAATAATAAAATCAAATATTAATGCCTTCGAACAAAGTTCGCAAAAGAAAAGGGTCAAAATACTACCCTGGTGGAATGAAGAACTTATGAAAAAACGTAAACTCACAAGGAAACTGTTCAATAGAGCAAAGACTGTCGGTAGTTAGGACGTTTATAAAAATGCCGTTACTGAGTACAACAATCTGTTAAAGAAATCAAAAAAAGAGTCGTGGAAAATCAATGTTAAGAGAACAATGAACTAACAGCAGCCTCCAGACTCCACAAAGTGTTAGCAAAAGACACTCTGATATATAACGGGCCTCTAGAGAGACCAAACGTGTCCTCAACTAGAAACACTTGTTGGCAACACAATAGAGGAAAGATACTTCGTCCTACTCCCTTCCTTTAACTTCGGAAAAGATAAAATGGGCCATTAACAACTTCAAACCCTACAAATCGGCAGGAGTAGATAATATTTTCCCCGTATTATTGCAGGAGATTCTTATGCTAACCATGTTAAGAATCTTCAAAGCTAATTGTACATGGGATTACATATGGGCTTATTGATAAGCCTAAGTCTTACCGCCCTATTAGTCTTACAAGACAGTGGAGTAATTAGTGGATCACCATATCCGAACACGAGCTACCTAATAAAGTCCGCCTTCGTTGTAAACAACATACACCATACACTATACACTTACCAAAAAGGTTAACCGACAGAATCCGCCCTTCACGACCTGGTAAGGTATATTGAAATGGCTAAAAAGACTACAAAGAAATTACCTATTGCGCATTCATTGATATAGAAGGAGCTTTCGACAACACTCCTCATGATGCAATTATAGTAGCAGTTAGGAAAATATGTCTAGGTGAGGCGTGAGGCTACAGATTTCCAAGCTGAGATGTTAGCTTTATAGGGCTTTGTATTCAGGAAAACCTAAGAAGACCTCAGTAAAATAGATCTTGCTGATGACATCTGCTTGAATGACAAAGATGACAAAGACTACGGAACACATCCTCTGCCAACGCGAGGCACTCGCAAGAAGAAGACAACATATATTAGGCAAAGATACCTTACCTCTGAAGTACTGGGCAATGTTGCCCCCGAAAACAACTAGGTTTCTTTAAATTTATTAAATGGGCTTTAAACGCATCACAATAGATCGTTTAGATCGCAGTGCTCTCGCGTTCCCCTCCGAAATAAAAAGTAATGGCTTAAAGCAAAATAAATTCGGTAATTAATTATGGTACGCAGACCTTATTAACTAAAATATAATTAATATTTGTAATTTACTTACTGTTATAGTCACAATTGAAATATAAATAATTTTGAATATTTTGACCACCATCTACAGTTCCTTCATAATGATCTAATAATACTAGTTTTTCATCGTTTTCAAAATTTAGAACTTGGCTATACTTTGTATTATCTACATTATAATCTACTGTATCATATGCAGAATTTAACATCTCATAATCAGAATTAGGTGATAACATATCATATATACTAGATATTTCGGCAGGAGTTGTTTGATTTATGTAGTAATAAATTTCATCGCAAATCTCTTGAAATTGAACTGGTTCTGGTTCTGGTTCAATTGTTTCAATTGTTTTTGCCGAGTTAGATGAACTTTTACTAATTACTGAAGATGTCTTTTTTGCTTTATTACTTGTTACTGAATGTGTTTTTTTTAATAAGTTAATACTTTTAGTGTTACGTTTATTTTTATCAATTTTCGCTGAATGAACTGAGTTTATTTCAATATTTTGTGATAAATCATCATCATAATCTTCATCTATATTTTCTCGTATTTCTAAACTTTTAAGAAATACTTGATCAATATCAATTGGTTCAAGTAGGAAATTCTTTATTTCATTACTTAGAATTGTTTTCGATAAATTCAATTGTGATTTCATTTTATCAGTTTCAAACTGTTGATTATAATAAAACAATTCGTAAAAATACCAAACATAAAGTATATTTAAATTTATTATATAATAGGCACATATATCGCTTTAGTTGATATAAATAAAATATAATTATAAAACATCAGTGATTCATTCCATACCAACGCTGGAGTTAAACAAGAATGCACTAAAGTTATAATATTCAACGCATGTGTAAAGTCAACTCTGAAATATAGAAGCGAAACTTGGTTAATATCGAACATAACACATAAGTTATAGGTTTTCATCAACATCTGCCTGAGAATCTTATGTAGAATATTCTGGCCGAACACCATCAGCAACATAGACCTCTGGATACTAAGAGGCGAAGAACCTATACTGACGCAAATAACAAGGAGGTGGATCGGCCATACCATCAGAAAGAAGCCTGCTAGCATTACTAGCATGTCATTAGAGTGGAATCCTCAAGGATCAAGAAATCGCGGTCCGCCAAAGAACACTTGTAGACGCACAATACTAGGGAAATGTAATCTATGTCCTGTCAGGCGCAAAAAAGCAGCGACAAACAGAGTATGATGAATATGCCAAGCCTCAAGAGGGGTAATGAATTAGATGATTTTTCAATACTTACTGCATCTGCAAAATAAAGTCTATGCAAGATTTGATTTGCAGAGAGACGAATTAGAGATGTAAATGCAATAAATAGCGATATACGATAATTTACATAATATTTTAGGTATATAGTAAAAATTCAAACTTACATATGACCGATAAATACTACACTCCTTCACAAACTTCAATTCAAAATGTGATATTAATGTTCCTGGATTTGATAGACAAAATTTAGCATAAAACCTTATACCACCGGAATAATAAAATTGTGTCGGATTGCAAAGTTGCAACATTGGATTTGTAATATATGTAATCATCTTTAAATTGTCCTATTATATAGAAAATTTAAAAAATTATAAATTATATATAAAAATATTTCTACTTGTTTATATTCTTGTGCCATTGTCATAATTTTCCCATCATAATGGACAGTTTTATTTAATTGTTTTTCTACACAATTTTCTTCAAATAAAACAATTAAATTAATATCATTTTCTGGTTTTACAATGAATTCTAATTTTTTAACATTTTCTCTACTATTTGTACAATTTTCCAACATAATCATACTATAACGTTTTGTTGCTGCTAATTTAACATAAATTGGTATTTTATTATTATTTGTTAATTTAACTAATTCACTAATTTTATTTTTATTTGAATATTCTGTATAATCAATATTAAATTGAATTTTATCAATACTCCATTTAATTTTCGGTTTTATTAATTCAGCTATAATAAAACATTTATATAAATTTGTACGTTGATTTTTATTATATGTACAACCAATATTAAATTTATAATTAAATATTATTGGTTTTTGTGAGGCAATTAAAAAAACCGATATTGTTGTACTATCTGGTGGTAATACAGTTTGAATAAATTCAAATTCAAATATAGTTTTAAAATTAACTTTATCTTGTGTTTTATCTTCGTTATTTTGCATAATTAATACATAATTCCTTTCGCCATAGTTTATAAACTTTATTATATTTCGATATGGTTGTTTTATTTCTTTTGTTATATAGAATTGACCATAATTAATACCATTTTCTAAATCTGGTATACTTGTAATTGGTAATCCTTCAATTTTAAATTTAATTGGTATTGACTTAATACCCAAATGTTTTATATTAATATGTAATGCATCATTGTATATATCTGGATCATAATAATATGCATAAATTAATATTAATATAGCTTGTCCTGGTTTTAATATACCACCACGTGGATAACAATCTAAATATCTTGTACTATTTCTAAATGTTATATGAAAACGACCAATTGTTGGACTTGTATTATGTATAAATAATTTATATGTTTTACGTGTTAACACATCTTGTGTACCAATTATATTACATGGTTTAATTGTAAAATTTGGTGGTTTAGAATGTATATGAATTTTGTATGGTATATCTAAACATGTACCTAATACCGATATTATACCACTTATACAATAATCACCAGCTTCATATAATTCAGCTTTACAATGTATAATTTTTTTACTTTTTGATAATATTAAAAATTTATGTGGATGGATATGAATTCGACCATCTTTTGTTATTGGTCGTATATTAAACATACCAAAACCTTTTATTTCACTTTCATTATATAATATTAATTTGAAATATATATTTTTTTCAACATAACCAAATAATTGGATTTTTGATTTTTTTAAATGTAATTTTGGATATAAGCAATTATAATTTACACTAATATCAGTTGTCATATGTTTTGAACATATTTCATTTGGTACATTATCAACATTGGTGTCTATATTAACTGGACTGGCACATGCTATTATTTTTTTTGTAAAATTACCGCATATATTTGGTATAAGACAAATAAGTATATCTTTTGATTCATTTGGTTTAAAGTAAATTGGTCGTTTATCAACAATAAATTCTTGTGGATTATTTGGTAAATCATCCCAATTAATATCAATAAATTTATCCCATGATTTTAAATATTTACGAAATATATCAGTTGTTTTCAATTCATTAAATATATTTCCAATTAATTTAATATCTTTTTCTGATATATCAGGATTTTGTAATTCACGTAAATATTTTAATATATTTTCAACCATAATTGGTTTTTCATCACCTACAGACGCACATTAAATATAATTATAAAATTTTTTTTTAACTATAAACAAAAATTAATTTTATATAAATAAACATTTGTACTAACCTAAACCGTCATCAGAAAACATTACATTATAATCTTCACAATTTGATTCTGTATCTTCACAGTGTATTTCTTTGTCCATAACACTAATTGATGAATTTACACTTTGGAAATTTACAATTCTATTGTCATTTTCTTCTTTTGCTTGTTCATTATTATCTCTTAAATGTCTATATGAACTATATACCCAATAATCAAAACGTACACTTTCTTCAGATTCAGATGATATTTCCGATACAAAATCAATATTATTACTATCTGCACTACGAATATGTTCTGATGAGATTGCTAATAAATCTAATAGGTCTTTAGAATTATCAAGTTCTTTAATATTTAAAAATAATGGTGGATCCATGCCATCATCAGGAATACAAATTTTTATAACAATTGGTGAATTTAATGGATTTTTGATTGTTAAATAACGTTTTTGAAGAAGACACATTGGTATTTGTCCCAAATCTAATTCTTTAGATACGATATCTAATATTAAAGGTATACTGTTCCCTCTGAAATATTCAAATATAATATATTTTTTATTTAGTTTAAATGGATCTCGTAATTTATTACTACAAAATATATTGATTTTAGTTTTATATGTTTACTAAGAAGTTGTTAATGGTACTCTCGAACATAAGGATATTAGTTATATAATATAATGTATCATGTGTATTTCGTTATATTTACATTAAAACAAAAAGTGAGAAGACAAAATATTTACTTTTAGGTTTTTGTATTTGTTAGTATAATTTAAATTTATACTAAATTTTATTTAAATATACAATATACTTTTATACACAAATAGCCAACGATTATGTCTTAACAAGATGAAAATCATTGAAATCAACATGGAATCAATTCTCACATAGCATACCGCGAAATATTAATATACTATCTTTAACGCGAAATATTAATATTCAGTTAAATTCACTCGAGCTTAACATCCTGGGTTATTAAAACTATACCAATTATCGACGTGCTCGGGAGAATATACTTAGAATTTGAATAATTATATAATAACTAAATAATTTTGGGACTAGCAAATGAATAAAATCTTGTTCATAGTTATTTACAATTAAATTGTAGTCTGATAAATAAACTTAATATAAATCATAGTAATCAGTATAATAATAAAAAAATGTATTTAGAAGATTTGTTAAATATACTTAAGAATAATTGTCCTAGTTTCACCATGTTCTATTTTGAATTCTACTTTATCTAAAAACGATCCTACACTAGATGCATAATATTCAATTGTCATTACATTAGATTCTTTTGGTTCCAAAGTCAAATTATTAGGTACTACTTTGCATGTTGCTGACGGTAGCATAGTATCTAAATTAGTAAATTTAATTGTTCCCGGTATATTACCTATAAAAAATTTAAATAATAATTTGTAGGTATATATAATATATATGTACAATTTTTACTATTATTTTTAGCATATATTTCCAAACATTTTTTCTGACCAATAAATATATTATTTAAATTAATTTCAGATGGATTAATATTTATATCGGTTCCAATTCCCACACCATGTAAATCAATCGGTGACCTTGTTTTCCAATTTGTAGAACTATCTAAATATGCTGTACATTTAAATTGATATGGATATAACGTGATATTATCTGGTATGTTATTTTTTGGTGAAAATATAAAATTAAACTTTCTTGATGTATATGGCTCTAGAGTTCCACTCTATAAAATTATAAATAATTATGTATAATATAGTAATCATATTTTAAATTAGTTCAAATATAATTATAGCGCTTACATTTGGTTCCAATTGAAATATATTTGGTGCACAAAAATTAGAATGTACTGTATTTTTTGTATCTTCACATTTATCTATATAAATGTAAATAAAAATTCAAAAATTATGACATTATTATAAATAAATAAAATGTTTTATTACTTTCATGACTACACCATTTATATTTAACTCTGGAATCAGATTCATTACAAAGTTTTCCACATTCATGTGAAGAAAGTCCTAAAAATGTTACTGGAAATCGTATTAAAATTCTACTGCAGTGAAGCATATATTCCTTCATTTCACATATAACTTTTATTGTGAATTTAGATTTTATACCTGGAAACCAAAAATATTAAAAAATAAAAAGTGAAATAGTTTTTTACGATATAATGCGTGTCGCGAATGGAAGTGTATATTAATATAGTTATTACTCACCATCTCCAAAACGTATTAACAATTCCGATTGAACACAACAAAAATTTTGTGAATATGCTTCTAAGTAAACCATTATAAAATCATTTGGTATAATAAAATTACAACTTGAATGAATTTGAAAATCATTTGGTGCTACACTTTAAAAAGATAAAAAATATTTAAACATTAAAATACAAATAATTTTAAAAAAAGGATAAAATAAATTCTTACACTGATTTAATTTGATTAAGTTTATAACAAATTCCAACTTTATAATAATTATATATTGGAAAAGCATAATAACTCCGAATTCTAGGAGATGTGTCCGCCATTTTATATATTTTGTATAACTCACATTAGCATCGCTTTTTTCAGTTAAAACTTCAAAATAAAAAACAATTCAAAAATATATTTTTCTTATACATTATATAATTCAAAAAATTTAAATTACGAAATACTGGAATTTCCAAAATCATATCGGGATGTCTGCAATGTAAAAATATCGAAAATCTCTCATTTTCTTTCAATGATCGTTTCTTAGCGTTTAAATAAACAATCATTGTTGCAGAAATGTCCGGAATAAAATTTAAATCGCAATCAAAAATTTTATATGATAAATAATCTGGAAAATTTGTGGTAATATCAAAATATCTAATTTTCTAAGAAAATAAAAATAGAAAAATAAATAAATTAATAATTATAAATTTTATATAAAATTAAAAATTAAATTTTTTATTCTATTACATGAAAAGTGTTCGTTATCGTAACTTTAACAGAAATTGGTGCCCCAAACTTTTTAAATGTTACGAATTTTGGACAAACTGATAAGCTTTCAAAAAGTTTATAATTATTTACTAATTCTACAAGAAAAAAGAAAAAAACATAAAATATTTTTTTTTATTTTAATATTTTATTTATAAATTTTTATATTATTTTATTATTTATACGTTTTTTACTGTCACAACAATACATTTCTTCCTTTTTAGTTGCTGTTTTAGTTTGTTGGAACATTTTTGCAACTAATTATTTTTGTATATTATATAATTTAATTAAAGCGATATTAATTAATGAAAATATTTTATATAATGAATAATAAAAAAATGTTTTTTTGTCATAAATAAAATAGTTATTATTTGATGAAAAAAAATATTATTTATGAAATATATAATATGAAGTAGCCACATTCAGGTTTGAAATTATCCAAAGTAGAAAAAATCAGGTAAACAAGTGATTCATAACACAGAAATCTACCAACAATTTAAAATGCCAAATAACATTATTCTCCTGAACAATTAGGGCCGCTCCCTAGACTTGAAATAGTTTACCACCGCCACTCTCGAGTATATAAATATACCAGTCTAAACAAAGTTCTAAAAGAATAATAGAAGTGTTGAAGGAGATAACTATTTATACACCGATAGCACATTATTACTTTTACCAACGTCTGGGCAGGTGTAAATATTCATTACTCGCATTTCAATTTAATCATTGGTTTACTCTACCAGAAAAACAAATTAATCTATTCGAAGAACTCGCAATACTGTTCAGAACAGATATTAAAAACAGAAAAGAAGCGGTGGCAATTATTAGAATCTACATTGATGATCATCTACATAAATGCAAACTTATACCATTCGAATTATGCAGTTTACGCGATCTATAAAAATAATACATGGTGTTCCGCGAATACCTGATAGTGTAGTCTGTAGTGTATCATTTATGCAAATTTTCAAGTCTGTAAAAGGAGTTGTATTCTCTATGAATTCTGTGAGTAAATTTGTGCGAACCCACACTTCCATAAAATGAAATTTTCTCCGCAAATCGCCATAGCTAAATATTTTATGTTTTATGCTCGTTTTATGTTTTTTTAAAAGTCCTGTCACACACACAAATAAACAATTTTTGAAAAATTAAACTTGTGGAAATTGGCCACACTTTTCATATGTCATATCCCGAACTATAATGGAATTCTTATTTCCTGATGATTAAGTTTCCGAGAGCACTATTTGTTTTTACAACTGGAAAAATCATAGATTTCTATGAGCTTTGCATGTTGAGCTGTTACCTAAAATGACGTTATTCAAATCTTTACATACAAAATTTATTATGCTGAAAATTAAATTCATATATTTAAATTCACCTGTCCAATGACATGATTGGGTTACGTTCAGGCTTTAGGTGAATTTTAACTCACATTGATTGAACGTAACAAAAGCTGCGACTTTGATTCAAATCGTATTGAAAAATGGGCAGTTTTTGCGAATAATATCACAAAACTTCTTAGTTATATTCCATAATTCATAGTTATAAAAATTTATTAATTTTTAAAATTCTATCATGTATGACTTCGGTCATAGCATAGCTCAACCAATTTTCGTTAAATTAAACTACTTTACGCGTATCATTTTCAATTTTCTACTTTGGATACTTCAAAGCCGACTTAGGGACTGTTTTAAAATTTATATTTTTTTTATTTTCATCAAATAAACTATTTTATTTATGACAAAAAAAAATATTTTTTTATTATTCATTATACAAAATATTTTCATTAATTAATATCGCTTTAAGCAAATTATATAATACAAAAATAATTAGTTGCAAAAATGTTCCAAAAAACTAAAACAGCAACTAAAAACGAAGAAATGTATTGTTGTGACAGTAAAAAACGTATAAATAATAAAATAATATAAAATTTTTTAAATAAAATATTAAAATAAATAATTATTTTATGTATTTTCTCTTTTCTTGCAGAATTAGTAAATAATAATAAGCTTTTTGAAAGCTTATCAGTTTGTCCAAAATTTGTAA
This sequence comes from Rhamphomyia laevipes, assembly GCA_963920725.1. Classification (NCBI taxonomy): domain Eukaryota; kingdom Metazoa; phylum Arthropoda; class Insecta; order Diptera; family Empididae; genus Rhamphomyia; species Rhamphomyia laevipes. Next base: position 16,203,849 of record OY987258.1, read on the forward strand.
CATTTAAAAAGTTTGGGGCACCCATTTCAGTTAAAGTTACGATAACGAACACTTTTCATGTAATAGAATAAAAATATTAATTTTTAATTTTATATAAAATTTATAATTATTAATTTATTTATTTTTCTATTTTTGTTTTCTTAGAAAATTAGATATTTTGATATTACCACAAATTTTCCAGATTATTTATCATATAAAATTTTTGATTGCGATTTAAATTTTATTCCGGACATTTCTGCAACAATGATTGTTTATTTAAACGCTAAGAAACGATCATTGAAAGAAAATGAGAGATTTTCGATATTTTTACATTGCAGACATCCCGATATGATTTTGGAAATTCCAGTATTTCGTAATTTAAATTTTTTGAATTATATAATGTATAAGAAAAATATATTTTTGAATTATTTTTTATTTTGAAGTTTTAACTGAAAAAAGCGATGCTAATGTGTGTTATCCAAAATTTATAAAAATGGCGGAGACATCTCCTAGAATTCGGAGTTATTATGCTTTTCCAATATATAATTATTATAAAGTTGGAATTTGTTATAAACTTAATCAAATTAAATCAGTGTAAGAATTTATTTTATCCTTTTTTTGATATTATTATTTGTATTTTAATGTTTAAATATTTTTTATCTTTTTAAAGTGTAGCACCAAATGATTTTCAAATTCATTCAAGTTGTAATTTTATTATACCAAATGATTTTATAATGGTTTACTTAGAAGCATATTCACAAAATTTTTGTTGTGTTCAATCGGAATTGTTAATACGTTTTGGAGATGGTGAGTAATAACTATATTAATATACACTTCCATTCGCGACACGCATTATATCGTAAAAAACTATTTCACTTTTTATTTTTTAATATTTTTGGTTTCCAGGTATAAAATCTAAATTCACAATAAAAGTTATATGTGAAATGAAGGAATATATGCTTCACTGCAGTAGAATTTTAATACGATTTCCAGTAACATTTTTAGGACTTTCTTCACATGAATGTGGAAAACTTTGTAATGAATCTGATTCCAGAGTTAAATATAAATGGTGTAGTCATGAAAGTAATAAAACATTTTATTTATTTATAATAATTTCATAATTTTTGAATTTTATTTATTAATTATATATAGATAAATGTGAAGATAACAAAAATACAGGACATTCTAATTTTTGTGCACCAAATATATTTCAATTGGAACCAAATGTAAGTGCTATAATTTAAAATATGATTACTATATTATACATATTTATAATTTTATAGAATGGAACTCTCGAGCCATATACATCAAGAAAATTTAATTTTATATTTTCACCAAAAAATAACATACCAGATAATATCACGTTATATCCATATCAATTTAAATGTACAGCATATTTAGATAGTTCTACAAATTGGAAAACAAGATCACCGATTGATTTACATGGTGTGGGAATTGGAACCGATATAAATATTAATCCATCTGAAATTAATTTAAATAATATATTTATTGGTCAGAAAAAATGTTTGGAAATATATGCTAAAAATAATAGTAAAAATTGTACATATATATTATATATACCTACAAATTATTATTTAAAATTTTTGTAGGTAATATACCGGGAACAATTAAATTTACTAATTTAGATACTATACTACCATCAGCAACATGCAAAGTAGTACCAAATAATTTGACTTTGGAACCAAAGGAATCTAATGTAATGACAATTGAATATTATGCATCTAGTGTAGGATCGTTTTTAGATAAAGTAGAATTCAAAATAGAACATGGTGAAACTAGGACAATTATTCTTAAGTATATTTAACAAATCTTCTAAATTTTTTTTTTTTATTATTATACTGAATACTATAATTTATATTTATTTATCAGACTACAATGCCATTTGAACTAAATAAAAAATATATTATATTTGAATATTTCAGAGGGAACAGTATACCTTTAATATTAGATATCGTATCTAAGGAATTAGATTTGGGACAAATACCAATGTGTCTTCTTCAAAAACGTTATTTAACAATCAAAAATCCATTAAATTCACCAATTGTTATAAAAATTTGTATTCCTGATGATGGCATGGATCCACCATTATTTTTAAATATTAAAGAACTTGATAATTCTAAAGACCTATTAGATTTATTAGCAATCTCATCAGAACATATTCGTAGTACAGATAGTAATAATATTGATTTTGTATCGGAAACATCATCTGAATCTGAAGAAGCAGCATCTTTTGATTATTGGGTATATAGTTCATATAGACAATTTAAAAATAATAATGAACAAGCAAAAGAAGAAAATGACAAAAGAATCGTAAATTTTCAAAATTTAGATTCACGAATTAGTATTGCCGACAAAGAAATACACTGTGAAGATACAGAATCAAATTGTGAAGATTATAATGTAATGTTTTCTGATGACGGTTTAGGTTAGTACAAATGTTTATTTATATAAAATTAATTTTTGTTTTTAGTTATAAAAATTTTTTATAATTATATTTAATGTGCGTCTGTAGGTGATGAAAAACCAATTATGGTTGAAAATATATTAAAATATTTACGTGAATTACAAAATCCTGATATATCAGAAAAAGATATTAAATTAATTGGAAATATATTTAATGAATTGAAAACAACTGATATATTTCGTAAATATTTAAAATCATGGGATAAATTTATTGATATTAATTGGGATGATTTACCAAATAATCCACAAGAATTTATTGTTGATAAACGACCAATTTACTTTAAACCAAATGAATCAAAAGATATACTTATTTGTCTTATACCAAATATATGCGGTAATTTTACAAAAAAAATAATAGCATGTGCCAGTCCAGTTAATATAGACACCAATGTTGATAATGTACCAAATGAAATATGTTCAAAACATATGACAACAGATATTAGTGTAAATTATAATTGCTTATATCCAAAATTACATTTAAAAAAATCAAAAATCCAATTATTTGGTTATGTTGAAAAAAATATATATTTCAAATTAATATTATATAATGAAAGTGAAATAAAAGGTTTTGGTATGTTTAATATACGACCAATAACAAAAGATGGTCGAATTCATATCCATCCACATAAATTTTTAATATTATCAAAAAGTAAAAAAATTATACATTGTAAAGCTGAATTATATGAAGCTGGTGATTATTGTATAAGTGGTATAATATCGGTATTAGGTACATGTTTAGATATACCATACAAAATTCATATACATTCTAAACCACCAAATTTTACAATTAAACCATGTAATATAATTGGTACACAAGATGTATTAACACGTAAAACATATAAATTATTTATACATAATACAAGTCCAACAATTGGTCGTTTTCATATAACATTTAGAAATAGTACAAGATATTTAGATTGTTATCCACGTGGTGGTATATTAAAACCAGGACAAGCTATATTAATATTAATTTATGCATATTATTATGATCCAGATATATACAATGATGCATTACATATTAATATAAAACATTTGGGTATTAAGTCAATACCAATTAAATTTAAAATTGAAGGATTACCAATTACAAGTATACCAGATTTAGAAAATGGTATTAATTATGGTCAATTCTATATAACAAAAGAAATAAAACAACCATATCGAAATATAATAAAGTTTATAAACTATGGCGAAAGGAATTATGTATTAATTATGCAAAATAACGAAGATAAAACACAAGATAAAGTTAATTTTAAAACTATATTTGAATTTGAATTTATTCAAACTGTATTACCACCAGATAGTACAACAATATCGGTTTTTTTAATTGCCTCACAAAAACCAATAATATTTAATTATAAATTTAATATTGGTTGTACATATAATAAAAATCAACGTACAAATTTATATAAATGTTTTATTATAGCTGAATTAATAAAACCGAAAATTAAATGGAGTATTGATAAAATTCAATTTAATATTGATTATACAGAATATTCAAATAAAAATAAAATTAGTGAATTAGTTAAATTAACAAATAATAATAAAATACCAATTTATGTTAAATTAGCAGCAACAAAACGTTATAGTATGATTATGTTGGAAAATTGTACAAATAGTAGAGAAAATGTTAAAAAATTAGAATTCATTGTAAAACCAGAAAATTATATTAATTTAATTGTTTTATTTGAAGAAAATTGTGTAGAAAAACAATTAAATAAAACTGTCCATTATGATGGGAAAATTATGACAATGGCACAAGAATATAAACAAGTAGAAATATTTTTATATATAATTTATAATTTTTTAAATTTTCTATATAATAGGACAATTTAAAGATGATTACATATATTACAAATCCAATGTTGCAACTTTGTAATCCGACACAATTTTATTTTTCTGGTGGTATAAAATTTTATGCTAAATTTTGTCTATCAAATCCAGGAACATTAATATCACATTTTGAATTGAAGTTTGTGAAGGAGTATAGTATTTATCGATCATATGTAAGTTTGAATTTTTACTATATACCTAAAATATTATGTAAATTATCGTACAGCGCTGTTCATTGCGATTTCATGTCAAATTGATCTTTCTTCAAATCAAATTTGTCTTTCTGGAACTTAAATTAACAGATCAAAAGGTTTCTAAACGCATATTTTTAATGTTATATTTAAAGTAATAGATGCAATAGTCTTTATAGCAACACTTCCATTTATATGACATTAACTAAAATATGCTTCTCAGCCTCCAATTAAGAAATATTTAATTAAAAAAATAGACCAATTTGAAGATGCAGTAGTAATTAGTAAAAAATCATCTAATACTAATTCATTATAGAATTGTAAAGTCAATACTGTTTGAATACAAGTAAATGCTTTAGAGATATGTATATTATAAAGAAATTAAAACGTAGGAAATCTTTTTGAATTAATAATTCCAAAAACTTTTTAGATATGGTTTTAAACCATTCTTTACATTACTTACAGTGAATTCCTATAGTTTGAATTTGAATATTTTTATCTTTTATAGCATTACATAGATAAGTATATTTCCTTATTAATCCTGTTCATTGGCAAATAATTATGCTTTTATAATTATATTTTATTTATATGAACTAAAGCGCTATTTATGTGCCTATAATATAATTTAAATACACTTTATATTTGGTATCTTTAAGAATTGTTTTATTATAATCAACAGTTTGAAACTGATAAAATGAAATCACAATTGAATTTATCGAAAACAATTCTAAGTAATGAAATAAAGAATTTACTAATTGAACCAATTGATATTGACCAAGAGTTTCTTAAAAGTTTAGAATCACGAGAAAATATGGATGAAGATTATGATGACGATGAAAATTTTGATATAAACTCAGTTCATTCAGTAATTAATAAAAAGAAACGTAAAACTAAAAGTATTAACTTATTAAAAAAAACACCTTCAGTAACAACTAAAGTATCGAATAATAAAACAAAAAAATCATCTTCAGTAGTTAGTAAAATTTCATCTAACTCGGCAAAAACCATTGAAACAATTGAACTAGAACCAGAACCAGAACCAGAACCAGTTCAATTTCAAGAGATTTGCAATGAAATTAATTACTACATAAATCAAACAACACCTGCTCAAATTTGTAGTATTTATGATATGTTATCATCTAATTCTGATTATGAGATGTTAAATTCTACATATGATACAATAGGAGTAGATTATAATACTGATAATAATACAAAGTATAGTGAAATTCTAAATTTTGAAAATGATGAGAAACTAGTATTATTAGATCATTATGAAGGAACTGTAGAAGGTGGTCAAAATATTCAAAATTATTTATATTTCAATTGTGACTATAAAAGTAAGTAAATTACAAATATTAATTATATTTTAGTTAAGGTTTTCCAGACAATCGCAGACTAATTTTGAACCCTGTTTGTGTGAGGATATAGCCGTAAGGACTGCTTGTCTATCTGAGTGGATGTAGATAATGGTGTTGCGATAAGTTTTTCTTAGGTTTTCCTGAATACAAATCTCTAAAGCAACTATCTCAGCTTGGAAGACGGTCACCTCTCCTAGGCTTCTTTTCCTAGCTGCTGCTATAATTGCATCGTGGGGTGTTTTATGTTTGCTCTATTGAACAGTTTCCTGGTGAGTTAACGTTTTTTCATAAGTTCTTCATTCCACCAGAGTAGTATTTTGACCCTTTTCTTTTGTGAGATAGGACAACTTTCTTCGTAGGCGTTAATATTTGATTTAATTATTTTCTTAATATTTTAATTGTAGTACAAGCGGTTTCTGCATCATATGAACTTTCATTAATTGGTGGTAAGGAAGAACAATTGGATATCATTATTTATAATATTAAGGGTCAAGTTGAAATATCTGAAACTAATATTGATTTTGGTGCACAGGTAATTTTATAACTAAATTTTATGTTATCATACTATTTATATGAATTCTTCATTTTATTTATTTTTAGCCATGGTATAAATTATTTTATATTAGCTTGAAATTAGTTAATAGAAATACTGGTATTTTTACAATAAGTATAATTACACCTGAATTAAAAATAATAAATGGATTTATTACAAATATAAAAACTCATAGTTTACTGTATTTAGCAAAATATGCAAGAACAATTAAATTTAAAATATTTTTAGGTTTACCAGAATTTTTTAATGAATCAGTTGGAGTTGAAGTTAATTATTCAGTACCAACATTAATTCAAATTAAAGGTCTCAGTAAAATACCATGGTTATCAATTGTTGATGTACCACGACCAAATTTATCAAAATTTGATCGTGATATTCAATATAAAACATTAAATTATATATGGAAAAAACATGTTGTTAATATAAAAATAAAACCACTGTGTCCTGATCAACCAACTAGAGATGAAATTAATAAGTTTCTAATTTATTTAAAGCAATTTGAATATGAATATTCATTACAAAATCCACGTAATATTCGTAAAAAAATATCATTGTTATCATTATCATCATATGAAGATGAGGCAGAAAACGTCAATGAAGCCGATGGTGATATCGAGCCTTGTGCATCAGCTGAAAATAGTTTTATAAAAAATTATACAATTACGCCAGATACTGGTACAATATATAAAACATTTTATACAAATCCAAAATATCCAAGTTATTTAATACAAAAATATGATGAAGATTTAGAAGATTTTATTGTATTAGATTATTCATTTAAATATCCAAATGCATTAGATATTGAAATGTTAATTGAAAAGAATGCATTTATAAACAATATAAAAAATGATAAACAAATTCGAATAAGTTTTCGAAAAATTTTAAAAAAATATGTAACAGATTATGAGCCACCGAAATGTGGTATTTATCATAAAACATTTATTATACGACCAATACCACATTTAGTTACAGAATATCAGTATGAACTTGGTTATATATATTTGAATCGAACAAATACTTATGATTTTAAAATGATTTTTCATGGACCTTTAGGTTATATTTCAGCTAGAACAGAAGTTACAATGCCTGGTTTACAAGTTTTGCTTTCATATCCGCCACAAGATGTTGGGTAATTTTATTTTATTGATTATTTTTGTGGAAAATAATTTGATACTTAATGTCGACTCTTATGAACTCACTAAACATGAAATGAAAGGTCTTGGATTTCCCTTGAATTTCAAAGGAAGTTAAACAAATTGTGTTAAATTTTAGTTACATTAACTAAACTAAAATTATAGTACGATATGAAATAAAGATAAAGAATGCTTCATTTTATAAAACTAAATCAAAATAGCGATATTAAAACTCTGCCGGATCACAAATAAGATTCCTACTAAATGCAGGAATAGAATAAGCGTAATATAAAGAAGGAGCGTAGGAATATTTATAGCCATTCCCGGTTTTGTGAGTTCATAAGAGTAAACTTATCATATCAGCAAATCCGGCTTTAGCTCTCCGAATATATTTTAGTATTAAATTTTTTTTTTTTTTGTGTTTTTGGTTTTTAGGACAAATATTCTACGATCACAATTTACTATTTATGAGACACTACATGAATATAGTGAATTTACAGAACCATATCTTAATCGTTTTGAAAGAGAAAATTCATCATTAAGTTATATGGGTGATATATGTTGTGCCAATTGTAAAATGTGTGGTGAAGTATGTAAAAATTGTCAAATAAAAGTATGCCATCCACATTCATTTGATCTTAGTAATACATCATTAATTCATCGTCGTGATATGAATGTAAATCGTAAAGAGACTAATGCTTATTATACAAAATTAAATCAAAGTTTTAAAGAAGAAAAAAATCCATTAATATTAGCTGAACTTTTTCAAAAAGAAAACTCCAAGTTTAGGGGTGAAATTTTATTAAATTTAAAAATTAAATTTACTCCAGCATCAAAATTTTATAAACATCGACAGATATTTGAAGATTATATATTAATTGATGTAAAAACAAATATTCTATTTATATTTTAAATAGTATTATTTTAACAATTTCCTTTTTTACATAGATTCATTTAGGACCAACTATTCCGATATCAATAAGTGGAATTTTTATATCACCAACTGCAAATACGCCAACTTCAACTACGTCTACATCATTGTTGGATTTAAGTGATACCGAAGAAATTGATAATACTAGAACTTTATAAATATAAAGACAATTTAAATTAAAACGATTAAAGAATTTTATTTTCAACAAAACATATTTAATTTTCTATAGAAATAATGAAATATTCCCATAATACAAAATGACATTGCTAATGGCGGTCCTGTTGCATAAACCCAATTTCAAAATCTATAAATATAATGAAATAATATATTTTTAATTTCTTTTTATATACCCATAAAGTACATCGTTTATTTCAAATGGATGACCTACTTTCATTTCACCACATTTTGTTTTAATAACTGGTTTAAATGTTCTATCATCTGTTGGTAGCTGGCAACTGCAATCCGAAAGAAAGATTTAATATATTTTTATGTATATAATAATTTAAACGAACAACAATCAAATTTTCAAATTGCATTTGAATTTGATTAAATATAAATATAAAATTCCACTGGGACGATTTCACTTGGGTTAGTTGGAATTTTCCTTCTAGTAAAAGCTTAGATATTTACTTAAAATTTATGCGATTAATGGTTATACTCAGTGGAATTGTATGGAATGGAATTGTACATTGTACCAGTGAAATTGTGCTAGTAGAAGTAGATTTAATAATGCTTTTTTTAAAACAAAAAAAGTAAAATAAAATGTTTTCAGTTTGTCTTACTAAATATATTATGCATAGCCATATAAATATTACCAAGCTTAGTTTAATACGCTCCAAAGTTTTCACGGTGATCACGGTGAAATAATACAATGTTGAAAATAAATTCGTTTTATTATGAATTTATTTTGTATATTTATGAATTAAAAAAGCAAAAGAAAGTAAATTTTAAATTAAAAAGCAATGTCATAATTGACATAACAATTCACGCACAAAAAAATTGGTGGAAAATGAGTGCGCAAAATTTGAATTAAATGGATAAAAATGATTAGATTTAAATGGATGAAAAATAAATATTTAATTATTAATTAAAATGTAAATTTAAGTCAATAATGAAATGATTCAATTGAAATTGAAATTTTATAAATATTAATTCAATTTATATTTAGTAATTTAGAGTCTTGTATCTTGCAGTTAGTTGTCTTACGTGAAAGTTTTGGGAAAATAAAAGCCTTTTTGATAATTTGAATGCTTAATTTATTCAAGTTGAGATACAGTAATTTAATTTTGGCCATTGGTGAAATTCATCGTCCCAAAGCGTTTATATACACCAAATAAACAATAAAAAATATTAATTTACGGGATAATAATAACTTTGAAGTCTAGGAAATGTGTCCGCCATTTTATATATTTTGTATAACTCACATTAGCATCGCTTTTTTCAGTTAAAACTTCAAAATAAAAAACAATTCAAAAATATATTTTTCTTATACATTATATAATTCAAAAAATTTAAATTACGAAATACTGGAATTTCCAAAATCATATCGGGATGTCTGCAATGTAAAAATATCGAAAATCTCTCATTTTCTTTCAATGATCGTTTCTTAGCGTTTAAATAAACAATCATTGTTGCAGAAATGTCCGGAATAAAATTTAAATCGCAATCAAAAATTTTATATGATAAATAATCTGGAAAATTTGTGGTAATATCAAAAAATCTAATTTTCTGAAAAAATAAAATTAGAAAAATAAATAAATTAATAATTATAGATTTTACATAAAATTAATTTTTTTTTTATTCTATTACATGAAAAGTGTTCGTTATCGTAACTTTAACAGAAATTGGTGCCCCAAACTTTTTAAGTGTTACGAATTTTGGACAAACTGATAAGCTTACAAAAAGTTTATAATTATTTACTAATTCTACAAGAAAAAAGAAAAAAACATAAAATAATTTTTTATTTTAATATTTTATTTATAAATTTTTATATTAATTTATTATTTATTTACTGTAACAACAATACATTTCTTCCTTTTTAGTTGCTGTTTTAGTTTGTTGGAACATTTTTGCAACTAATTATTTTTGTATTATATAATTTAATTAAAGCGATATTAATTAATGAAAATATTTTGTATAATGAATAATAAAAAATATTCTATTCTAAATGAATAGAATTTTGGAAATTAATAAATTTTTAACTATGAATTATAGAATAACTATGAAATTTTCTAATAGCATTCGCAAAAACTGCTCATTTTTCTTTACGATTTAAATCAAAGTCGTAGCTTTTGTCAATTAAAAAAGCAAAAGAAAAAAAACCCGAAATGACTGCCAAACTTTCATATTGTTTCATGTTGATTACGACATTCTCATTATTTCACGGTGATCACGATGGAGACTTAAGCTGAGAAGCTATATCAGCGTATTGATCTTTTTATACGCTTGGTAATATTTAAAATGCTATGCGTAATACAAAAATGTAATTAGAAAGACAAACGTACATATTTTATTTTAATTTTTTAGTTTTTACAATAATTATTAAATTTGAACTTTAAAAAATTCATTATTTCTTTGAATATTTAATTTTACCGAAGTTTGTTAATGAAATCTTAAATCAAAATCTTTAAAAAAAAATACAAACGGTTATAAATTAACGTATTTCTTTTAATATACCGGAAATGCTAAATTAGATTTGAATTTGGCGCCGATTATTATTATTTGACATGCGACAATAAACATTTCACAGAATTTGACATATGTTTCTGACAATTCAAAATGAAACAGTTCGAAAACGAAACGAAATATTTATATTTATAGTTTTATAGGTTTTGATTTCGGTGGTTTTTGTTTTTGTAAATAAAAGAAGTTGTTAATAATTTTTTGATTTAATTTGTAAATCAATAGAAATATTAAACAACAATGGCTGGTTTTACACAAAATCGTAAGTTATGATGTTTTTTAATATAAATATATTTAATATCAAAGTTTTCATAACCTAAGAATATATTACATATTACAATAAAATAAAATTAAATATTATTTGAGATCATAATTCTTATTGTTTCATATTTCAGTATTCTTAAAGACTTCATCACCAATCATCCAATTTCAAAGATTTCGTGGTAAAATTAATATTCAAAGACCAAAACAACCACATTATGAACGTGCACGAGTGATAGCTGTTACCCAACCAGTATACCCAGAAAAACCAAAAAGTGAAAATTGTTTTCAAAAACGTACTGATTTGAAAAATACAGCATCAGCATTACAAATTGAAGAAAATCCATATAATAAAATAATTGCAAAAGAAGTTTTAAATTGGTTAAATCATTCACAAATGGTTGGAATTTATCATGTTAATTCGATTTCATCAGATGATTTATTTAAAATACGAGTTCAATTACATAAAGAAAATATGCACCTTAAATCTTATGGGAAGAAAATTATTAAATTAGCTACAGAAAATACAAAATATGAAGCTATTTTACCATTATTTGATGCAAATCATTGTATAATATTTTCGCCAAAAGAACAAGTCGCAAAATTATTAAAATTAACGAAAAAAGTATCACAAATGATTTTAATTGGTGGAATTGTTGAAAATACATTAATGAGTCGTAATGAATTTATGGAATATTCAAAATTACCAGACTTACAAACAATGCGAAGTCAATTTGTTAATGTTTTAAATATGGCTAGTGGACAGTTAGTTAATAATTTAGAAGCACATCAAAAATCATTTGTTAATATATTAGATGTTTATACAAAAAATGAAAGTACATCAACAACAGTAGTTGAAAAGGAAACTGTTAGTGTATTAGAAGAAGAAACTAAAGTAGAAAGTGGTATAGATGACAAAAAAGATTAATTTGAATATTGAATTAATTGTATATCTTTTAGCAAAATAAAAATTATAATTAATTTTATATATTTCGGGTTTTTATATATATATTTTTTAACCAAAAAACGAAAAAGTTTACATTTATAAAAAATAATATTTAATTAATGAAGAAGAATAATCAAAAACTATAAAAAAAAAATGTGATTAGGACTGTTTTAGGGAATATGTTCTATGCCTGCTTTTCTGGATATTTGAAACTCATCATTCCATTCATATAAGTTATTTAAAAACTAAATCCATTTTATTATATAAATATTTCGTCTTTTATTTTTCGTTTTAAATTTTTTTTTAACAACTTAACAATTATTTGTATAAACTTTAACAAATTCCATTCGAATCTCCCAAAAATCTCTTTAACACTTAACACATTTTTGTATAAAGAACAAAATTAATTAAAAATATATTACTAAATTTTATATTCATTCGCATTAAGGAATGCTTAAATTTACTATGATTAGTAAAATTATTGTCTTAATATTTTTCGATAATTATAAAAGAGATGAAATTTTTATAAATTATGAAAGAAATTAATTATATGAAGTAGATGATAAATTTTCTGTCATATTGGAATTCATCATACGTTGTCGATAATTACATGCCAAGTTTGCTAATGCTTCAGCTGCATCTAATTCTTCTTTTTGATGAATTGTTGTATCGTAAACATTAGAATAATCTATAGATTTTTGACATTTCTTATCGTGCTGTTTATTTCTGAATATAATATATAAAAAAAAATGTTTAATAAATTCTGAATTTAAAAAAAAAAAATCATTTTACAAACCTTTGATTCCATTCAATATAATTATTTTTATTTGGTTGAAAATTTGCAGCACTTTCTAGCCATTTTGATAATTCTGGACCACCAGATGAATTATTTGATGATAATGATGATGATGAATAATTTGAATTATTTGTATTATTAATATTATTACTACAATATTCAGTAATATTATTTGTATCACGTAAATATTTTTCCATTATTTGATGTTTATATTTAGTTTTTGATGAAATCAATTGATTATTAGTATTATTATTATCAAGATGAGGAACTTCTAATTTTGTAAAACATTTAAATTGATTATTATCAATTGATAAATGTTGTAAATCTTCTGATGTTGCTGAACTAATTTCATATAATTTATTATTAAAATCATTATTATTATTACAAAAATGTTGTTGTTGTGGTTGGTTTTTATCAAATTCATATTTTAAATTACCAGAAGGATCAATTGTTGAATAATATTTATTAGATGTTTCTGTTTTATTTGAATTATAAAATTTCAATTGCCGGTGATCATTATATTTATATATAGATAATTTCATATTATCATTATTAATATCATCTTCATCGTCATCATCAACATCATCATCATCATCATCAATATCATAACTACTCGAATAATTTGGTGAATGTTGTTGTTGATTTATTCGACGTAGTTTTTGTTCTTGTTGTTCACCCCAAATACTATCACTTGAACTAATACTAAATTGTTCAACATTACCTTTAGCACTAGTATTATAATTTTTAATTAAATTTCCCCATGATTTTTTAATTGGTTCTCTACCCGAATTCTTTAATTTTCTTCTCCAATTAGCAAACCAATTTGCTATTTGTGTATATGTTAAACCAGTTTCATATGCTAATGTTTTTTTTTCATCACGACTTGGATATGGATTTTCACGTCTTCGTATTAGCCAATCTTTAAGCATTTTTTTAATATCTGGTGTAAATAAACGTTTTACAGGACGATGAATTTCACCAGGTGGCCAAACACGTCTATACAAAATACAAATATTTTATATAATTATAAAAAAATAATTCCTCAAATTTAATTTAAGCGTAATTTAATTGGTAAGGATGTGTTTAATAAAAATCAATAATATTTAAGTTAGTTAATTATGATACACTTGTTCTGGGTTAATATTATTTTGGGTGAAATCGTATGGTTAACCAAATATCATTCATTAGCTTTTTGAAGAAGTATTACAGATTACCATTAGCTGAATTTAAAAATATAAAGAATTTATGAAATAAAGTAAAAACTAGTACGAATGGTGATTTAAGTTTGTGGATGGAACGTGATCATTCTGTATTAGTGTATGGCATAAAAAATGAATGTGATAGAAATATATGCGTAAAACTTATGAGAAAAAAATATGAATTAGTTTATCCATACAGTTTGTTAGAAAAACTCATAAAATCACAATTTGTTAGAAAAACTCATAAAAATCCACTCTAAAATATAAAACTCTGTATATCCATAGGATTACGAACCTACTCTGCTTACGATTTCTTACAGGACGAGATGATTTTTCCATTATATTATAATTATAAAACAATAAAATTAATTAAAATCCTATAATGAAAAAATCACAAAAAACATGACTTTATAAATATAATAATTTACTATATATTTAAAAAATATATAAATAATTAAATACAAATAAAAACAACCACATACAAAACAACTCAAAATATTTCAAAAATTCTATAACAAAAAAAAAAAAAATATAATGACAAAAATATTTAAATATAGTACAAAATATATATTAAAAAAATAAAATAAAAATAGAAATAGTAAATAAATACGAAAACATGATTTGAAAAAAAAATTAAGTTTTCATAAATTTTCATGTTTTTTTTTTCACTTGAAATAAAAACCTTGTAAGAAAAACACGAAATTTTCACTTTATTATATGTGGGACAATTTGAAGAGATTTGTGAATTTCAATTTGTATATAATATTAAAGAAAATTACGCATGCGTCTTAAAATGAAAATGAAAATTTATGAAATTTTCTCATATGAGATTTTTTAAATAATATAAATTCATTAAAGATTTTACGAGAATTTCAAAGTTTTTATTTCGAAAATATATATAGAAATTGTGAAGGTGTTAGAGATGAAAAAAGTTTTCATTATGGCGTTGATGATTAGTGATGTTTTTTTAAATAAAAAATGTTTTTTTGTAAAAATCAATATTTAAATAAATAAAATTCTATTATATTTATGAAAAAATATGTAAAATTTACAATAATTTTATATTAAATAGAAAAACTAATTAAAATTTCATTTATTTTGATAAATTTTTATTAATTATTATTATTACAAGATTTTCCTTGAGGCAAAAATTACGCAACGGATTTTTTACTTCTATATGATTCTTTCATGTTTATATTGAAGAAAAAAAAACATTGAAATTATAAAATATAACAAAATTATTATGTAAATGTTTTTTATTTATTTTTTTAAATGATAGATAAATATTAAAAATTATTACATTTAGATAAAATTAGAAAATTTAAGAAACAAAAAAAAAAAACATAATTTTTGATTTTTAATTTTACCTTGAAAAACTTATTTTGGAAATTTTTAAATTATATAGGATTAATAAAATTAATTCACTTTCACTTGATTTATGTTTTAACTTTTGGTTTCGATTAATAATTTTAAATTCTTAATGTAAAATTTCAAAAATTCTTAGTTCTTTAATTACAGTATTAATAATAATTTGACTAGTGACAAGTAAGAAAGTCGATATTTTAATTTGAATGACTTTTTAGTTCTGACGAGCGATTATAAAATGAGAATGAAATTTAGATTTACCTCAAATACGACAAAAAAATATGTTTAAATTGTATATAAATAATGTTTTAGAGGATTTAAGAAAAACCAAATTTTTGTGACAATATTTGTATTTTTTTGATGGGGCCATTTGATGATACGGGCCGTATAAAAAATTGTAAATCTCTATAGCTTTTGTCGTGTGATATATTTTGTTGGCGGTGGTTTTTGTAAAATTCAATGAGAGAATCTTTCACAGCTGTTAATACGCTAATAGTATAAAAATATATTTTGTGTTTTTTTTTTTGGTTTACAAATGTGTATTTTTAGTGAATTCATTACAAATTAACAAATTATTTAAAATAAATAAAACATATATTTTTCATATTCAAGTTTTTGAAGAAAATTAATTGATATGAAAAGTGTATATTTAAAAATAAATAAAAGATTATTAAAAGATTAATTAAATATAAACGATTTTTTATCGTTAAATGAATTCGAATTTACGAAAATTGTAAAATAAATCGAATTATTAACGGATCCATGTTTAATTTTATTACTATTACTACTTTTAGTTATTACCTTGTTATGATGTTCAAAATTACTATATCCTCAACTTTAATATATTAAGAATATTAAATGCTTTTATTTTCCCAACGAAAATAACTTTCAAGTTCAACAAACTACAAGATACTGAAAGACTCTAAATTACTAAATATTAATTAATTAGATTATAACATTTCAATTGAATTTTTTCTTTATTGACTTAAATTTTCATTTTAATTAAATTTTAATTAATAATTAATACATTACATATCTATTTTTCATCCATTTAAATCTAATCATATTTATAATTTCAAATTTCGCGCGCTAAAATAAAATTTACATTTTCCCACGTCCCACCAATTTTTTTATTCATCATCATTTACCCTTGCAAATTTAATTGCAGATTTTAAATTACATTTGGGTACTTGGTATAGAAAAAAAATTAATTAATGACTAAATAATTATCAAAAAATTTTAAATTCACGTCATTCTGAACAAGTTTCAAAATTATCCTTTACTAAGAATAATTTAATAACTCCTAAAGTTATGCTATAAATAAAAGTAATAAAATAAAAATATGGTAATCTTAAATCTAAACTTGAATTTCAAGAAGTTGAATTTCATTCTTAAAAATATTAAACCTAAAAAATTGAATTCATTGGTGCACATTTAAATGCTTACTGAATGAATATAGAAAATGCGTTTATTACTTAATAACGAAATTTCATATCATAACAAAACTGAAAAATTTCGCTTGCGATTTTCATTATATTAAAATATAATTTTGTTATTTATATTCGTTATGTTATTTGTTTTACGTATAACGTTTCCATCGTTAAGCGCAAGAAAAATAATTTTCCTCAAAATTATATTTCAAATATTCAAAATTCAAACTACATTATAATGAAAATGGGAAATCCTTCATAGAATTTGTAATATTTTTCCTCCCCTATCTAATAAAAATAAGTATTTCCGATTGAGAAAGTAAAAAAACTTACAAAAAAAAAAAATTAAAAACAATCCCACCACAAATGAAGAAAACGGAATTTATTAAATTACTGGGCAAACAGAATTTTAAGAAACAAAATTTCGAATTCCAAAGACGAATAAAATATTATTTTGAGTATAATATATAAAAAAATTATGTACATTAAACAAACATAAAAAAACATGGAGGTTGTCTTCTTCAACAAAATGACACATAAATAAAAATATATAAAAAAAATGTTGGCATATTGAATTTCTGAATAAAGGTAATGTACCTTACCTATTAAAATCATGAAGAAAACAACAATTAAGAAATTTCAGTTAAAAAGAAATAATAAATTTTAATTTTAAAACTATAAATTGAGTAATTTTAAATTTATTAAATAATATTTTTAATTAAAAATCTATTTATAATTTTTTCAAATTAACTCCAATATAATTTTTTTAACCAACCAGCACAACTAACCAACCCACTCGACTCGGCTCAATGCTCAACCGAGTGCTTCTTTTGTTGGTTTACTCGTAACACTTACCTAGTGCAATGTTGCCGAGTTTATTATTAACAGGCGTACAGAAATATCAGCAAATAATTATTAACAAAATGTTTTCATATTATAAATATAAATAAATTATATACAAATTCATTGTTTTTAGTTTCCGCTATTATAACTAAGTTTTATAAGGTAAAATTATTTAATGATTGGGAAAATTACTAAGGATTATACATAAATGTTGCTGTCTAATTTATGACATACGGAAAAACACATAAAAAAATTAAAAATGTTAAAGTTATAAAATTTATAAGATGCATATGAACGTTACGAATTCCGTAAGAATGTTTAAGGATAAGCGAAATTTTGAAATTTAAATTTATTACAAATTGAAGTGTACCGAGTTACGACTGTTATAAAATCCCATGAATATTTCTTTACATAGTGTTTCTTAGTTTTGTTTAATTTCCGCACCTCTTGAGTCTTGATTGCTTGCGAGATGTATAAAGTGTGGTTAAAAAAGCTTTATAAATATTTGAATTTGCAAATTCAATACTCACTTCACAATATTTTATAAGCTGCCATTTAATTAATAAAAAGTTTAGAAAGATTTTTTAAATTTGATTGGTTAATTTGAAATATTATTCTGACTCCCCAGATATTAATTGTAAAACTTGATTTTTTGATTTTTTACAAGAAACGTTTTGATTTTACTAGTAAATTATAGTGCGGACCCGATTCTTATTCACTTGATAACTTCAAAAGAAATTTTGTTGAGCGTAGCAACTTTTTGTTGCTTTATAAATTTTTATATTTTATATTTCTGTCTTATTTTTACTGATCGCCTATCCCAACAGCGTCTTGTACTTTTGATTTTATTCAATCGGTTGTTGTTTCAACAATTTTATTTGTTAATTTTAAACAAAGTGTGCTGGTTTTTATTTCCTTGGGTTCCCGTCGTAGCTGCTTTGATACTTGATTTAAAGAAATTTCAACCGATTTGCATAATAATTTAAGTGACGATTATTGTTATATCAAATGGGGGACGAATGAATTACATTAGGCGCCCTCAGTTCAGAACGTATTATAAAAATTGTGTTGTATAATCGAAATTCATATTTCATACAAACAGATTTTTTAAATAATCCGCAGCAAGTCTGGCAAATATTTTTCGCATTAATTTTTACGAAATAAAAGTGAAACAAATTTCTGATTGAATTAACAGGTGAACAGAAACGTTAAGCAAGAAAATTTAAATAATAATTTTTTATATTGTACTTTCGTATTCATATTATAAAAATATGTATTTACTAGTGTAGTTGGTTGGTAAGCATTTTCGGTATAGTTAGAAGCATTTTGTACTGTTGACATTGACCGCAATTATTGTTATTATGATATGATAACAACTGAAAGAAACTATAAATTCTTGCCTTCTCTTGGTATGGTAAATCATAATTATTACTTTGGTTGGCAGGCACTGGCATTACTTTTTAATTACAAAAGACTTTTTATTAACACAATTTGGTTCAGAGTCAGATGTCAGATCTGAGTGCTCAGTGTTGAGATGTTGAGTTGATGCTTTTTGTACATCAAGTTTTCTCGGTATTTGAATGATTTATAATTAGTTATAGTTTAGGTTTAGTCAGTGGTAATATTTTTTTTATTTAAAATTTGTATATCTAGCTTCGTAGGTCACCGTTGGTGTAGTGTAGCGTGTAGGTAGTTAGGATGAATATATGGAATTGAACAACCAATTATGGAGTAATTCAATTCCAATTATTATGCATTTTATACTTTAATAACTGAGAAACACAATTCATACAGTTAAGTTGTATGGAAGGAAATTGAATACTTTCTGCTCCTCTAGCTGTTAACTTTTTTAACATCAAAAAATGTATATAATATAAAATGGTGTGTAAACGTGGCCTGCACAGTGTTACCGATATTCGGACTAGGTAATCAGAAAATTTTAAAAGTAAATTATGCAAAATTAAGAATATTTTCAAAAGTGCGCGGCCCAATAAACAACATTTTTCAGTTTCGTAAACACTTTTAAATAAATTTTCTTATTTTCACTGTATTTGTGGCTGTGCTGTGGGACAAAACGTCATTTTTTAGTAGGGTGGGATCGATCAGTTATGCTTGGTTTTTGGTTGTGTTTTTAATAAAATTTATTTGAATTTGCATGCCTCTGGGATGATGAAATTAAATAAAAAACACCGGTAGAAAAGCGCCAAGGTGTTTTTTTTTTATTTCAAATAAAACGAAAGTCCTCTTCTAAGCAGGTCCTAAAGAAAACTAAAATAAACCCGCTTTGCTAAGTTATAATCAACGGGTGATCATAAAATCTAGAAAGCATAAAAAAATAAATATTTTTTGTATCTTATGTTTTGGCAGCAATTATGCTTGCTGCCAACTGTAACTTATTTTTTCGATAAAATCCAAATTTTTTTTAAAGTTTTGTTTGTAAAATGCATGGAATTTCGAAAATTTTGTGTTGGTCGAAAAATAAATTTCAATCACCAGGCGTTCATTTAAATATGAAAGGAATTATTGGAATTTTAATTTTTTTATTATATTTTGTTAATATGATTTTAAAAACAATAAGAATTTGTTAATAATTTTTGAAATTGGTAAACAAAATGAATTTGTATCTTGTAGATACAAGATACTTTTTACTTACATCAGCTTCAATAAAATGTATGTAAATTGTAGATACAAAATATTTTACAATTTTTCATTGCTAATACGAAACAATTTTTTTATGGAATTTTTGGCGGTATTTGAATAATATTAATTATTGTTGGAAATATTTGAATTTTTATTGCAACCTGTTCAATTTTAGAAATACCGATAATTTTCAGACATTTTGTTTTATACTTATTATAAATAAACAGTATGTAAAAGTGGAATGCAAAAATGCAAAGTAAGTTTAAGTTAAACAAACTAAATTCATGAAATTAATATGTTATTTGGGTTGGTTAATTTTGTATTTATGCCCTGGCATCTTGACATGCACAAAACATAAAAATCAATTTTTCTTTTAAAGTTAAAATGAAAATAAAAATTTTTGTCAGTGTTTTTGACAAGAGTTCAGAAATTTAAAAAACAAAAAGTTTTTACTTAATGTCACACACTTGAGCTTTTATAATAGTAAAAATGGGGATGTAATACATATTGTAAACAGTAACAGATAATAAAATTTATATTGAAATTAATGGGGTTGATATTGATATTCCGGATTGTATTGAAATTGAATTTTGAAGGTGGTAAGGTAAACTTATGTTTTCTGTAAATGAATTATAAATAAGACAGCCTTTTAGAGAGCATTCGAGTAGTTTGTAAATATAGAAAAAGAGATTTAGGTGAATTGGTTTTCTGTAGTATCCGATTAAATCCATTTATGGATAATGATATAATAAGAAAATTTATGTACAACACAAAATTATGCAATAAATGTTTTACATGAAATATTAAGCTTTTAATAACAGAGTATATAAAACTAATCTACAGAGAAACACTCGTTGATATTTGTATAATTTCATGATATCCGGGGATATTATATTTTAACAGTTTTTTTAACAGCTTTTGTTGTTTGTACGATAGTTTTTGATTATTTATTGCTTTAAAAAAAAGATTTTGTTGTTATTTCTTTTTGTTCTGATGGCTGTCATAAAGATTAAGTAAATCAAACCAAATCGTTTTAAATCCAAAATTGTGGAAATATTTAAATTTATTGATACTTTTAAGATATTTTTGTTACAACTATTTTCATTCAATCTGTCGAATGTCAAAAAAACGAATAGTATTGAAAGTAAAAATTTATATGAAAAATAAAACTGTTTGCTATTTAGTTAGATTCGGTTTTTTTATACAACATTTTGACACATCGAATGAAAAGTTTGGGAGTTTGTTAGGCCTATTTCTATTAGCTTAAAGCATTTTGCCAGTTTTGATTTGGGGGAAATGATTAGATGTTTTGTATAGAATTCGACTTTATTGTTGTCTATGTTGATAGAATTATATACCAGGCAGGACGAGTGAATACATTTTTTTTTTTTGTTAATGTTAATTTAGATAAAATCAATTTTCTTTATTTATCATGAAATCATCAATTTTCTTTATTTATTATGAAAAATAAATGAAAAATTAATTTATATATTTTTTCAAATATTTAAGATTCAAAAAAGTATACCGAATTATTTGAATAAGCTGTATGTTTTTGATAAATTTAATCAAAAGTTGTATATTAATTTTCAGAATAATTATAGACTAAATAATTACTTAAGTATTTAGTAAAGCTCAAACTTTACTAAATAAGTAAAGTTTGAGCTAAATTTTTTCAGAACAAATAAGTAAATTAAATATCATAAAAATATATTTATTAATTAGCTATATTTATTAGGTAGGTTTACATAATATTTATTTTGTTTTGTTTACTGATTAAATTAATTAATAAAAAATTGATGACATTAACAAAATTATTAACTTTTTAAATGACATTTAACTCAATTTAATTTATAAATATTTTGATGACATTGTATAAAACCAGCTGATTATATTGTTGTATCTGTATCTATAGAATGTTGTTTTTATAATATTCATGAAATGAAAATATATTTCTCTTCTTTTTTGTAAATTTTTTCCTTTAGTTATTTCTCAACTTCCAAACTGATTAAACGTCTTTTTTATTAAGTTCTATGTTTTGGCAGTTGTCACTACAGGCATCATTTGTTAAATTTCTATTTTATCTTCACTATTTTTTAAAATAAATTAATTATAATAAAAAAATAACTAGAAAATATTTTAATTATATCAATTTTAAACGATTTAACAACCACTTTTTTTATTGTAACTAAACTCATTTGTGTCTACGTATTAAAGTCATAAATGTTTATAAAATTTTATACCAAAAACATTGAAACCATATCGTTAATATTTCTGGGTGTCTTTATGACTCCAAATGGTAAATATAGAAAAATATATTTATCAAAAATATTACCACATCACGTTTTGCCCTTCTTTAATTATTATGATTCTGAATTCCCTTTATTTAACAAAACATTATGTACAGAAATTGTGTTATCTCATTCATTGCAATGGCGGCAATAAATATATTTATGTTTGCAAGAAGCACGCTGTTGTACCAAGGCGCGCGTCATGTATCAGGTTATCAGAATAAATAATACGTAAAGTTAAATTCCAAATTGAATTGTTGGTTAAAAATATATTTTGTAGTTAGAATAGGAAGAATGAATTTCATTTTCTTCATTTCATTCAAAACAAATCACACGCACACAAATCCAACTTTATAAAAGATACTTTTTTATGTAAAGATACAGAACCAACACTACTAAAGTAGTAGTGTTGGTTTTGAAAGATACAAAACGAACATAATACTAATGTAAAATTGAGAAAAATATAATACATATATGGGTAGGGGTGTGTATTCATAATCAGCTGTTTAAATTTCTCAATTTTTAATTTATTTTATGTGTATAGTATTTGTATCTGTAGTAGGGTAGAAATTAGAGAGATACATTTATGCTAAATGAATCTTTTAAAAATAGATTTGAGCGTATATGAGAAATTGTTAATTTTTACATTTTTTTTTTGCTAAGTTATAAAATATATATATATGTTGATAAACAAATTTTTATGAGGCGGTAAATAGTAAGTATAACTTTATTAATGAAATTGAACAAAAATTGTTAGATATAAGAAATCCAACAAAATTATTTACCTATGGTGGTACTTCATGGATAAATAATAGTAAAAAAAAACGATTTTTTTTGTTTTTATAGATTAATATTCTTGTAAATTAAATTAACACATAAAAATAAATTAATAATTTGCATAAAATTGTTTTCAATAAGAAATCATTTCAGAGTTCTATGCTAGTGCCATTCCTTTTTTGAGTAAATAATTGGACTTACCTTGTCAAATTTTTAATGCACGAGAACAAATAATGTGGAAACTAATAAGCTGCGAAGAATAAGTCAAATACGTAAAATTTTACAACTTACATTTATGAATTTCACACATTTATTTTTAAAATTTGTACTAAATTTACCATAAGCGTTTGAAAATTCCATAAAATTAATATCAATAAAATTTATCTGTTTTATAATTAATATTATTTTAAATATAGGATCATATTTTTTCAGCACTGTATTTGCAGGATGCAGGAAATTGATTTTGTATATAGAAATTATATAAAAATGTAAAATTGTTACTTAACTTAACGAATCGATAGCAAGTGATTAATATGGGACATATTGTACACTTTTAAACAACGTGTCTACGTGTCACATTCCAGTTAACAAACCCCACGATAAATTTCGTGTTTTTGTGCTGCAAACTTTTTCAATTAATGGAAATCCTCTGCAGTTTTTACTTTGACGAAATTATATAGGAACTAGGAATACATTATATGTAATTGACATTTAATAGAACAAAAACGAAATCCATTCTAAAGCCAAAAATCGGGACATTTACTATTACGTAAGACTGACAACGGAAACCGCTTGTAGAGGATGTGCTGAAGATGACGAGACAATTGAACATCTTTGATGTCACTATTTTTCTCTGTTTAAAATTATCTGCTATATGTCCAAATTGCAAAATACTGAAGCATTGTGTAATTATAAATAAAAAACTCACCAATTTGGTATAGTAAAAAAATAACTTAAAACAAACTTTTCAATTTGCACAGGAACCCCGAGTCTCTATGTACAATATTAATATTATCACCTAATGGATTTCCTTAGTATTTATCTTTTATTTTTGTCATTTAAATATTGTTATATGCAGTTAAGCTCCGTGTCAAGCTAATTAACATTAATTACATTAATTCTGAATTTTGTCTAATAAAAATAAAATTATATTTATTAATAAATTCTTATTTAAAAGCGACTACATAAATCCATTT
The DNA here is from genome assembly GCA_963920725.1 of Rhamphomyia laevipes. Taxonomy (NCBI): domain Eukaryota; kingdom Metazoa; phylum Arthropoda; class Insecta; order Diptera; family Empididae; genus Rhamphomyia; species Rhamphomyia laevipes. The sequence goes on from OY987258.1 coordinate 16,228,731, forward strand.
TAATTTCCAAATAAATAAATTAAAAAAAATTTACATTATAAAAAACTACAATATTTTGACATGGATATTTATGTAATCACAATTAATAGTCAGATATTTTATGCTACCAAAATCAAATAATTTATTTTGTTTCCTGTCAGACTATTATAAAACAATTACGATGAAATATTTATAAATAAAAAATATTTTTTTTGTTTTTTTAATATATTTTTAAATCATTTTGTAAAATTTATGCTTTCCTTCCGAACCGCAAAAAAATAATCTGTCCCATTAACAAAGCCTAAATATTTATACAATTAAAAAATTTGAAAAAAAACAAATTTTTTATAAAATAAAAAAATAAAGAAAGAATTTATAAAATATAATTTTTTATATAAATATCTTTAAAAATAAGAAAAGAAAAATTAAAATATTTAATAAATATGAAATTTAATCATAGAAAATTTGACAAAATTAGCTAATTTTGTTAAATTTATTATCTTCTATTCAATGTTCGAAAACACACAATTTAAAATTTTTAAATTTTAAATTTATATATTTTTCAAAATATAATATAAGAATTTTCTTGATTTTATTGCTAAATCAAATTAGCTGGCTAAAGTGATCTATGGTTTTTCTCTGGTCGGTGACGATGTCAAATGCCCACCTACAATATTTTTTTTTTTTTTTTTTAGTATAAACTATATACAACTCTTTGGCACATTGGAAAATTATATTTTAAATTTATATTTATTTTCATTATCAGAAACATTTTCACAACATCTTCAGAAACAGTTTTACAATGCTCAGGAAAATTTACATATTTATGGCACAGTTGAATTTATGATGTATTGTGATGGGTTTGTTGAGAAACTGAAACATGACATTTCAATTATATACAATTTGATTGTATATATAATTGAATTTAATGTAAATTTCTATTTTTAATTTATTTTAAATAAGTTACCAGCTTAATAACATCTAATGGAGTCAATATAAGTGATGCAGTTCCCTGAAATCTATAATGTTCAGCTTACAAATTTCAATGTCCAACTGACAGATAATTATAATTTTAAATGTGCTTTTAATGAATAAGTATTAAAATTTTGAAAATATATTTAAAAATAAAAATCGTCTTCTTAAATGCAGATGTTTTGAGTACCCATTTAGCCCTAGTATCATGACTTTTGTGTAAACCACAAAATAAAAATCCAATTTTAAAAAAATGTCTCCCACCCGCGCAATTATATTTTCTTTCAATTCCAATAAAATAAATAAAAAAAAAAAAAATTAAATCTAAAAATAATAATTATATACAAATTGTAAAATAGAATTTCAACAAAATTTCAGTTGACATTTCGACTAATTTATTGTGGAGCATAATTCGTTGAGGAATATAATTTGACGATGGGGATTTTAACTTTTGACTCTTTGTTGTTTTGTTTGTCAGAAACAATTTTCTATTTAATTTTCCTTGTTGATTAAGGGAAAATATATTGTTTTCTTTCCTAACTAAAATATAAATTTAATATTGGGGAATTTTGAAAAAATTTATTTGTTGGAAAATTCTAAATGACATTTTTAATAAATTTTCTGATGGCGCAGAGACGATAGATAAGATTATAAAGGTTATTTTAGATTTTCTTCAAATGTGTGGAATTTTTGGTCATTAAGGTCGTTATTTTGTGTGTTTTATTTGTGGCTGAAAATTTAGTGATTAATAGCACCTAAATGCAGAATATTGTTGACTCAAATTTAAATTTATTGATAAAATATATAATAATAAATTTATATTGTGTAGATCAAATTTGAGGCTGTTTGGAATTCCGTGCCTTTTTGTGTTACATTACTAGCAGTTACTGCAAAAAGGTTAGTATTGTAATGGATGAATTAATTCACAAATGCAAGCATACTGTGACACTGTATTCTTAATAATTTATACATTTTTTATAATTCATATACCAAAAATTCAATGCAACAAAAGCGTTGGTTCCATGACAATATATACGTACATTTTCAGCTTTAGTTACGACGGGTCACTGGTAAACACCTTCATAAAGTTGTACACGACCTACGAATAAATTAATGCAGAAATAGCAAGGAATAATTGGATGAACACATTCTATGAGAATACGAAGGGCTATCTTAATCTACATTTCATCACCCTCGGACAGTGCCTCCGTACAAAGATATTCTGAATTTATTTTCGAATCTGGTTACATGATTAATTATGCTTTAACTAACAATAAAAATTGATAATCTCCCATCACAACTTTTCTTATACAAACTACAAATATTCAACATCGGAACTAAATTATATCAATTTACAATGTTTAAAAAAATTAACGAATACATCAGTAGTGAATTTGTTATCCTTCCGGTTCTGATTTAAAAACATATCCTTTTATTTTTTATGATTATATGTGCACTCTTTTCTAGAGTGTTTTTTTTTTGTTAAATATAAAAAAGGGGAAAATTAACGTTACCAAAAAGGTGTCTTGCATACAGCAATAAACGTTTTTTTTATCCTTTTCTTCTTGCTTCTGTTTTTGACACGTGACATTCCCTGTTTACCTTTTGAACATATGTTTATATATTCATCTATTTCCTTCCTTCCTTTCCAATCCCATATGTAATTTCTTATTCAACTTGTAAATATATTCGAATTTCTTCAGGATATATCAACTGGCACGTATTTATAAAGATTATTCCCTCGTTCCTTTTTCCTGTTGATATGATGTCACAATGACTTTGACTTTCATTTCCATCTGCTGTTTGGTATTTAAATGTTTTTTTTTTGTTGGTAATATGTTTGTATATTATAAAATATTAGTCAGTGCCGTGTTTTTTTTTGGGTAAATAATTGATGAAAATTGCTCTATTTTTGTAAAAGAATTAACTCTTCTGACATCTACATTTAGAGATATAATTTTTATTAAAGTGGTTATATCCTTTTTAGGGCTAATAACTACTTGAAAATTCCACCTGCTTAAGAGTTTAGAGATTAATCGTTATAATGATTTGATTTAGAAGTTTTATTTAGTTATTAATTTTTGCGTAAACTTTCATCATAAAATGACGTTAAGTAATCTGGTCAACTTAGAAGCTTAATATGTACACCTAACAAAAAGAGTTCAAATAATACCAATTTGAATTTGAGCATAATCTAAAATTATGAAATAGCGTTTGGTTTTCCATAAAAAATATAATTTAAAGTTCAACAACTGAAAGATTTTTCAAAGAGAATAAAAGCTACTGAAGGCCTCTAAAACCTTCTTCGTAATTTGGATCATTATAACTTTTCAATTGAATTTTTCCTTTAACTCTTATTTCATTGAATTTTCGCAAAAATTAAGAAGAATAGTGAAATCTATTATATTTCTTAAGAGATTATTATATAATTTAAATAATTATTTAATAATTTTTAATATTTATTTGTTTTTCATACATTTAAATTTAATAATGATATTTTCAAATTCAAATTTCGCGCTCTTAATTAAAATGTCAATTTTCGCACAATTTTTTTTATTCATTTAATTAGACACGCCTCTTTTGATTATTGAAAATTTAATTACTGATGTGAAAAGACGTGCTGATATTTGGTATTGAAAAAATAATAATTATAATTATAAAAATTAACTATTTAACTCTCTAAATGTAATATAATAATAAAATAAATGTTTTTAAATAATTATTAATTAAAAAAATCATAAAATATTTTAAAATTTAGAAGTTTTTCGCTTTATTAAATTCGTTTTTAAAAAATGTCTATTGAAGTTGAAAATTTAAAGCTAGTTTTTTTTTGTGTTTGTAAAAATTGATTTAATGAAAATATGTGGAAATATAAAAAAATATTTAAATGTAGTGTTAATTATAAAAAATATATAAATTCCAAATTTAATATTAAAATATTGATAAAAGTTAGTAGTTTTTTAGTACGGTTGTAAAAGAATTAATTTCAAGACTCTTCCTTCTATATATTCAGCCATTTTGAATTTATTTTAACACATCAGGTAAGTTACATTCTCAAAATTTCCATATTTGTTTTTTCTAATTTTTTACAATTTGTTATATTTTTAGTTAAACTTTTCAAATTTTTGGTTTTTAAATATTTAATAATTTTCCTATTTTTTATTTTTCTCCTTTACTTTTATTTATTGATTAAGTTTATTTTGAGAAATTGAATTTGAATTCAGTTTCAGTTGTGGTTCACATATTAACCAATTAATTTTATGGTCAATTAACTTAAATTAACCAGAATTTTCTATTAATCAAATTGATTTTAATCAATTATCAATTTAAAATAGTTTACACAGTAAAATAGAATTGAAAATTAAATTGTTATAATTTTGTTTTTTAACAAGCTCAAAAAAGAAATGTTGAAATTGGAAGCGAAAAAATGTAAATTTTCGTTTTTAAAGAACAGGCTAGAATTAATAATTATAATGATCAGTGATCATGTCGGGAAAGCCACAAGTTTGGCACAATAATCATTCACATTTTTTTTGTATATGTTTAAGAATATCCCACATTTAGGTAATAAATTTTTACGTTGTTTATTAAAGGTGCACCTAAAAAAACTAATTATTAGTGAGAACAAGTTGAATGTGTGGCAAGTTTATTTAGTATCCTGTTTATTACGTAGCTAAAACAGACGGACATAAAGTATGGAGAAATATTTTTGGTAAAATATTTCATTTAATGTTATCGCCTTAATTAAATAAAAAAATATAATATTTTTTGAGCAGCCGATATAAATTATCTCAATTTTTGGGTTATATTTTAAATATTAATTATTATAACTATTCCAGATGTGGTCAAATTGGAATATTTCAGATTTCAGGAAATATTGCAGACAATATTGATGGTATTTTAACTATTTTTACTCAAATCTCCTGCTAATAATCCATCAGTGAATATTTGAACTCAATTTTACTTCGGGTTGAAGTTATACTCTCAAATAATATAAACATTGATACATCAACCAAGCAACATCACGTATAAAATATTAGATTGAATCGGGGTGAGTTATAAACTTAAGCCGCATTGGCTACTGCTATAAGTTTATTCAATTTTATGTCCATGATAATTATTGGAAAAAAATCATTGAACAAGACATTTCATTCTACATTTTTCTACATCTCCAATACAAATCCTAAAGATAAAATATCAATTAGTCACTAGTTTCTCTATTTTGTCAATTCAATTTAAATTAGAATTTAATTAATTATAAGTTATCAATAATCTAGTTAATATTCAAATGTAATTTTGTTTGTTGGTCCGATCTGTCAGATTATATTAGGTTTTATTTTTGATAATTGCTGGGATGTTTACAGGCTGGACAAGAATATATTTTCCTGCTATTGTTGGAGAAATATACATTCAAATTTATGATGACACCAGAATGTTGAATATTTCGTTTGTTAATGACTTAATTTATTAAAATAAAACTAATTTTATAAATAATTAGCATTCCTAACATCAAATTCTTTAATATATATTTTGTCCATATGTCCTTTAAAATAATTTTTTACAAGGATACTCTCTCTATTATCAGTTTTATAATAAAAATTTCCAAGAAAATAATAACTTTGCAAGATGTTGATCATAAAACATCTGTATTTTTTATAATCATTGTAAATTTATGAGCATATCATAACTAGTGGTTTTTGGGCTTAGACGATTTTTTTTAAATAGCGCGCGCACAATTTAAATAAGAGACATCCAACCACATCACCTAAGCAGAAGGCAAACATTGGAATAAAAAAAACACCTTTCCTTTTTTATGTTTTTAAATACACGTCACCTATCATTTCTTTAAATTGGTTATTGATTCTATAAAATGTGCTCATTTTATTTCTTTCAACATTTTTCGTCTTAAAGGACATTCTAAAAGGATAGAAATTAACTATGCCGAGTAATAAAAAAAACTGTTTTTGCGGTTTTCTGATTGTATTCATCAAGATGGTATAAAAAATATATTTTAACATTTTTTTTTTATATAATTTATACAAGTTTCACAGCTTATTATAATATATTATAAATATTTTATATTAAATTATAAAATTATGTCTTTATACAACTGTAATTAAATTTTTTTTTGTACAAAGGACACCTTAAAGGAATTTCATGTTAATAAAATTGTTATATTAAAATTAATGTGAACATGTCACACAGAGTAATTACAAAGCACCTTTCATATTTTTTGGTAGACAGATGATTATATATTATTTAAGTAAGAGTTTTATAATGTTTTCAGTCTAACTTGTATATTTTAATGATAAATTAAGATAATTGCTTCTGTCATATACTTAAAATTTTATTTGATTTTTTATTTCGATTTTCTGGAAAGCATTTATAAAGAAAATCATATAATACCAGCTTGATTACATGCATAGTGGAGAAGTGAAATCAAATTCGTGTCATAATCGTCCTAAAGTAAAACTGTTTCATTGACGTGTCAATCTCTAATCCGGGCTCTTTTAGTTATTTTAATTCAAACTTGATGTTCTCTGTTTTTGATAAGGGAGACGAACTGTCTGAGATTTCAGTTAACTTCATTCGAGGAGCTGTCACATCACAATGATAGTGTTTATTCTAGTAAAATCGAATTGTTTTAATTATTCACAAAAAAAAACTATCTTTATGAGTATTTTGGAGTTTAAGAGTGCCGGAGCCTGGCATGTCAGTTAATCTCAATTGAAAGCCAGTCTTACCTCAAGCACAAAATTGTTTATTTCTCCCAAATCGTATGGTAAATAGTTAGTTCCATAAAAAAAATACGATTTTTGATACTTTCTCGGGTCGGGTTTTACAAAGTACAAAGGTTTTTGGAGGACCAAAATCTGGAATGATGCAGTATAAATTTTTTGCTTTCGAATATCGTTGGTTTAAGTTTAGAGTTTCTAGTGCTTGTATAGAAGATCTGTAGTGTAAGCAATAACAAATTGAGAAATGGACAGACGAACTGACAGAATTGTACAAATTTATATTTTTTCCATATAAATTTCATTATTTAAATATTTATTGGTGTTTTAAATTTAATGAAATATTTAATTATTTAATTTTTGTACAAAATTTCCAACAACATTTAATTTTCTTTGATCAGACTTTAATATCAAAATGATTAATGATTAATATTATCTTTTAGAAGACTATTTCGAATTTGCATTTGTTCAATTTTACAGTCTGGTAAAAAAAAAACACATTAATTTGTACAATTTTAACAAAATTGTCCTGTCATTTTGAAGACTAATTACATGTTTAAAAACCACAGAAATTTTTTGGTTGAATTTACAAATCTACAACGATAAAATTTAATTATATTTTCGTAGATCGAAGTACAAAATATGTTAATTTTAAACCATATACAAATTTAATTTATTTTCAAAAAGTTCAAATTGCTGTCAAAATATCACCTAAATCTTATTATACGAATATTTAAGGATTACAATGCTGTGGTCTAGTGACGAAAAGTGAAAATATTTGTAAATTTTTAGGATGCTTTATAAATATGAATAATGATACTTTTGTTTACAATAATATAATTAAATTAATGTTGAGAAAATTGTATGTGTAGACAATTATTCTCTGTTGACTTGTCCATAAAATATCCACCTACAGAGTTAATTAAATAATTATAATATATTGTAGTCTGGCTGGGGTGAATTAAAAAAATATAAATAATTTACGATAAACAATTTTTTCAAGGTCAATATATATTTTGGGTAAATATCTTTCATTGGGTCAGATATAATTTGAATCCACAAATAGATAAATTAAAAAATGTGATTTTATTTGCAATTTAAATTATATTTAGTTTTTAATTTGAATTTTAGTTTTGCATTTGTTAATTTTAAATAATTTTGTTTGTAATATTTTAATATTATATAAAAATACTGTTAATAATAAAATCATTCCCTTAAAGCCGGCGATACAATATGTTCATTAATGTAATGATTAGTTGTAGTCGCAAAAGTTTTTTTTACGATTGTAAAATTTTATTTTGAAGAGAAATAAAGAGTAAAGAAAATAAGTGTCCAGAAATATATAATAATGTATAATTTCTCACACTTAACTGATCGATACATTATTCAATTCAATCTACTTTAGTCCATTGGGTTCTCAAGAATAAACAAGAATAGTACCAATGATTTTCACGGCTCTATGCAATAGCTCCTAACGTATTAACTCCTAATGAAATAAGACCTAATGAAGGAATTACTAACAATGGTTGCAATAATAGCTAACACATATAAATGAAATAATTCCTAACCGGGGATGTAATATGTCCTTATCCGAAAATGAAATAAAACCTAATGTTAGGAGTTAATTCAAAATGAATTAATTTCAAACAAAAAAAGATGAAAAAAATTCTAATGTGGGAAAATAATTTTATGTCAAGGTACGTATACAAATCAATCAATAATGCTCACCTTATTGTGGGCGATTAGACCGTCCAAATTGTATTTAATATATTTATCAGAAGAAATGGGTAATGGTAAAAATCATAATATCATAAAGAGAATTTTTATGAAATTTGTGATTTAAAAATATATTACTAAAACCAAATGAAATAACAGAAGCTTTTCATTTGTTAAAAGAAGATAATCCCTTTTCCGGAAAAGGGAAATAGCAACGGGCTTTATTTCTCACTTATGAAGCTCGAACATTATTCGTATAATGGGAATTATCGCCCGAAAGGCGACGCGACGACCACGATAATTTAATCATCCATTTCAATAACTACATAAAGTTTACCTTTTCGAAATATTCAACATATAAAATGCGATTTTAAGCGAAATGAAATAAGTCCCTAACATAATTTTTAGTGAAATATTTCCTAATTAGTATTTATTTCATTTTCATAGTTTTAGGAGTTATTTCATTATGAAATAACTCCTAACAATAAACAGTGCAGCAAGTCCTAACTTTGATGAAAATTAACCTAACATTTAGGTGTTTCTTCATTTGTAATAACACCTAAATTTGTATGGGAATGTTAGGTTTTATTTCACATTTTTTTGTTAGGAGTTAATACGTTAGGAGTTATTGCATAGAGCCGATTTTCATAATGGTCATCGCAATTTCTTAATCAATGAGACAATATGGAATATCGGATTAGTTTGAGATTAATTATTATTTACAAAATTTGAAAAACGATGAACAAATGACCGATTACATTATTGTGAGGGGCTGGATTGTAGGCTCCAATTCCAATATGTAATATGATTTTAAAGGTCCTTCGGAGCTGGAACTAGATTTAGTTATATTCTGTGGCCTATATGGCTTCTTTGATAATACAGATTTTTGAGAAACGTTTTTATCTGTTAAGCGTATGATTCATAATATACATACAGCTATTATGGCTAAGCTATAGAAATGTTCTAATCAGTGATGCTATGAAAAACAAACTCAATATTTAATAATATCATAATTATATTAAACAAAACATCAGTCAATGTACCGTATTTTTAATAATTATATATAATCATCAATTATATAAAATTATCTAATAAAGTAATCAAGTACATCTTCAAATACTCATTTTTACAAATATTTCACCCACTTTATATATGTACACATTAAAAGGTAATTAAAATTAATATTATATATTATAAAACAAAAGTAAATTTATGTATTTAAATTAAATTCAAGAAAAATAAACATTTAAAAGCATAAAGCATTTAAAATGAAAGAAAAGCATAAACAAAAATAAAGTCTTAATCATTTTCTGTTTTTACCGCAGTCTATAGTAAAAAACAAAGAATCTTTAAATTCTGTTGTATAAATCCTTGAAGTTCAAAACTCTCATTTTCATAGTCCACTGTCTGAAATAGTCCAATTTTATAATTGTTAAATATATCTTTAAACCAATTAGGTCATTCCATCAATATCATAATTTTTCATGTCATTTTAATATATTTTTGTGGAAGCTAACAAAAAAAAAATATAATAATAATTAAGATTTCTCATAAAATTTATCTCTGCTAGCAATTAAGTAAAAATTTTGTCAAAAAATTGTCAGCTAAAATGTAATTTGTGAGTATTATATACCGAAAAAAAAAATTATCTCAAAAGTAATTTTAAATATAAATGAAAAATTAAACAAAATATAAAAAATTTTCTTTTCTGTTTTTTTTTTTTTTTAATTCAATCTACCAGACAGAAGAAATGAACATGAGTGCGAAGGCGAACAGAAAAAAAAAATTGAATTTATAACACCCACAAAAATATTATAGCCATCACAATAATATTTTTTTGAAAAGTTCTTGATCCTTATTGTGGACCCAATTAAATTAAAATGATACTGTAGCCCCCGCACAATAGATACTTTGTCATATTACGGTTCGCACATCTGTCACATCTTGATATGTTAATGTTGACGTCATTTTTGAGCAGACTTTATTGGGGTGTACAAATATTGTCGTAGCAAAATAAAATGAGAATTATAAATGGGGGACCGTTGAATAGGAAATTTTAAATATATATTTATTCAAATTGATCAGAGATTGATAATGTTCAAGTGATCAATCGGTCATTTCTTACGTGGTCAGAAAATGATCTTGCGTTTCCAATTTAGTTTTAGATTATTGTTTTCGTCTCAATCTTATGATGAGCTATTGAAAATATATTTTTCTAAATTAAATTTTCAATACAGTTCCATAAATTAACTACGATTTTTTACAAACGGAGCTAGTTGCAAATATGCAGTCAGTTATTTCTTCTCCAGTATCTCTTTAAAATAGGGATTATGCTTTTGATGCCATTCATCACCCGAAACACTTACACTCAAAAGTTAGATGGTACCCTTTACATTATTTACACTAAAACGGTAATCTATTTTGATATAGTATGGATAAAGTATTTTTTTTTAAAATTAAATTAGAAAAGAATCGGAAATTCATCAATTCCCTGCTATTACTAGCTACTGATGTTGAAATGACGATAGAGGAATGGACACTCTTATAAATATAAACATTTAGGAACTATACAGAATTAGGAACCAGATATGGTAAACGATTCTTATTAAAACATTAAATGTTGCTGACGCACGAGCTTCTGGTCAAGAGTAGGAATATGTATAAGCATTATAACAGGCTTACTTACTGGTTACTTTAAACTAACAAAACATCTTCATAAAATTATACTTGCTACGAATAATTTTTACCGAAGACCCTCACATTCCTGTGCGAATGATGAGGGTCTGGCTCGTTCTACATCTTATACAGCACCTGAAAGATGCTCTGAGGTATTGTAGAACCGTCTAAAGAAAAAAGGATAATATATTGATATCTTCGAAAGCACTGTCAGGAAAAGGGTGTTTAATATAAAAGTTATATTAAATATCAAGAGGCCGAAAACTAGGCGCATTCTGAATCGGCTCATTGTATTCTAATATCGCGATATTTAAATTTAAAATATTTTCTCAATAACATTCTAATAATTTTGACATCATGGAATCTAAAAAATTGTAAAAGAAAAATATAGAATAAATATTTAAAATTAATTAATTTAAATATTTTCTTGATTTTCTTTAAAAATTAAATTAATTTTATAAAAATCGGAAAAAAGAAAAAACAAAATAAATATGAATTAAATTTACGAAAATTTAAGAAAACATTCACGAAATTTATTATGTCCATCAAAATAAATTTATTTGCACTCACCATTCTTCCTGTCAAATTGTTTTTTTTATATATATACTGCAATCTAAAATGATATTTAAATTGGTCTCGCTAATTTGCTAAGTGAAGCAGTCAAAGTATGATAGTATTTTTGCCAACAAAATTATATTGACGATGATAATATCACTAGTCAACGTTGCCCCTCTACCGTTTCAATATTACGCGAGACGATGTCAACTTGGAAAATTTCTATATAATTGCAGCTGCGTAAAGTTTGCACACACAATAAAAATTTCAATAAAATAATATAAAACATTAAATTTATGGATCAAATTGAAATGACACCTATGAGATTTCTTTGTTGGAAAAGTCATCGCATTATCGAACTTTTTTGTATTTTAAAAATGAACTCGAATTATTGGTACTAATAATCATATAATTTTATTTTTATTTTTGGGTTGAGGAAATGATATTGATGACTACAAGATTGCATATAGCTTAAAAATACTGACGATTCTCTACAACATTCTTTATGAGATAAACTTTTGTAACTTTTTTTGGGATACTTAAATGGAATTTTATCCGAGGAAAAGATTAAAAATAATTTCTATTTTGGAATGGAACAACAAAAAAAAAAAACAATGTAATTTATTAGTAATTTTCATGTTGTCTTGTATATAAAATACATAAAAATTAAATTATATGTTACCTTTTGTCGAGGCTTGAAAATAATGGGGTTATTCGGAATTAAAATTAATGTGGGTGGGTTTTATTTAAAAATCTATTTTTGTTCATTATCCTAGAACTGATTATGGTTTTTAAATGATTCTTTGTAATACTTTATATATACATATAATAAAATAGCGTATTGTATTCAAATCAGCTTTCTATATTGAAGATTAATTTTTTAAGTAAAACTTACGATAAATAAGTAGTTAAGTAAGAAATATTTGTTAAACGAATTAATGTGTTGAGTTAAACTTTTAATTTTTTATATAGTACATTATTTGTTAGGACTTGAGATCATTGCTTTAAAAAACCTGCAGTACTAAAAATGGAGCCACATAGTTTTGACACTATATCAAGTTTTCTACTCTGGTATTTATTCCACTTTATATATCCCGAATGCGACAGAACAATTTTTCGATAGTTTTTAAGCCTTACCTTATCCAAAGTTTAAACTTCAGTTTACATTTTTTCTTTAGGATTTTTAGTATACGATTCACCCCATGGATACCGTATGTTTCTTCAACAATATACAAGAACTATATAGAAAGCCTCACAATTGAAGTCTCATGCTACGCTGTTGGGTGCTCCCTACTTTAACCAACTAACCATAAGCTTCAGAGTTATCCACTAAATTGAAAATGTTAAGCACGTACATGGTACAGCATTACAATTTCTTGATGAATATAATGTAAACACCAATATTTGCATTAATATGAATACAGCTTGGAATACTTACGACTTTACATTACAATGTCCAGTTTTTTAATTGAAAACTAAATTGAGCTTAAGTTATAGGATTAAAACAAATTGGAAATTATTGCATTAAAAAATCGTTTTGATTGACAACCGGAAGCTGAATAATTTTTATTCATGAGGTGTCAACCTAATTTTAATTCATTTAAGTTTTACTGCTTACTCCATGACATAATGCTTTGGAATTCCTTAAATTATTGTTACACGATAACGTTTATTATAAACTGAAAATTTGCTATATTTTCAGCCAGGTGTAATTTATACTATAATGATATATTTTCGAATGATCCTTTTTTTATATATTTGCAAAGCAATTTAGTGTAGCATCCGATACAGGTGGCATTCTTTACAAATTATTAACAAAGTTGTCTAAAAATCATCTGTGAATTGTATATATACAGGAATTCTTTGATAATTATTCTGAAATTCGTCTGTGGTTGTTAAAATATTGCCATTTAATTTTATTATTGCTGTTTTTTTGTTGTTGGTTAAAATGTGGTTATATATATAAAAAATATAAGGGTAACTATAAAAACTAGTTAAGTATTATGTAGGGATGATAAAAGTGGAGCAGTAGGTATTAAGGGCAACTGATATTATATAGACCTAATTCTGCTGGTTTTAAAACATATGGAATTTCCACCTGACTAAATTGTTTAAGCACGTGCTATAAAAATGTCTGGTTACGTTAACGATAGTCTGTGGTATTGTAAAATTATCAAAAGGAAATTGAAGAAAAAAATAAGAATAATATATAAATTTTGTCTTGCTGGTATTTTTTTTTTATATTTATTACAGATGTAACTGAAACGTGTATAAATTGATGATTATATAAATTTTATTCTATGAAATAGAAAATATTAAATGGTAGAAAATATTGTTAAAGTTTTAAAAGTTTTTGTGAGAACTTAAAAATATACTATAACTATAACTGGTGATTTTGATTTAGACTGTTTATATAATAAACATATTTATCAAAACATATTTTTTAATTAAAATTTGTACATACTTATTTGTTTTGCATATTTTATGTAAAAGCTAACCAACATTGATAAAATCGATTATAAGTATAACAAGTTAGTAAGTAATAAAGTATCAATTACTATAATTTCAGTATGCCACTATAGGGACATGACCCATGCAATTTATAAAATTAAAATTTTCACCTATACAAATAGATTGGTAATAAAGATGCAATAATTGGAGCCAATAATAGTTTTTTTATAACAAAATTTGTTTTATAGAATATTTCATAATGTTTGGTAACTGCGATTAAAGAGTATTATGATAGCATTACTAACACTAATTCTGTGGGTGTTTATTGACATTTGTTACGCGTTCGTTTTTCTTTGCAAGTTCGATGAAAATCTTATTATTAAAACCCCCCCACAATTTTATTAAATTTAATTATCCTACATTACTTACACGGACTCTATCAATGTTGGGTACGATTAATAAAGCTGTGTAAAATTAAAAACTTAATATTACTTGGTTGGTTCACATAGAGCACATCATTAACATTCCAATCTCTCATGAACGAATATGTATCTTTTATATCGGGCACATTTCTCACTCCTGAACGAATATATTTTATATCTTTTGGGGTAGTGTCAGAGAAAGTGTTCTACCGTTTCGTTCTTTTACCGCATGCTTCCTGAGTAGAATATGGCCAGTAGCTATTCCGCTATATAAAAGTTGTACGGTTAAATCAAAAGCGGTTGAATCATTCTCTGTTAGAAATAAATGGTTTTGATGGTACAATAGGCCTTTTTCTAACCTTAGTACGTGAGTGTTTTGAGGATTCCCTGCTTACTATCCATCCATACACACTCATTAATTGATCATCAAAGGAAATAAGTATTTTTTTTTTAAAAAATACTTTTATATTGTAATTTTTTTGAAAAATTAACTTAATTGAAAATTAACTTAATTGATAATGTTTTTTTTTTCAATTCTCTATGCTCTTCATATATCAAGTTCATACCCCAATTAAATTAATTTTCTCCAATTATGGTGACTTTAATGCTAATATATGTCATTATTCTATTCTTAAAAAACTGAAATCTAAAATATTCAATGGAATTATCATAATTGCATTATCGTGTTAAACCACCTAAATAAACACGTCACTTTATGTTATATGCAAAAATTATTTATACATAAGAGTGAACTATTAATTATATATATGCATCATTTTAATCACCATAATTTAAACTTTGAAATTAAAGATATTCTAATGAGTTATGAGAAATTGAAAAATCAACTTAAAAATTTTGTATAAAATAATTTAAATTATATATCAAAATTAGACATGACTAAAATATATTCACAATATCATTAAATTAAATTACGTTTTTTTTTATTTTTTTTTTGTAATCACCCAGAAGCTGCACGAAATTTTCAAATTTCTCTTTCAATCTTTTTCGATTATAATGCTAATTTTTCGGTAACCATAATTTAAAAAAAAGAAAAATGAAATGAGAAAGGACTTCTTTGTAAATATTGACAGGTCATATTTTATTTTATCTACAAAATAATTTTTACTTGTAGGTTGCGCACATAAGGATGGGGCGTATAATATGATGCTTTTTTGTTGCGCCCAGCCTTAGGATAAATTTAGAATGTGTTTTTTTGTTGTTGTTGTTTGGTTGCATCAGAGATGAGTGTGGGAAAGTGCTTCTGGAATGTATTTTTTTTTATTGGAATCAATCTGATTTATAAAATAATTATATTATCTACAGATATGCGAATCTAAATCTGGTGAATAATAATTCTTTGTGAAAAAAAAATCAAAAAAATATATAAAAAATCGCGTGCTAATTTTATTTTTGTTTTCGGGACACAAATTAAAATTGTAATTTATAAAAAGAAGAAGATACATCAGATCAAACTATCCAATGTTACCGAATATAATTTTTGTAGTGCATGATTAAAATAAATCCTTTTGTTATTAGAGATAGTTATAAAAAGGATTTGGTTTGCATTTATTCTTTTATTGTTATTAACTAACAAATCTCGGTTTTTTTTTTAATAATATTGTACGAATATAAATTTTTTTTAGGATGGTCTCTAAATAAATTCATTTTGTGGTTTTCAAATTTGAAATATTAATGCTCCTGAGGCTGTCACGATGGCGAATATTTAATATTAAAGGCTTTTCAAAATTAAAATTGTATTGTATATACTGATAAAGATTAAGTTAAACAATTTCAGGGAAAACTTGAGGCTATTTTTATTTTGTATATATGACTAAACTTTGTATTTTAACATATGGACAATAAATAGTAAGAAACGAAGTACGTGTATTATTTTGATATAGAATAAGAGCCGTTTATTAATTTTGTAATTAGGTTTGTGTCGCATTACATGATATAAATATAATTAGTGGTACTGAGATTGAGAATTTTACCTTGAGATTGAGAAGAAATGTATTCAGATAAAAATAATGGTATCCGATCGATTCACAGGAAACTAGTAGCCGCTTGCATATGGCAATAGTGGATGTAAACCGGTCACGCATTGCAAAATACTTTTATACGATTTGTTTTTCTGGAAATCATTTTTCTTTGAATTAAAGGAGGATGGAAATTGTTTTTCTTTGAATTTAAAATTTAATTACTTGTAATAAGCACTTTGCATTTAATTTAATAACTTTCGGTAATGGAAACATATTAGAACTAAATTTCTTGTGATATTAAATTTGGTTCTGCATATGAAAAAAGTACATGAACTTAAGCTTATCAATAAAAAATATTATTTTCTTTTTATTTCGGCTTATTTATGCTGATTTCGCATTTTCACTAATCAGTTTCTTTCATAAATCACCATTTTTTTTTGTATATTAAATAATTTAATATTGAATTACTCAATTACAATTCTTTTGATTACCAAATATTATTTCTTAGCTTTCAATCTACAAATATAATTATTTAAATTCTCAATGTTCTTACCGAATTTAATTATGCGAAAATTTTAAAGAACATTATTTAAATTAGAGTTTTAGTTATGCTGCCTTTATTTTAATATCCCAAGGTAAAATTCAACTTTAAATGTGGGAAACCACAAAGTATATTAAATAATTTATGAATTTTTAAAAAATTTATCAATTCTAATTTATCTTTATTTCTATTTATAGAGTTAAAAATTTTGTTTAAAATTATTGTTGACTTTAAATTTAGATAACAAAAAAAAAAAAAGATTTGAATATCTTCCCAAAAATTACATATCTAAGTTTAACCAACAAAATTAAATATCCTTTTTAAGAAAAGATAAATTTTCGATAGTTAATAACCATGTGGTGTGCAGCACATCCGCAATTAGGGGTTGTTTTAGTGAAAAAAAAATTTTCCCTTTTTTTTTGGTGACTTTCAGCTGAAATCTTTTTGAGGTATGTTTTCAAATCTATTTAAAATTAATACTAGTATAAGTATATATAAATATATTTAAAAAATGTTTTCTAATTTGATTTTTAAAGAAGGGATAAACATTCTTTTTTAGGAAATTAATTTAATTTACAAATACATGTGTTCATTATTGACTTGGTTAAGTCTCTTTTTGGTTTTATTTCCATTCAACTACAATACTTAAATATTTATTATGTATAAAGTTGAAACCGATACGTTAAAGGATTTAAACAATTTAGTGAATCATTGAAGAACAGATGGATTTTTTAAGGAAAAAAAAAATGTAATTGATAATTTGTCACTTGGATATGAAACAAAAAGAATATGCCGACACTTGACTGAAACTACTTTTTGTTATTAATAAATATACTTTAATTATGAGAAAAGAGGGAGAAATTGATGAATATTGAATAGAGAACTATCGATTTCTTTAAAACTATTTGAAAAATCAAATCATTTTTTTCAAAGTTATACGTTGTAAAATGCGGTACTTCTATAGACTTTCTACTGATGATTCTTAATTTAAATTTAAACAAATGGTTGCAAACATATCGTAAAAATATTAAGAAAGCTAAACTTTATGAATCTACTTTAGATATTGAAAAAAACTTAATTATAAATAAGGAATTGCAATAGAGCATCTAATATGCCACTGCTCCGAACTCACATATTTTATAATTATAATACACATTCTTTCCAGAGGCTTCGAGGAGATTTCGAACCTAACTATCGAAACAATTGAGTTTTTGTCAAATTATCAACTGCTTCACTGTCACTGGTTATTTATTTTAACTGAATTATGAATGCAATTTGACAAATTAGAAATTTTACAATTGTGACGAAATGGGAAATAATTGTAATGAATTTTTCCAAATTGCTGTCCATATAAAATACAGAAATATTCTTATAATAAAGTTGTAAATATTTCGACAAACAAATTATCGCAATATAACAAAGTTGCAAATACATAAAAATTCTAAGTATATTTTTTATATTCATTTATTCCCGCATATTATTCCATTATGTGGCAGCAAATTATTTTGTTTATAATAATTCAAATTTATTACCGCTTTAACATTTTTTAAAAGCTGTACACCTGTTTTTTTAAGTTCACCGACAAAATATAGAATTTATATAACTTTGTGTTTTAGGGTTCCTTTTGAAAAAAACAAAATTCTTTATGGCATTCGACAAGTGGACATTTCAACAAATAAAAGTATGCAAATAATTATAAATATTTTATGTGCCCATTAAACTAACAGAAGGGAAATACTGGGTGTAAATATTGTCTTCTGATATGAACAAATTTATTGAAATTATTAATAATTCAAAATACCAAAAAGTAATAATTAATAATCGTAAATTAATAACATTTCACCCAATTTCATATAATTTCAACCCTGGCAACAATAAAAATTCAATTTATGAGGAATCATCATTGCAACGTGGAACGTGCACATCATAATAATTGTATACATTTTCACGCCTCTATGCTTGGTTCTGCAATCCTTTAATATTGTGTGTAAATACCTTGAGGACATCTGCATATCTTATTTGTAACAGCATATAATATAATTAAATTATAAGAAAGTATTTTATTCTTCCTCATTCCTTAACGGGAATAAAAAAAAAATATTATGCTCCCGGTTAAAAAGCACATGTCCTTACATTTCTGTATGTCAATTCATATAAAAATAATTTTTTTTATTATTTTTATTTAGAAAAAATTTAATACCTTTAGTTGATTTCGTCATCGTGTGGACATTTTAAATGAGATGATAATAAAGTGGTTGCTTAACAGAACAGTCGTGAAAGAAATTGTAATAATTTTATATTACCATTGCGCAAAAAGTTTTTTTTTTCGATATAAATTCGACTCAAAAAAACCTGAAACTAAAAGTTGAACTCTTTCCCGAAATGTTAATATTATTACATGAAATGTTAATTCCATTTTATGACTTATCTTAAATAGTGTTAAAGTAAAAATTGACAGTTTAATGCGATATATATAAAAAATAAAACTGGTATTATTTTAATTCGATTTTCCGAAAGAAAAGTTGTATGTGAAGGGCATTTAGAATCAATAGCTGTGGAAACATCCTAAGTAAATAAAAGTGTCCAACATTCTGGTTAAATTTCTTCTTTAATTTACATCTCAAACAGTCAAAATCGATAAATGACAGTTGAAATTTTATTTTCAAATCTAATTTTCTGAACATTTTTCAAAAATGTTTCATATAGTTTTGAAGTTTCATAAATAATTATAATATGTAATTGACATGAGATTTCGGGGAGTAATAGAAGAAGAATTTCTAGTTTTGGTTGCACACTTTGTATCTTCAATTTGTATAGAACAAATATTAGTCACTTATTATTCTATGTCAATCAAATATCTATTATTCTATGTCATATATATCGATTTTGACAATTTTGTGAGTAAGTGAAGTATTAAGTTTCAGATGGTTGGACATTGTTATTTAATTAATTCACTTCCAAAGTCGATTTTAATGTAATCGGTAATTGTTTCTCAAGTAAACATATGTTTACGATCCATTTTGTTTTTAATTTTCTTCCGTATCGTATCGAATTCTATATATCGATGGTTTACTGTTCACTTATTTTAATATTATCTTTTACAGCTGATGTAATAATATAACCGAAAATTTATCCACCATAAAAATATATCTTCAATAAAAATTGATTCGGTATGAATGGATGATCATCAGGTGAATTTTTGTAATTCATTCAAATATTCAGAAATACCAGTTTTGTTACCTTTTAACGGTCCAATGATAATTTATGCACTTCGAGATCAATTATAGTGATTAAAACGCATTTTTAACTAACAGTAATACAAAACACACTATAAACAAAGTGTTGACGAACATGCGTCCACATTGAGTCCCAAAAAATTTAAACTGTATAATCATTATTAAAACATAAAAAAAAAAAATATATAAAGACGGTTAAATATAATTTATGTTCGCATGTCAGGTGAAAGATCATATTAAAGATTAAATGTTTCGGAACAAAAAAAAAAAACCAAATGAATTTCATTTTCCAGATGATTGTCAACAATTCAGTGAATGAGAAATTTATACATTTATTTAAGTAGATGCGGAATTTTATTAATATTATGTTTCGATAATAATTAATGTTTAACTTAATTTGTTTTACACATTGCTGTAAACTTTACGACAAGTTTCGTGAAATTAAAATATATTTAATATCATTAAAGAGGGTTGTAAATTATTAAAAATATAAGTATTAAATTTAACTTGAAATTATAATATAAATTATAAATTTAAATATGCAAATTATATAAATATTTGCATGCGATGTGTAGAAAATTATTTAATTTTTTCTCGCTGCATATTATAAGCGTTTAACATAAACGAGTACAATTTTTGAAAATTTAAATTGGAAATATTAATTTTGAATTAAAGAGTTTCGTTATCATCAAAGAAAATTCTACATTAGATCAATTAATGTAATGATCAAAATTATTGTAATTAAATATACGATTGATCTTAAGCATAAGATCTTGGACTTCAGTCAAATACTGGTAATAAATAATATAAGATTTTACATACATTATACATATAATTTTTCTAAGTATCACGAGAAGTAACAAGCTGAAAAAATGTTAATTGTAAAAATAAATTTTTTCTTTTCGTTTCCGAGGATGAAGATTCCAAAAAAGGAAAAAATATTAATCCGAGTCCGATAATTAGTAAGCTATGCGCATACCAATATGAGTCTCATAACTCTTTTCTGAATTCAATAAAAAAACTTTTCTTTATGACTTTTATTAATTTTAACTCTATAAGTTCAGTAGGTTCTTATCAAAGATTTCGAAGATTCCTGATTTTTTTTACTAAACACTGTTTTAATACATTCCGATAAATTGGGTGCGTTCTAGAATTTAGTTGCTGCTCAGTTTTTGCACTTAGTCGGTCATTAATTAAGATTGGCGCAAAAGTATAGCGTAATCTGTCGGATTAATATTCAGAATACTACCGCAACAGTTGCAGATATTGAAGCCGGCGATGATAGTTGTAATTTTTTTCTTTCTTTTTTTAATGTTCGTGTACATTCTCAAAATGGTTGATAATAATTCTGAAGAGTAAGTAATTCAATTATTTATAAATTTAAATAATTTAAAATATAAATTTTAGTGTCAAATATTGACAATTTTACAGCCGGTCGTATAAGTATGCAGTCAAAACTTATACATACTGGCTGCTTTTCAATTTTTTAAAGCTCCATAAGCTGCTGAATTCTTGACCACACCCATTGACTACTCAATTGACTAAGCTATTGGATTCTGTTATAACGTACGAGCAAATTCAATCATTTAGTATAATTTAAGCTTATGATTCTTTACCAATAAATTGGAACTATCAATTTGGAAATACTGCGGGCTAAATCGACATAACTTAAGTGCGCAATTTGATATTGCCTGTTATAGTTAGATTTTAGTATATGTCCTTAAATATTATTTAGCACGTGGTGTAGAGTATGATCACCAAAAGTCACATTGAGCTGACAATATTTAATATAAAATTAGTTCCTGTAGTTTTATATAATTAAGAAGGATTGTGCCCTAATTTATGATACAAATCTAAACAAATTTGTATCCATAATCCAAAAACTCTATTTATATCGAACTTTTCTTCTACAGATGTTTAATATATGTACATCTTTAACGGAAATAAATTATCGGACAGAAAACATAATTTTAAAATTGATAATTTCATGTATGTAACAATCAGTATAAAAAAATCTATATACAAATTTATTAACTGACACCGCACACGTTGCTATACATATTATATAAACATGTGTACAATTAAGGAGAATTGCCCTTTTTTTAACCATCCTAAAACACAAACGAACATTTACAATATTAAAAATTAACATCCCTTAAATTTAACCACGTTACACATTTTAATATTCTAAATTATAATATCCTTGAAAATATAAAAACAAAACAAGTGCATTCATAAAAAAAAATAAAAATGTTTTCTTAATAATTTATAATCCTGATGGGAATCAGTCTTATCCTTTTCACTTGTACATATATAAAATATGTATACCATAAGTAAAACAAGTTTTTCAATTTAGAAAAATCGATGATTCAGTAATGATAGCAAAATTCTTTTGAATGCATAATGCATGTTTATCGATTAGTCACTTAAGGATATTTAAAGAATTTAACGGACCAAAAATGACTGCATTTCATTTTACATAAATATGTTGGAATTTATGTCCTTTTTTCAACAAGATATCACATTTAAAAAAATAACTTCCTGGGCGATTGTTAAAGTATTTTTTTTTTTTTTTCAAATTTAAGTGCATTTGGGTCAAGGATAATTTGTATACAAAAAGAATGAAATGTATAGACGCACGTGGAGAAATAGGAAATAGTCAGACTGTCGCTACTTGTCTGAATCATTTATCTCTTTAATTATTCTACTATTTATCTTTAATGTATTGTGTAATAGCAAAAAATGTAATTTTATACAATATTTTTTGTTATTACCTTTATTTATATATTTATGTAGATTATATTTTAAGGTCCGGTACCCATTCAATTTTAAGTATTTATGAATTGTAACACATCAGAAAAAGCAAAAATAAAATGTAATTTAGGCTAAATGAAATGTGATTTATTTTAATGGAATTAAATGATAGTTTAATGGTAGTTTCGCTAAGCAAATTAATAAACAGCTTAAAATCCATACATTGGAATTTAAGAAAATGGAAATAATTTGTAGAATCTAAGAAATACAGGTACAAAGATAGAGGTATTTGCGACTAGCAGAAACGAGCTTTGTGAAGTCTGACTTTTCACACATCTCTGTTTACTGGAGATTGATATACCATTACGTAATGAGACTACAACCTTTCAAGAGGTCTAGGGATATAATATGGTCAGTAAAGATTTTAGTTTCTACAGGAACTTGGAGATTAAACGATTATAAATTAAAAAGTATATATACTCGTATATATAGAAAACCAGAAATTGGCCACAGTTCATATTTTCTATAATATATCTTTAAATGAACCTTGATTTCTTGACACGTTTTACTAATTTTTTGTGCTTTTTTTTGACGCCATATATTTTTAGGGCGGCCAACCTAACCAGTGTCTTAATGAATCAATTCAAAAGCTTGTTTACTTAAGAATTGTTCAGCAGGTTGCCCCAGTGTATGACTTATTTCAGAGTGATTATAGCTTCTTATCCGGTGATCTACCACAGCTCAAGCTCGATGTTTAATGATTATCCTAATTCCAATCCAAATATAAATCTAATTTATTATACAGAAACCTTTGTATAATTGATGAGTCAATATCTGTTCTTGCTGAAGTCGATTGCTTCCACTATATAGAAAAGTTATTTGATAGCAGCTGATCGGTGACTAATTTGACCTTCCACAATAAACTTAACTTTTCTGGGGCACTATAAAAACAAGCTTCCATATTTGAAATGTTTTCACTCTAATAGTACTTCTCTCTTGTTCAATTTGTAGTGTTTCCAATATTATTAAGCAATTTAAATTACAAATCAATTTCTCTAACCGAATGTTATATTTTTGCAAAGTAATTTTCAGTTCCCTTCCTGCTGTCTAAAGGTTTTGTTTCCTTTGTTTATTGTATTGAATGTTTTAATGATACCAAAAACTGAATATGTCAAAAACAATTTTGTACTTTACTTTAAAGTATATAAAATATATTCAGGTTAAAATTATTTATATGAGTTTAAATTTTTATTTTGTAGAAATATATTTTTCACAATATCTATACTGGAATTTTCATTTTTATAATATTATTGTTGTTAGAACCTAACAAACATCAGTGAATATAATGTTCCACTGACTGTGAATAATAATAAATTATGGTAATGAGGATAGAGTTCTGGCGCCAGAATCTTCGTAGGTGTTCGTTCAACATAACAATAATAAAAATTTTATTATCCTGTTTATATCATTTATTTTGTTGTAGGCAGGCATATTGGTAATATTTGTTGCAAATAGTTTTATTTTAAGTTGTTTTTCTTATTCCAATGAAAATAATTTTTTTTTTTAAATATAATTGCTACTAAAGTTTTAGTTTAAATTTCAATTTAAAAATTGTATATTTTAGGATGTTATTTTTTAAGAAAATTACTTATTGAAATTTTTATGAAGAAAAACAAATGTAAGAAGACCTCTTGAAAGGTTGGAAGTTTGCCAAGGTCTTATTATTGGCCGTATTTTGACAAACTACGGCCAAAAACGCCTTTTTGGAACAAAATTATTTAGAAAACTTATTTATTAAAAAAATCGAAAGGAAATATAAACACATATTTTTGGACTGTTTGTTCAATTAGGTGGAAAATAATAATATAGAAGTATTTATTGCTGTAAAATCATTAATTAGATCATAGATAGATAGATAAAGGTTTAAATAAGTCCGATGTCCCAAAATCACTGCGGCCACTCTAAGCTTATTGTGATATACCCTTAAGTTATAACCCAATAACAAAAGTACTTTCAAATAAGTACAATAGGTTTTTGACTGGATACGACGACAGTTCCATGTCCAAGAAAACGAAATATTGATCGAGCCAATGTTTCACATTCGCTTATATAATAATAATTCGATTGTGATTTCAATTTCATTGATAAATTTTAACTTGATATTCTGAATTTCGCAAATCCACGCTACTCATTCAATAAGTGATTTCAGTTCGTTTTATCTGAAATTAAATCACTTTACCAAGAAACACTTCAGAATTTGAACATCTATAAATCTAAAAGAAAATTAGAACGGGTAACGCCCAATAATGAAATAATAGCCTTAATTTTTTCGACAATATTTGAAATGTCTTCGGTAATGGTAATTAATTACTATAACTTTCCGAATAAATATAGTAATTTTATATTGCACCTAATCTGTAGCAGCATACTGCCGCTTACACTAGAAGGAAATATCTTGGTATGTAATTCTATACATACTCGAAAGAAGAAACTAGTAAAGGCTGGACAACACAATTCTTAGGTGGAATCATTAAATCATTAAAACAACTGTAACATGAAACGGTTGTGTGCAAAAGCAACAGACAGAAATTACAATAGAATAACTACAGGCCATACTGAAATACTGCGTAGCAATGGGCAATGCTATCAGCTTAAAGAAGACCAAGTCTTGATTTTTCTGCTCCAATGTTGAGTACGTACGTGGAAAGTAAACGTGATCATAATAACAAGAAAATTTCAAACTTTCGTTAATCGCTTTCTACGGAACATCCTAAGAATCTATATGAAGAACTTTTATGTAGAACAGTAGACAGCTTGATCAGGGGACGGAAGTGGAAATGGATTGGCCACATACTCCGAAAGGACGACAAGACTATTGCCGCACATGCGATACAATGGAATCCACTAACCCAAGAAAGAAGAAAAGTCAGTCGTCCCAGGAAGACATGGCACATATAAGTAAAGAAGGAACAATATAAACTTAGAAAAGGTTGGGGCGAGTTAAAACGCATTGCCAGAAACCGACAACGATGGTGCGTAGCAGTGGTAGACGCGCTATTCTCCACGAGGGATAAATCAGATTAAGTAAGTAAGTGTACTGAAATATGACATATGGCTGGTACCAACTACGAACTCTATATGTCAGAGCATCTTAGAGCAATCACTACGTTACTAGTTTTTATGTATAAAATTGGAGAATTTAGAAAGCTATTTCCTTAATAATTTGATAGTGCCGGCAAGGATGGAGCTGTTCATAATGTGATAAAGTCTTTTTGACGTGGGATGTTCGATGCATTGATTTATGATGTGGATGTTTGATGCAAATCATTTTTATCAGTTTTTTTAAGTTTTTCTTGGCAACAATATTTTATTATTCATTCATACAATATGTTAAGTTCCTTTTTATCCTTTTGGTTTTCATATGTTTGTATGTATATATGTTTTTTGTTTTGTTTAATGAACTAAAGAACAATTTCTTTTAACACAATGATGCCAAATGTCTCCGGTGGGATATTTTTTTTTAACACATCTTCTTTCAGATAATATTTTTTTATATAGAAAAATATAAAAAAATTTCCATTTATATTATTTATACAATTTTGATTTCACA
The DNA here is from genome assembly GCA_963920725.1 of Rhamphomyia laevipes. Lineage (NCBI taxonomy): Eukaryota > Metazoa > Arthropoda > Insecta > Diptera > Empididae > Rhamphomyia > Rhamphomyia laevipes. Next base: position 16,255,357 of record OY987258.1, read on the forward strand.
ACATCTGTGACAAATATTGCGTAATTTTTGCTGACTGACTAATAATACTGAAGAGTTTCTATAATTTTATTATATTTCATATCAACAACCAGAAAATAAATATGCAATCGTTTCATAAACTATTAAAGAACTTTATTTGGAAATTTTTTGATTATTTTTAAGTTAGTTTCATTTAACTGTTTAGAAAGAATTTTCGGTTTTATTTTTAAAAAAGACCATTTGGCAAAATGTTTCTACTGAAAATGTATACATATAGTTTTTTTAAAAAATAAAATAAAATAAAATAAGATAGCAAAACATATTTAAGAAAATTATATAAAATATGATTGAAAAAAATGAAAACAAATAATGGAATTGACTAAAAAAGCAAAAGATGTGCATCCACTGATGCAATAATATAGAATTTTAAAGAAATATCCTTTCCAAGAATTAGGTTAAATATTTGGTGTTTTGTATTATATGTAGCAAAACTGAATGATATTTAATTTTCCAGATGGTCAACAGATTGGCAATTTATTTATTGTTAAGGAAATAGAAATTTGTAGGTTCGTTTTTTTGATCCAATTTTAGAGAATTATATATAATAGCACTGTTCAATTCAATACATAATTAGGTACTGAAAAATTGTTTAATAGTTTGCATATAATGCAAAGTATACTGTGAGAATTTATGCTGATGAATGATTTTAATACAAGTAAATTCTTCTTTACAATGACGCTACAGCCTAAATTGATACATTGCTCTCCTGAAAGAAGTTTCGTGATATTTTTATTTATAATTTTATAATTTGGTCCTACTAATTGTATATGGATTCAGAACAATAAGTTTCATTTTATTGCAAAAAGCTGATGGCTTTTATTACTGATACATTTATTGTCAATAAATGCTCTCAACTTTTAGCATTTTTCCTAGTCTGAAAATTTATAATTTTATTACTATGGTAATACTTTAAAGCTGAGTCACTATAGTGACACATCCAAGTATCGGTCTGGAGTTGAAACCGAAACCTAATGAATCACAGTGAAGCACACTACAAATATTATCCAGTTTTTACCATTTAAATAACATTTAGCTTCATAGTGTGATTAAATGTTTTTGGTGATAACTCGTCTTCAATTTTTTTTCAAATGTTGGACAAATTGCTAAATGAACTTAATTATTTATTCCGCATTTTTTAGTACCATAACATGCAAATTTTTAAAACTGGTATCTTTATGAAGCATATGCTCTTGTAGATTTAAGAAATTGCATCTTATATTAATTAAAAATTATAAATATTTCTAGAAAATGAATTGCTCAAAATTGGTCTCCATTCCTGTTCAATTAATTAATTAATCATAATTACAAATCTTCAGATATTTAAATAGTCATGAAAAGGTAGATGAAATAAAAACATAACGAAAATCATTTAATAAATATTTATATCTGTTTTTAAAACTGTTTGAAAGATATTAGACTAAAATGTTTTATCACATTAGAAATATTGTATTCACAGGCTAATTTATGTCGTCTTACTTGGTTTTTTGGTTGGTTTGAGAAGGGGGGAATGGAAGCGACCAAACCACGTACCTAGACCGTACGGCCCGTTGTACCCCCTTACGAAACGTTGACCATTTTCACCACGAATCGTGCCATCCTACTTCCTTTATAAAGTTTGTCAACTTCGTAGGTTTTACACTGCTTAATTCTATTAAATCCCCTATAAAATAGGAACCGAAAAATGTTAACCTTTTATTACACAGATATGGACAGTGACATAGAATATGCTTGGCGTTTTACTTACTTTAAAGCACGATAAATTAATATGAAACCAGATTTTACCCCCTCATTCTTTCATTCAGATCTTAATTTATTCCAACTAAAACATTTTAATTTTTTCACCAATTATGAAACAAAAAACAACAAAATTACTAAAATTTCTATATTAATTATTTTAATAGGTTCTATAAATTCCAAATTTATAAAAAAGAAATTATACTATAAAAAAAAGTTAGTTGTACAGAAAAAAAAACTTGACTATAATTTCGTTAAATGATCGTAAACAGTAGCTGATTTCTTGTTGCCTCCTGGTATTTGATTTTTCTATAATTAACTGCAGACAATATACTGAAAAAAAAAAATTCCATCATCATGAAACATAATATCTTTAATAAACAGCATAATTTTAGTTTCGGTATATTTTTAAATTTCATATCAATTCATTAAAATCCACCTACCAACTTTCATAACAAAATTTAAATTGGTATCAAATTTAAAATGAAAATATATTAATAAACATAATTTTTTGGATATACATACCTTAAAGTCGCCGTTTTACTGATAAATTTTTTATATATACTGAATTACCGCCCTCGAAAATTGAGAATAAAAACTACTAAAAATTGATCTTAACACGATCTTCACATAATCTTTCCGCGGTCTATGCTATATTTCTAATTGAGGGGTTTCTAACACGACAGAATATTAAAAAATTTAAAATATTAACTTTTTTTTTGTAGCCTGATTGACCTAACAAATTATATTTATTTAGAGAGTATTGATTTTTTTTTTGTGTAGAATATTTTTTGGATTAAATTGTTTTGCCGTAGGCTTCGCGGAATCTGAGAATTTTTTTTTAGTGGTAAGATTATGCTTAATAAACTTTCTTTGAATTTGGAATTCGAATAAGAATTGTGGGATGATTAATTTAATATTTAGAAGAACTGTTAATATCATTATAATATTACACTGTTATTTTTCAAAAAAAAAAAAAGATAACGGAATTGAAAAGGATGATTTTTTTTTGTTATTTGGAAAAGAAGAAATTTAAGGATTCCAAAGAAATTGATTTAACAAAAACTGAAATATTTCAAATCGATTCTTTAAACATATTAAATTACAGGTGAAGGCGAATATTAACGTAATTTTGAAAGAATTTCAATTCCGATTGCCTGGAGGTTTAAAAGTCTGAAATCTTTTAAATAGAATTAAAATTAGTTTATCTTTGTTTATCTAATTATTCTAAGTTCTAGCTTATTATCTTGATTAGTTTAATTTGGTATGTGAATGCTGAGAAGCTGTCGTATCAGCTTGAAGCTGATACGTAGCTAATTATGTAAATTCACTTTTATAATAATTTCTCAATTTCTTACCTACAATTTCTCAACTTTTGAAAAATTATATTATTGAATGCTGTACTAACAGTTAGACTAACTAGACAAACAATTTATGCAGAATTTCTGAAGTCGAAAAGGAAGGAACTAAGCACAATATGAGAATGTGAAAAAATATTTAGTTCCATACTTTATACCACCTCGGAGTTAGCTTCAAAGATTTCTCTGTAATTATATTGTCGACATCGCTAAAAGATAGATTGTGCTGTTCGTAAACACTGGTCTTAGGGTTAAACCACAATAAGTCCTCTGTGAATAGGCACATTGTTATTATTTAACTGAACATTTTTTTTTATCGGCCTTATTCTTCCTAATATTACCCTTCCAGATAGTTTACTCGTTTCCGGATTATAATTAGTTTGAGACATTAAGTTTGTGGATATTTATCTTTACAGTACATCATTATTATTTTAGTTTTTGATCCGTCAACTTGTGTGCTTCTTTCGTAAAGATAATTAATCAATTTAAAAATTGTTATCATGTTTATAACGACATATTAAATTCATCTTAAACTTTCGATCCACCATTTAGTTAAGATTTGTATACATAATCTACTATAATTGAACCTTAGGAACCTTCACAGAATATAAGCTTATTTGTAAATTATAATTAAAAATTAATTCAAAAGTGGTAACTAAACATTGATAATATAATAAGGAATACAATTTTATAATATCTATTAATCTAATCCGTCCAAAACACGAGATGAAAACCAAAAATGATTTATAATAATTTTCGGTCATTCATTTATTAGCCTATTAACAGATATTCGAAATTTTATTCAAAATGCAAAGAAACCTTGCAATTGTGCAAAATCTTTAACCTAATTTGATATTATTATCTCCAACAGATGAGATAATCATAAAATAATCTAAAGTGACTGAAGTTTTCGGTATTAATTTCTATAATAAACAAAGCCATTAATTTCTATCCTGATTATATTCTAAATATTTAAAATATCCAATTACAAATCATAAGTTTTATTTATTCAAACCTGATAATCTGAAATAGTTTTAGTTAATTTTTAGAAGCTGATGTACATTCATTATTTAAAGATTCATTTAAAACAAATTTAACATTTGATAATTTCCCATAGAAAATTTAATCTTATGTCAAAATTAGATTCTTTAAAAAAATATGATTTCTTCTAAAAACGATATAACTTTAAAAGAAATACAAAAATATCAGTTAAATCTTTCAATTTTCAATGATGCCACCACATATTATAACCATATGATAAACATTCCTTTTCTCCTGATTGTCTCAACAACAAAAAATGAAAATGTGGCAAATCATCATCATTGTCGGTCGTTGGTGTATGGTGTCTTCTCTTAAATTTTCTCAAATTAAAAATAAACCATCATCAAAATTTCGTTGTTAGTGATATTCTTTTTTTTATTTGCGGATAAGTGGGCACATATAATAAAACATTTAATTCCCAGCTCGTTTACACTCTACCGAAATAAATTTTTGAATTGATCACCTGCTGTGGTACTTTAAAATTATCGAACAAGTTCGATTCATGCTGTGATTTTTCATTATTAATAATATTTTTGTTGGTGCTTATTCTTTTATAATATTTTCTGGTTTTAGCAAAATTTTGGAGTGTTGCCTTTTTAATTTTTTTTTTATTGTTTTCGAAAGCATTACTTCAAAAATGACAGAAACTCCAGATTTGTAAATAATCTCTATTTCTATTTCCCAAAAATATGATTCTATTGTTCGTGATCAAGTTATAAATTGCGTTCCTTTACCGAAACACAGATTGTCTGTTCATTGCTGGACCTTTTTCTACTTTTGATAATCTATAAACGATGGAAATATGGAAGATTTAAAATGGTATTTCAGAGATTGACACAATTACAATAGATAGAAAAGAGATGAATTGGTTTTATAATACAAAATAAAAAGGCATTAAATTACTAATTGCTAGATTATTACACAAGATCCTTTTTTTTTATTGTGTTTTTTTCATTTTTGGCTATTGATCTATTTTGAAATCAGACCTTAAAATGTGAAAATATTTATAGAAACATTTATTTTTATTTAATGTAATTTTATTCAATTGTTAGATTTATTTTGTATATTAGTTGATTGATCTCAAAAAGCATATTGAAAATTGTTTTTGGATTACCACGGCCACTGCACTTGAATTAGGAAGTCTGAATAAGAAAAAACTAATTTAGAATAACGAAAAATTGATTGTGTTTTTTTAATGACAGTAGAGTAAATTTAAGTAGATCGTTGATAGAACCAAAATTATTGTCTCCATCTAAATATTTAATTTAAAACCTTTCACTTGGGCAATGCAGAAACAAAATTGCTGGATGCGGCAATAGCGTGAAATAGGAAATTCCAGGGATTACAGGGAGCATTGTTACTGCGTAGCTGGTCTGGCTTTCGCTACTAGAAAAAATTGAAGTCAATTATAACAATATCGATATTCTAAAGAGAGGAAAGTCATCAAAATAGAAGCTAGCACCGGATATTAATATTACGAAGTAAATAGTGAATATGGTTTAACAATGTGTCAGGTTACGACACCACTTCGAAATTGTAGCCCTTATTATAAACGGAGCCTGTGTGTTGTAAAGTATATGAAATAATTGGTTCCCGAAAAAAGTAATACTCATAAGCACTATAAGCATATATAAAAATCCTAGATCATAGGCACCATAATATTTAAAAGTATGATTCTGTCATTTATCTGTGGTTAAATTTTTAATTGTCAATATTTTAGCATATTTCAATTCCCACAATTATCAAAATTAAATTTCAGTAAAGTATAAATATTAAATATAATATTCGTCATAAATATTAATTTAAAAACTTCAATTTTATACTTCAATAATTTCTTAATAAGATTTCCATCTCGACATTAAAAATATTAAATCCATCTCGAGATTTATATCTACACTAATATCTAAGTAATTCGTCATTTACTAAAAAAAATATCTTTACGTACTACATTTATTATAATGCAAATGCAAATCATAATTTATCTTTTTCATAAAGTTCTTTAATTTAATCTTTTGTACATAAATCCCACAAAATATAAAAAATAAAATAAAATTAATGAATTCTAATTAATAACAAAACTAGGATCTTTTTCATCCAAGACCGCATCTAATATAAAACCTCAGATAAGAAAAAAAAAAATTAATGTTGATGATTGCCAAAGAAATATTTACGCGTATATAATCAATCTCTAAGACAACAAAATAAAAAATTCAAAAAATTTTCTTCCAACATTTAAATTGATATAGTATCTAGGTAAAAAACCATACCTGTTGTTAAATAATATAAAAATTAAGATTAATTTTAGTTCCGTCCAGTCATAATAACCTTAAATAATAATATCGAGAACATTTTTTTATATATAGAATTAAGAAACAAAAATGACGACCTTATCAAAATATCTTTTAGTAAAATTAACAAATAATATAAAAAAAGTGAAAGAAAAATAAAGAAATTATTTTATATGAACTTTATTTACTGTGAAAAGACGACGTTACACGTTACACACACCCTGATTCAAATCAAAAGCGATTGCGATTGTGTGTATATGAAGTGATTTTGAATTGAAATTGTTTTTAATCTTGGTGTTAATGGGAAATACCATTTCGGTATCGAATATATTATAGAAAAAAACTCTGACAAAATATACAAAGGTGTTGGTTATATTTGGCGCCAGCTACCCACAGGGGGCGTCATGAAACAAAATGTTTTATTTTTCTCTTTTGTTATTTCTTAAACAACACAAATAATAATAATTTCAGTTTAAAATTGAAGAAAAAAGAAATAAAGGTTTAAGAAGAGTGGAATTTGATTTGTGGAACGAATCTGAATCAGACGAAAAATTGCATTCATATATTATTACGAAGGATGAAATGTACCATTAATTTTTCACACAGCCTTTGGCAAGTTAATTTTATTTTTGTTTAGTTTTAAAATATGGATAGCAAGTTTAGAGTTTTGAACTCTGTGATAAAAGAAAAACGATGAGTAATCGTGGATTGTTTTTTTGGGTAAAGTTTTTATTTCATTTTTGTATTTATTGAAATATGGAGTACTGAGAAGATGTAAAGAAAATTACGTAAAGCATAAAGCAATAAAATTAACTTGATTTTAAAATCCTTTATATTTATAATTACATTTTTGTTTTAAGATTAGATATGCTGTCGGGATTAAAGGATTATTAAATAATAGGTATTTTACTGAGTAGAATTTGAATTTCATATATTTGATAATTAAATTATAGTTTAAAAAAGTATAATAATTTGTAAACATTTTCATTATTTTTAAAATATTTTACATTCTAACTGAATAGTTAAGTCTAAGAGATAGTACATAAAAAATTAAAATTTCCAATAAATTATGAACTGAAAAAATCGATGTAACAGACCATCATTTATGGCCTAATTTTCAGTGGAAAGTTTAACTAAATTGATTTTTAAAAGTATCAAGTTTAACTAAATTGATTACACAGTGTAAATCTTTCCTAAGTTAAACGTTAAACTACTTAGCTAAACCGAAGATTAACAAAAAACTGGTTATACATTGAAATATAATCTAAGAATGCTCTTATAATTAACAATGCTTGTCAATCTTCGGTTTAGCTTAGTAGCTTAACGTTTAGCTTAGGAAAGATTTACACTGTGTAAACAATTTAGTTAAACTTGACACTTTTAAAAATCAATTTAGTTAAACTTGAGTTTAAATTTCACTGAAATTTATTCATTAGTTTAAGTCTGCTTTCTTAACGTAAATTTTAAAGCTTTTATTTATGTTATACTAATAAACTACTGGGCCATTCCATTACTGTTAAACTTATTCTATATTATAATTAGAATATAGTGAATCACTGCTTAAGGTTAAACGTTCAAATTTACATTGAGAAACAGTGGTCAAAGTAATTTAAACATAATTTTATGCTTTGGCTAAAAATTAAGCACACTCTGGAACACCTTACGCGACCATTACTATTAAAATTGTATTATAAAATCCATCAAAAAATATTATAATTTTTAAAATTATGCAAATAAATGCAATGAATTCTTTCTTATTTTATTGAATAAAGGTTTTTCCTATAAGTAACTAGGTATTGATGAAATTCCAAAGTAATTTACTGAATTAGAATTGAATCAAAGATGACATTACAAGATTGAAACAGACATAAATTCCTCTTACCTTTCGATATTTTAAAATGCAATATTGAAATTGCCAACTAATTTTACAATAATCTATACTTCAGAGACTCAATAATCAAAATATATATTAATATTACATCTCTATGCAGCATTTAGATAGAAACCAATGAAAAAATGAACGCATTAAAGATTTTTTTTATTTATTTTTTTATTACATACATCAATTTATTTTCAAATTAAATTCAATTTTCCTTATTTCATTTATTACAAAACTAAAAAAAAAAACCTACAAAAATTTATTTTAATAATAAATTTTATAAAAGCATGAAATCTCAGACAATGTTCATATAATAATAATAAATATATGGCGACACGATATTATTTGTATATAACCAATATAAATTATTTATCTTATTTTGCTGATGTTGTTGTTGGCTGTTGTGTCATTGTTCATTATACGCGTAGCACTTGAAAAATTGATTACGATTGTTGATATTCTCTCACCACAAATAAAAATATAAATAAAAAAGTCAACTATAATGTTGCCCATACATTGCACAATCTGGGTTTCAATCGGATTGTCAACCAGGCTGTAAATTTGCACTACACACATTTCAGCTTGATTTACAACTGAATTATCATGAGTTGACAGGTGACAGGGAAGGGAAGCAGTAGCATTATTTTGTGAAGCCTAAAGCTAGTGGTAACCAGTTAATTTGTGTGTTTTTTTAACGACAATATCGGTTTTTTCTTAGATTTTTTTATTTTTATTAAATCTCTAAATTTTTTAGCCACGAATTATCAGGTGACACATGACAGCCTGTTAAGTGGTAACCTGTTAATTTGGTAACTTGTTAATTCGAGTGTTTTGTGAAGCTGGAACTACAATTTAAGTTTTTACTTGTAGACAGCTGGTAGTACCTGTCATACTTTCATTTTACTATTTTAGTTCAACAGGTGGCAACGTACGTAGGGGGTTTTCAGAACTGTAAACCCTTGTGTTGGTGGTGGGCTCTTGATTGAAGCTTTAATGTTTTGTTTTCCTAATTATTATATTTTTATTTTTATGCTCATAGCAGTAGTGTCTAATTAAAATTTGTTTGTGTTCGGTGATGGTGATGGATAGTACAATTTTTTGTGCTTTAGATTGATGAGGATTAGATACTTGATTACTTGCTTAGAACCGTAAAAACATCGAAAACCCTATTTTTTTTCTTCATTTATGCAGGATAGTGTGCTGGTCAAGGGATTATATGGTACAATGGCGGATTCCAGCTAGTCATGTTCATATAGTTCAATTCCTACTCCTCACCTCCACGTGGTGACCAGCGGTAACGTGAGCAACTCAGACGAAAGATTGGGTAAACAACCCCAGTGGTGTAGTTTGGGTCACGGCCAAGAGGAAGGGATTTGGTCCTCCTAAAGGGGGTGGCTTCGGCTTGACGAGCCGGACCGCTCAGTTTTCTGAGAAAAGCAATTGTCACGAGAACTTTACACATGCCTCGGATAACGGATGGAAATAATGGTATAAGACACTCGCAACGAAAACGGATAAACGATTTGAAATTAGGGCAATGGAATGTGAGAACGTTAATGAATGCTGGCAAGATGAATGAAATTGCAAAAGAAGCTATAAAATACTGTTTAGATGTAGTAGCTGTACAAGAAGTTAGATGGAAAAATAGTGGAGTAATTAAAAAATCAGATTTTACTTTTTACTATAGTGGAAATGAAGTCAGACAAGGCCAGCGAGGGACAGGTTTTATTGTAACAAAGAAGATGAAAAATAGTGTATTAGGTTTTACTCCGATTAATGATATAATGTGTATATTAAGAATAAAAGGCAAATTCAATAATATATCAATAATTTCAGCATATGCGCCCACTGAAGATTCTGATGAGACGGATAAGGACAGTTTTTATGAAAAATTGGAAGATATATGTAATCGTGTTAATGCATATGATGCATTGATAGTACTTGGAGATTTTAATGGTAAAATTGGTAAAGAGGATTTTACAAAACGGGTTTCAGGTCAACAATCACTACACGAAATAACATCTCCAAATGGAATAAGACTATGTAATCTAGCTGCAAGTACATCATTATATATAGCAAGTACCCATTTTCAACACAAAAAAATACATAAAGGTACTTGGAAAATGCCGGGAAGCAATTTAGTAAATCAGATAGATCACGTACTTGTTTCCAAAAGATGGATGTCATCAATAATAGATGTACGAACTTGTAGATCGGCGAACTGTGATAGTGATCACTTTCTTATAAGAGCAATATTTAGACAAAGAATATCAAACATAGGAAAACGTCGGGGAGTGCGTAAAATAAAATTTGATACAGATAAATTGAAAGGTGAAAGTGCATCACAGCTATACAAATGTAAAATAGATAACTTGTTAGAATTAAAACAAATAGGGGAAAGCATTGAAGATGAATGGCAGAATCTAAAAGAAACACTTTTAACATCAAGTATGGAAATAGTTGGTAGAAAACAATATGTAAGGAATCAGGAATGGTTTGATGATACATGTGCAGAAGCTATAAGAGTAAAAAATCAAGCTAGAATGAAAATGATACAAAGAAATACAAGAAGAAATCAACAAGATTACAGAGAAAAGAGGAAAATAGCATCCAGTATATGTAAAAATAAAAAACGTACAGCAATGAGAAAAAGAGTTGAAGAAATTAACAAAGATCACGAAAATAGAGACGTGAGACAATTTTATAAAAAGTTGAAGTATGAAAAAGCTGGTTTTCAACCAAGGTTGGTAAATTGTAAGGACATAGATGGACGGATATTATCAGAACAAAATGATGTAATTAACAGGTGGAAAAATTATTTCAGCGAATTATTAAACCCTGAAAGCACTACAAGCGCAGGAGAAATACAAGGAATTGAAATACAAGTTGAGCAGCCAACATATATCGAGATGATAAATGCAATTAAAAATTTAAAACAAAACAAAGCTCCTGGAGAAGACTCGATAAATGCGGAAATTATAAAAAATGCCAGTGAAATATTTTATAGAAGGCTTCATAAACTGATTATTAGAATATGGGATGAAGAAAACATACCTGGGGATTGGAATATGGGACTTATTGTACCAATACATAAAAAGGGCGATAAATTGAAATGTGAGAACTACCGTGGTATAACTTTATTGAACGTAGCGTATAAAATACTCGCCAAAATTATATCTGAAAAGCTGGAGCCATATTCTGAAAATATTTTAACAGATTATCAATGTGGTTTTAGATCGGGTAGATCCACAATTGATCAAGCATTTTGGTTGGGGCAAAGTATGGAAAAAGCATATGAATATAATTTAGACCTACATATATTATTCATAGACTTTAAACAAGCTTTTGATTGCATAAAAAGAAGTGAAATAGTGGTAGCTTTGAGTGAACTTGGTATTCCTAGAAAACTAATAAGTTTGGTGATGATGACGCTTCAGAAAACAGTAGCTAAAGTCGTTCTACAGAATGAAACATCAACCTCTTTTGAAATTATGGCTGGTGTAAAGCAAGGAGACGTTCTCTCAGCCAAAATATTTAACCTTATGTTGCACTATGCAATCAAACACCTATGCAGAAGTGGAAACATATTAAATAGATCGACTCAATTAGGAGCATATGCAGATGATGTAGCTATTGTTGCAAGAAGATATCAAGAGCTGGAAGAAATATTTATAAACCTGGAAAGATCGTGTGAAAAAATTGGCTTAAGAATAAATGAAAATAAAACGAAATATCTAAACTTAACAAGATCGAATGCTAGACGAAATCTGCAGAACATAAAAATTTTAGAATATAACATCGAAAACGTCAGTAGTTTCAATTATTTAGGTATACAAGTAAATAATGAAAATGATATGCACAACAATATACAAAGTAGGATACAAGCAGGAAATAAATGTTATTTTGCATACAGGAATCTATTTAAATCAAATTTGTTATCAAGAACATGTAAAATGAGAATGTATAAAACTTTGATTAGACCTGTAGTCACATATGGTTCTGAAATATGGAGCATGACCATAGCAGATATAAATAAACTGAAAATTTTTGAGCGAAAAATATTACGAAAAATCTATGGTCCAAAAATAGATGAAGATGGGAATTATATAATAAGGCCAAATGACGAATTATTACATCTAATCGGTGGGGAAGATATAAGCAGGTTCGTAAAGAGCATGAGAATTAAATGGGCTGGACATGTAAGTAGAATGCCACAAGAAAGGGTGCAAAAATCTATTTTCGAAGCTGTTCCTACTAACACACGACACAGAGGACGTCCTAGACAGAGATGGATAGATGGTGTTGAGAGTGATTTAAGAACTATTGGAGTACGTAATTGGAAAACAACAGCACAAGATAGGGTTCGATGGAGGCAAATTGTAAAAGAAGTCAAGGCTCACCCCGGGCTGTAGCACTACAAGATGATGATGATGCAGGATAGTGTAAAATGTCTTAATTTTTTTTTTAATATGAGTTAGTTACTTACTTAGCTGCTAGATCCGCTCGAGGGGCATAGTTCGTCCACCACGAAAAAAACTCAACCAATAGGTACATAAATTAAAATATTTTAATATTTGTGCAACCAATTTGTTACCGTAAAAATGATCAAATTGTTGTGAAGTTGCCCACAAACAATAAAACTTTACTAAGTTGTCAACACATTAATAAACATGTTGTATAATGTATAGTTAGCATAAGGAATACGATTTGTCTGCTTTTACAATACTGGAAAAGATATTACCTGAGTATTAATCTACCTACAAACTGAATGATTTTTACGAATATATTTTTATATTAAAAATCTTCTTGTTATTTATTTTATCTCAACTTTTTAGTAAAAACTTTATAACTTATAAAGATTGCGCTTCTCCACTTTATATAGCACGTTTCTTCAAACAAAAAATCTCACCTGGTGTGCGCCAAGGATTTATTTATTCATATTCTCTATATAAATTCTAAATCTCAACAACTGGACAGGAAAAATTAAAAGAAATATAATAAGATTATGGTAAATCCCGTATATATATATATTTGAAGAGGAGTAACGAATTGCGATCATTGAAGTCTGGTTTTTGGTATATATATGTATATAGCCAGTTAAAAATATGTCTGGTGGGTCTCTATATTTTGAAGATAATCTTGAGACGTGATGGTAGAATAATAATAATAATAATAAAAAAAAAATATATTATTTAAAGATTATAAGAAGAAAAAACTTGTGAAGAGAAGAAATTGATTTTGAATAATATAATATTTTTATGAAATGAATTTAGTTATAATAATAAATATATGATAATTTTTAAATGTTGGTAAGCTTAGAACTTAAATGTAAAAAAAAAATATAACAATTAAGATATAGTCACACGACAGTGTCGGAAGGATTAAACATTTAGAATTAATTTTTGATATGTCAAGAATACAGAATAAATGAAATTTGTTCAACTCTTGATTGGTATTAAGTATGACTTAGAATAGATAATTTGAAATGGAATTATTATATTACTTGAAATGTTATTCTTTAATTTGTCTAATTGTCTAATTTTAACAAAATTTAAAAAATATATTTGTATGCTAACAGAGCGTTAGGTTAAAACTTCTTAGTAATGATTTTACCAAATCATTTTACAGGTTTTAAAGATTTCAAGAGTTATCTTAATTATAGGACCTAATGATTGTATAAATAGGGTTGTCACGCTTTATGTAATGTTAGAATTGAGCTTCGCTATGCGATCCTACTATTAAAACTGCCTTATGAGCTACAATATGTATATTTATTTATCAATCTCTTATAATTGAGAACGAAGAACTTTCATTCAGAATTAAGACATCTGCTAAAAACCGGAAACGAAAGCGTATCATAAAATATGCAATGTTCTATCTCCAAATACCGTACAGTGACATAGAAAATGTTACAAGGTTTACTGATATTTTCTATCGGAGTAGCAAATTGTGTAGTCGGATAGGTTTAGTTAATTTTAGTTGATTTTTCTGAAAGTTTGGCAAACTATGGCAAATGAACCCGTGTGCATAGAGATTGCATATGCGATTATCGAAATACGAGATTTTGGTCTCATAAAGATAATTTCGAATTCCGAAAATTCAAATTCTGAATTAAATATTTTCAGGTCCAACTTGTAAACTAATAATAATTATAAATTTCATTATGTAATAAATATAAAATGAAATTTTGACACAAAGTATCTTTATTTCGTAGAACTTTGTTTCTTGTCGTCCAATATGACATCCCATTCAACTCAACAATCAACATACCACAGCTGAATATTGAAAATTAAATCTGAAATGAAATTCTGAAAATGGAGTCTATTTACTCATTTTAAATTTTGATTCTACCATTTTATACCAAAGTTCGATTTTAAAACTAAGGGACGCGATTTTTAGTGATGCCTATTTGCGGCATCCAAATCAATAATTTAATATAATATATTTTTTTTTACATTTTTATTTTCTATATACTAATTGAATATTCATATATAATATTTTACTTTAAATCATGTATTTGTAATCAATTACTAGGAATTTATAACCTCAAAAATTCATTTTTATATTACTACTAGTGTCGGCATAAAAAAAATATAATTATTCGCACCATATTACGAAAATTTCTAACTTTGAATTTGGAATTCCAATTTTAAGTTGTAAATTTGATTATAAATGTTCTAGTAAAAATAATTATTATCCGATTAGGAATTTTTGTCCTGAACCATTTTGATGCCACCTTACACATCTTACTGCAATTATATATGTGAAGTACTTACTGTATACTGATTTTATACACATGAACAAAGGGTATAAAATGATGCGGTGAATGCCGAAAATTCAGCTAAACCTCAACAAAACATTTTTTTCGTGTCTATTTGGCATTTATTAAAATTATTTATGTATTGATAATATTCAAAATAAATTTCTTATAAATTGGCATTCAAGAGAAATAGAGTCTATTATTATGGAAATATTCAAATACATACGGAATTACTTTGAAATTAACATATATTTAAATTATTCTTCTTAAAATATCTTCAAATATTTCTATTTATATATAAATTTTTCGGTACGAATTATAAAACAAATATTCATTTTCATTATTATTATAAACACAGCTATATAAAAAAACTCTTGTTAATTAAAATTTTTTAATTCTTCGAATATCAGATGTTTCTTTGATACTATCTCTTTAAGTCTTTTACCCAATAATTCAGGTCTGTATATACATTCGAAGAATACAATTACAAATTTCAATGAAAATTCATTTTAAAATTTTTGTTCAATACAATTTTAAACTGAAAATATATATATAAAAAAATAAAATTAACTTTTGCAAATGAAAAACGTATTTTTATTATTGAAATCTGTTTTATTTTAATTGCATCCGCGGTGTATTTACATATATTTTTAATCTTAAATCATTTCTAGAAAACAACTGTTTTTCGGGTTAGTAATACTAAAAAATCATAATAAATATCAAATGATTTGTTATTGAAATAAAAATTTGTAATTTAAGTGGAAAACATTTGGTCCCATATACAATAAATTATTATTATCAATTCGAATCAAGTGTGACCAACAGTTGCTATTTTAATATATTTGTAATATTATTTATTCTTAGTAAAAGATATCTAAATACAAAACAATATAATTTTCCAAATGATTTTTGTTTTTAATTTAATGCAATAAAAATTTATTTTGTTTATACTAATAATAAATATATTTTTTTGTTTTTAAATAGATTTTGTTTTGTAAAATGATTATATAAATTTGTACAAATATTCATTCGTATTTTGTCAATAATAATACAGATTAAAAAATGTATGAAAACATTTGTTAAGTTGAATTTGTCATGATTTTATTCCATTTCCTAATATAAAATACAAAAAGTCTTTCTGAAAAGTCGGAGTTTGTTAAAACAATCTTTATAAACCAAAACAAAAATCAGGAATTGTATCATTTTAGGAATGTGAACAGAATTTTAGATCTCTTAAAATATTATGAATATATAATTCGGAATGGATAAGAACTAGTTCAGGAAATAAAGGTGTGTGTGAAATATCAATACGGATAATAATATTGCTGCGGACATTAAAAAGAAGCACGCATGTTTGCAAGTTGCCTATATAAGAAACAAGGATGCAAATAAACATTATCAGGAAACGTAAAAGGAAATATATCTGAGTAAATATCATTTTTGCAATTAATCTTTTCAATCACTAACATTACTTAATACCTAATTCTATAAAAGTGGGTTTACTACGACATTTACATCGTTACATCGGGTTCTTTATTTTCGTTTCAATCAATCAGAAAGTAGACTCGTAGCGGTTTCTCACCGCAGGTACAGATCTGAACAAACTCCAACATTTTCATCGTATAATTCCTACTATACATAATCATTTTATCATGTAGTGTAGGCAATGTCAAACGTTTGTATATTAGTTGCCGGTATTTCAATAATTCATTTACCCAACATAATTTTTGTGGAAATAATCTTTTATTTTGGAAAACCCAACGAAATAATAATTTTAAATTCAGTTTTTCTCGTTGTAGTTTACTTAATGTAACCATTTTATTTTTAAATAATAAAATCTTTTATTTTAACCTTAAAATATACGTCAGATTTGTAAATCATTTATCCAAAAGCTCGCATTATTTATGCGTGTCCAAGCATTCGTAACAAGAAAACGTCACATATGAAAATTCACATTATCTAATTGTAAAATTTACTCGTAAGTATTAATATCATAAATATATATGAGGGTCTCAGAACCATAGTGACGTATCCCAAAACTCTCCCTTTGCGCATTCATTAGAAAAACATTTCTAGAATCAAATGATATTCATTTGCACTTCCAAAAAGGTTTACCTTATGGTTATAAAGGTAAACATTTTTGGAAATGCAAATGAATATCATTTGATTCTAGAGATGTTTTTCTAATGAATACGCAAAAAAAAAAATTGTGGGATACGCCACTATGGTTCTGAGACCCTCATATTATTTCCACTAATTATGTTTGATTACATTTTCAATTCAAATAGTTGTATCCTTTTCCTTAATATAAAACTCTGTAACTCCAAAAATTTAGTTTAAGTATCGTTACATTCTAGATATAAATAAAGATTCAATGTTGTTATGAGTCCAATGTACAAGGCCGGTTATCTATTATTCGCCTGATTTTAGATACAACTTTTTTGTATAGTTTTAGCTTGCATAGTCTCCATTAATTAAATTTTTCATTAAATCAAAATTAAATAATTATTTCAGTTAAATCAATATTGAAAATTTAAAATTGTTTTTAACAATTAATGAATTCACAGAATTAAAAATGCAACCGCGCATTTTGGCATACAAGGAAAATTGGCAAAAATTATAACGAGACTGCTGTCAAGGATTTTTTTAGTGTGTTCTGGTACTAGGTTAAATTTAAAGTTATTTTGGATTAGATATAGAGAATAATGTAAATGGAAATAATATTTTTATGGTTGTTTTCAATATAATAAATAATCCTGTAACAAATTTATTTTACATACCACGTTCAAAAAAGTTCAAATTTTAATTTTGATCGTACAAATAAATCCTCATTTGTTAAATTCCTCTGTGATGATATAATCTTAAACGCTAAAATCTGCACCAAAAAAAAAAAAAAAATGAAGAAAATATTTTGTAACCGAATGCGCTCATATAAAATCAAATTTTAATTAAATACAAAATCCTTCCAATTATAATTTAACTATCACTGAAAATTTAATTAATCCTCAAAGGACCTGTTTTGTCATAGTAACGGTTAGCAGGTGCAACATTTTTATGTTGTAATAAGGAAATAAATTAATAAAAATAAATCCACCCCCGAATAAAAAGATCGTTAGATATTTATAATTATGAACGGAGAATATCTTATAATACATCAAATATTGTTAATATAATATCCTTTTTCAAATTGCACTTAAGTGTATTGATAGAAGATGTGTATACGAAACAACTGTTTATTCCTTGCACGTTTATCTTTTCCAATACTATATAAGAAATCTCTTAATATACATAAAAAAAATAATATGGAATCCAATTAAAGTTTATAGCATTTCAGAATGGTGCAGAAAACAGGATAACGAACACAAAAAAAAAAACAACGTTTCAATGTATATTTGTGTGCTCATTTAGGGATACATAAAAAAATATAAAAATAACATTAAAAAGAATCGTTGTCAAGTGGTTTTCATTTGAAAGTTAGCCAAAAAATTATTGATGATTTTTTTTTTTTTTTTGCTTTTTTTAATATTATCGTCATAGTCGTCAGCACTTAGAGAAGGACTATTCACCAGGATATTGGTTATTCAATTTAGAATGAAAAAAAAATATAACTTGGCACAGCTGGGCATAGAATATAAAAACAAAGAAATTATTATTATTTTTCGTTATCATCATGATGGTTAAAATAACATTGCAAAAAAAATTTTTTTTTGTATATGTATATAAAGGATTTGTATTAAGGATATAAAAATAAAACGTCATTCTGCGTAAGGTTGATATATTATTGTTAGGGGGATTTTCAAATTATGTTTTGTTATAAACATTTTTGAATTTGCGTTAATATTAGTTCGAATGGTTATAAAAAAACTTTGAGGAAACGTTCATTTGAAATATATAAGTTTATTTTTGATTAGAAGTAAATTTGATAAATGAATGTTTTGAAAGACGGTAATCCACAGGAGCTTAACGCAATTAGGTATTTAATTAGAACCTGTGTAAATTTTCGATGATTGAAACTATTAGTCCGTTGATCACTTTATATTTAGATGTGCATTTAGTTATTTATAACGAATCCTTTAATAAAATTATTGTACAATTATCAGAGTTTTTTAAATCACGCTATCTGGTTATATATCAACAACTTTTCTATCATGTATTTCTCAGCACCTGGTTCATTTAGGGAGTTGAAATTTTGGAATACATTTTTATGCATTTCGTATTTATTAATATTTGGTGTTTCTATATAGTGGCCATATAGCTGGAGAGCATGTAAATCGAAAATTTCTTTTGACAATCAATTTTAAATTCATTCCTACGACAAAATAAAATTAGAAGGATTTATAAAAAAACCTTTATTTTTCATGAATAATTGAAACAATAATTTTTAAGAACAGCTAATTAAAATTTTTATTTGTTGGATTCCTAAAGGATTTCGGGGCAAATCAGAAATTTTTTAAAAATTATAAAGTGTTCCGCGAATTACAATATTTTCGTACGGAAACTAAAACTATATTATGCCGAATTGCATTGAACTAAATAAAGAAAAATCCTTTTTTCCTGGTGAAAAATTTCCCTTAAATTATTTTTTACTATTTGTTAAGTTTTCTACAATTCATTCTATATTTTCCAACTCACCCTTTTATTATATAATTATCCTTTTTGTTATAGGTTTTATATATAATATACCAATAAGGATGAAATGAACACTTGTGTACTCTGTTAACCATTGTTAAATATCACAGTAGTATACATAATATAATTTGGCGCGCAAAATTATTTCTATGAGGGGATATGCTCTGTATATATATAATATTATATGTGTTGGTCTCTTTATTTGCAAGCATGACTAATGATACGACCACAGGACGATAAGAAACATAGAACTATATAGATTTTTATATATCCTTATAAGTATGCTAACATACCCACACAATATGTGGTCATTGATAAATCCTGGGCGAGCATGTTTTCAACAAGGATACAAAAATTTTATCATAAAATTAATACTGTAGAAATATACTCCAGTTAATATTATTATACTGTTTAGTTTTATATTAAAAAGGATACTATGGAAATAATTTGGTTACTCTATTATGTGATTTTGCTACATTTTTATAGTACACGCAAACACAAAAAAAAAAATGTTGTTGATATTATTATTGTAAAAAGTCGTTTTTACATTTTGTCTATATACAAAAGTTTTTATAAAATAATGGGATTCACATCTGGGGTTATATGGTTAAAGAGTGTTTCTTTGGGGCTTATTTTTATACATATTTATAATATGTTTATTTGCCCAGTTTAGTTTAGTTACTATTATTATTATATACAAAAATATTTTTGATCCTCTAAAAAATGTTAAATGTTATTTTAGTAGTTGATTGTTTTTTGTTTGTGTTAGGGTACAATGAAAATGTTAAGGATTCAAACAAATGTTATTTCTGTATTATAGTTTTTTACTGACATAATATTATTTACACTAAGGGTGTACGTAGAGGTTTATTAGATCGTTTAATACTCTTGAGACATTTGACAAAAGGATACAATGTAATTTTGTCATTTTTAATGTGCAACTGTTAAATTTTATTGTTTTTGGCATATTTATTTATTGTAATGTTGTATAATTATAGAATAAATATTTAGTGTTTTTTTTTATTCATTAAATATTTCATTAAATCAAAATTAAATAATTATTTCATTAAATCAATATTGAAAATTTAAAATTATTTTTAACAATTAATGTATACACGGAATTAAAAATTAGTGATTAGTAATCGAGTATCTAATCCTCATCAATCTCAGAACCAAGCTCCATCTTCTCGTAACCAAGAAAATGGGGCCCGAAAAAGTGACCCATAATTTGTTTGGATCAGCGAAAACAAGCATAAGGAGAGATAATGTTAGTATTTTATGTTAAAGAGAAACATATATATAGAAAGAAATTATCTTTTTATCCTTAAGCTTGATTTCTTGCACTTTCGCACATGCTGAGAAATATTTTACTATCCGCAATGGATTAAGCTCTGATGTTTCCACCACCGAAAACAAAGCAGATATTACTAGATTAGACACTTACTGCTTAATACAAACAGTTAAATGTGGTTTATAAGATATTGAAGTAATGAATATTATAATTTTGTTCGTAAAGAAATCATTATTTACTCCTTTTTAAAAATAATTAAAACTCAAATATAAAATTAATATTGATCATTTTGAAAATATTTTGATTTTATGTAATGCTACACCTTTTCCAAGTGTAATTCAGAAAATATCAATTTTAATTCAGAAAACGTCAATTGTAATTGAGAATATTTGGTCTAAGGTCAAAGCCTATGTTACAAGCAATATACGTGTTCCAAACGTTGCAGGTACTGGCGTCAACAAAGATTGGTCTACTTGGACAATATTATAGAAAATGCTAAAAATACTATTATTGGGGGTGAATGTGTTCGTGCTGTGCAATACTGTACAGTACATCAAGCTACAGATTTAATAATGAATGACATGCTTGTCTGTTGTTAACTGCAATTTAACGTCTGCTGAAAGTCTGAAATGTCTTAATTTAATAATTTACTGCATATTTCAGAGCATAATATTAACCTTAACTTTCTCATCTTCTATGTAAATTTTTAATATTGTTTATTTTATCAGAACCCTAGTTTTATTTAAATTAAAATAAATCCATTCCAAAACGTTAATAAAATTAAAATATAGATTTAATAAATATTGTCGTGTTGCTTTCTGCATTACACTTGGGAAAGGTGTAGAACTAAAATAAGGTTAAATCTTGAATATATGAATAAATAAATGGCAACATTGTTCAAGAGGGTATTATATAACTAGGGAAATTTTGTTGAGCAAACATTAATATTGGGTTAGGCATGTATACAGTCTTATTTTAAAGAGATTGCGATGAGAAGGATGTATAGCTTTGAAGCCCCTCTTATTTTCACTCACCTGTAACAAAAACTGATCTAGTAAATTATTAATTTGACTGTGTCGATGTGGCATAACGATAAAGTTACAGATGATAGGTGTTTACAGCCTGTACATTGGAATTTGTGTCTTCCTCCAAAACCAACCAAAAAAACAAAAAGTGTAGAATTTTTCACATAAAAAAAAATTGTTTTTTTAAAACTTTATATAAGATTCATAAATTATCGTATTTGTAACCTTTATAATTGATTAATTATTTCCAAATTTTTATTATAATTTTTATCATTTTTCCATTGTTTAAATGAAAACTCATAATTTTTATACTTAAACCATCTGATCATGCTTTAAATATGACCAATAATCAATATTGATTAAAACCATCTGGCCGGAATTAAATTGCAATTTAAACAAAATAAATCCTAGATAAAATTAAAAAAAAAAATTATTATGATTCAATTTAGTTATACATAATTTAGTCATCACCGAGAAAATATGTTGTGTAACTTAATAACTAAATAAAAACATAAATATTAACATAAAAATGTTAGTCGGTTTTGTTGAAACTTTTATCAGAAATCAAAAGATTATTATTCATATTTGCTTTAATTGGTACATAATTTACAACATAATATTTTTTTTTTTAATATTTAATGTGCAAAGATTTTAGAAATTAAACCACAACTAAAAAAAAACAAAAACAAAAAATTTAGAACGGAAAACATCTGTTAAGTGAGTGATTAAAATTTTTTATACATATTTTTTTTTTAAAAAAAAATCTTCTTTCTTTTAAAAGCAATTGCTATTTTAGAAGACCCATAAATAAATGCTTAATAAAGCAAACATAAAAAAAAAAAAAACATAAATTGGTAATTAGTGGTATAGGAAATTGTAAATGTAATTTTCTTGAGGGGATCAACATTAATTATTTCGACAAAAAAAATAATATTCTATTTTGTGGTAATTGCTGTTTTTGAAATAAAGATTAAATTTTGATGGATACAGAATGTAAATGAAATAATTTTTAGGCGCCCTCAATATAAATATATTATAGTTAAAAAATGGAAAATATTTCATGAATTTTGTGTAATTATAATAAATTGTGTCGAATTATTAAAATTTACAGATTGAAGTTAATTTTCAAATTTGAACTTTTCTTATTGATGGCATTATGTATTAAAGAATTTTATGTTATTTATATATAGTTTATGGCAGCAAAACTCAATGTAAATTTCATAGAGTTATGTATTGTTGAAATTTGGTTCTTAATTACCTTTTGGTTTTGTGGTAAATGGTCAATTGGTGTCCGGCTAATTAGTAGCCAATATAAGAAATTGTTCATTGTTTCCAAAACTTCAGCCTTTGGGGTTACCCAGTAAACAGAAAAACAAATTTTCAATATAAAATTAATAAAATTTCCAATCAAAAATTGCTACAAGTAAAAATTTAGTCAAAATTTATTTTTAGCAATTAAACAAATAAAATTAAATCATTATTTTTGATTTGCCACAACTCTAAGGAGGTCTATAAAATAAATAACACACACTTTATATCTCCAGATGAACTAAGAAAACAGCCTTGAGTTGGCCTTTTTATTTTTTGTTGTTTTGTTTCTGTAAACATCATAAAGCAAAAACATTAAAATACTTGGAAAATTCCATATTTGTCTGGCAGAACAATCAACTTTTCAAGTAGCGCATAATCAATCCCTTTTTAAGAAAATTCTATTTTTATGTTGTTGTTATTGTATTGTTAAGATCAACTTTTTAAGTGTTGAACATATGTTGTTGAATGCTGATAGGCCATACAAACAAGACCACTTAACATTGAACTGTGTTTCATTAAAATTGTTCAGATTTATATATTATACATACAGAAATTTGTGTTCTTGGGCTATTGGTTTTGTTAAATCTCTGGTTAATGGGTAATTTCTTTTAATTTATACACTCTATGGGCATTATAAAAGTACATATGTTTTAAAGAAGAATTTTCTATACATTGTACTAACTATATTTTCTTTCTTTTTTTTACATTTTTATGGAGGAGTTAAATTTTCGGATTCTCTTTCATCGGTTAAATTGTTATGTGACGCTTAAGTGCCAAAGAAATTATTAAAAAATTTGTCTGTAATCTGGTTTTTTTTTTTAAATTGTAAAAATTTATGATTTAATATTATAGGAATAAAATTTGTTATTAATGTTGTACGTATAATGTAATTGCTTTATTGTAAATAATGTGGAAGAAATAATTTGGATATGATTATATATTTTTTTTGTGGTAGTATTAAAAATGTTGAGTTATCAATTATAACACGAATTTTAGTCCACTGCTCTTAACTCATAAATAAAAACTATAATAAATTCACTTTTACTGAATAAAGTTTGTTTCCTTTACGAATATACGAATTTCGTTTATAGAAATAATTGCTAACCTCTTCCAAGCTATCAAGCCGATGATTACCTTACTCATAACATTTGGACAAATATCATAACATAAATGTAAGCATATAATAAGTAGATCTGGAATAGCCATTTAATCCAAAAAAATGTCAAAATCGATAGATGACAATTGACATTCAATATTTTAAAATTAATTTTGTATTGGTTGGTTGGTTTGAAGCCACAATTTGGTCCGTTGTACACCACAGTCGATGGCTTTTTTCCTATACCGTATCAATCCATTCCACCTCCTTAATGAACTTGATCAGGTCGACAGGCTTCTTTTCACCCGCTTCTAACAGATTATTTATAAAATAACAATTTAAGTGACTTAATCTCCGTTGTTGCACTGCAGGGCAACAACATAGGAGATGTTCCAGCGATTCTTCTTCCTTTTCACAACCTGTGCATGTCGAAACCGTAGTCAGTCCCAACCAAATTCATAAATTTATTTGAATTTTTTAAATTGCTCTTTCAATCATTATATACGGAATTTCATGAAATGTAATTAAAAATTGATATGAATAATAGAAAGGCAATTTTTTTGGACAATATATTCGTCAAATTTGTGCAACCACTATGTCTTGGACAGATTCACAGTCCTGATACTGAGTCGTTTTCTAATTATTTGTAATAACTACTGGCCCAGTCATGACATTGAGAGTAATTACTAAAATATTTCTGTTAAGCGATATTTCACCCTCGTGAAATTAAAGATAATTTTAGGTTAAAGTGTTTTTGCAAACTGACCGTAGCCAGTTGTGTTTCATATCTTAAATTCAGTTTAAAAAAAAATGCCATTATAAATGAATCAATCAAAAATAATCAATTATTCAAAAACATTTGTATATACATTTTATGTAAATTAAAATGATTTTCATAAAACCACCCTTTCATAAAGTTTATTCCAAAAAAATTATAATCAAAAATGTGTAGTAGCTTCCCCATCAATTTGCTCAAATTAATTTTTACCATATAGAAATTTTCACATCTGTACAGACAAAAAATGAGAACCCCTTAAGCTAACAAAAAAAAACATTAAATGCTGTTGTATCTTCTATCTATAGACTAAAAAAAAAAATATTCAACTTAAAATATTTAACAATTTATCAAACCAAAATCAAAAATAAAAACATTTATGAAATTTTTACATAAACAGTTTTTATTAAATTAAATTAGATTCTCTTTCTACTACTACTAAAACACAATATTTTTCTCTTCATTCTTCACAATTCATGATGAAGTATTTAAGGAATCACATCTGTTCATCTTTCTGTCGCGATGATATATTCATAAAAAAGCATAAATTAATTATTTACTCCCCCATAGTCAGTTATCTATGTATGCTAAAAATTTACTCATCTTGTTCCCCTAATTTATAAAAAATTTAAAATGTTGAATATTCGGGATATATTAGTAACTTCTTAGCCCTTTTACTATAAATTAAAGATAAACTCATACACAGACAATCAAGATTTTTTAAATAAAATTCATTTTTACCCAAAAAAACTAACTAAACTTTCTTTAGCTTGGGGGATGTAGCACGTATACGAGATGAAATTATTGTAAAATTCATCAAATTAGTGTTACTATGACATAAATATCTCATTAAGTTTACAAAAAGGATAAATAAGGATGTGATATAAAGTAATATGAATAAATATAGATAGAATAAAGGAAAAATTGGCATCATCTGCATCTGAATAATCTTTTTTTTAGCTTTATACTTGTTTTGAATAATGTGTAAAAATTGACGATGCTATTCTATATATGTGTAAAATTGAAATAAACGCATCATTCAATGTCGTCAAGTCTCGTCATCATCATATCAGAAATTTATGTTGTCAGTAACATAAAAATTTTATAATAATATTTTGTTGAAAAGACACCCTAAAAATTTTACGGGTATTAAACCTTTCAAAAATAAGGGAAAATTATAACAACATTTTAAAGATTTTTAACTAACTGTGTTGGATACATAAGGGAAATTAATGTTTAGCTAAGCGTATTAATGGCTGGCTGATGGATATAAATATATATAAAAAAAATATTCCTTGTTTTTTGGTTACTGGCTGATTGGAAGTATGAGAATTTTTTCTTAATTTCCCAAAATTTTCAACCCTCAATATAAGATGACGTCGTGGTCGCGTGTTTCAAGTCAATTTCTTTTTTCAGTTTTTTTTTTTTTTGTTGATTGAACTTCATTTGTTTTTGTTGTGAAGGCAGAATATTATGATTCCAGCTGAGATATTCACTGTTGGCAGATGATTTAAGTTTAATCGTATGAGAATTGAAATTTATATATAAATATTTGGGATGGATGACGTAGGATAGTATATTATAAAAAAAAATGTGATTTTGATTAGTTTACAAAATTTATTTGATTGGTGAAATCGATTTCTTAAAAGACTATAATAATCTGTTATCAGTCGGTCTAGCTAGGAGGTTGTAATGTAGTTCCTCATTGATAAAGTTTTTTTTTCACAGATCGTGAACATTTTAAATGGATAAACAGAATAGAATCAGTGAAGTGTATGCGCCAAGTATTTATTCTAAAAATTGACCTATTTTGTCGAGCCCTAAACTTAGGTTACACATTGATTATAATTGATATTTTACAATATTTAAATATTTATTCTTTATAATTACCTTCATGTCCTGATTATTATGGCTGGTTAGTTGGGTTGAGAATGGGGAATGGAATCTTGTACCTAGACTATACAGTCCGTTGTACCTCCTTACGAAATATTGCCCATTTCTTTTATAAAGTTTACCAGATTAGGTTTTTCCTTGCTTTGCTATTAAATCTCCTGCAAAATAAAAACCGAAAAATTTTAATCTTGTATGTTCAATTGTCTCGTCATCTTCAGTACAGCCTCTAATAGCGGCTTCCGTTGCCATAGTCTTAGTCCTCGCGGCATGTTTACGTAATAGTAAATGCCCGTGATTATTCCTGTGTACAGTCTGAGCATGGGTTTGGTCAAATTTAGAATACTTCTCGATTGTTTAGCGTTGGGGTTACTCCAGAACAGCTTTTTGTGGAGACAACCGTTCAGCGCGACCCTTTCTAACATATTTTGTTCTACTAGCCATAACTTTAAGTAGTCTTTAAATTGATCCTAATTATATATTTTTAAATATTTGCTAGCAAATATGGATTTTTATTATATCGGCGTGAAGATTTTATTTATTTTACGTCTGTAATATGCCTAACATTTATGTACTACAACTTATAAAATTCTGCTTCATTTTAGTTATTACAATCTGGTGACGTCATAGAGCTATTATCCTATTATGATAGTCACATGTGTCACGTGTCAGTCTGTACTGTATGTAACAAGAATAGAAAAATTTAAAATCTCATTGACATTGTCATGTCCTCTTTTACGTATATGTATAAAAAAAATATGATGTTGAAACAATGAAATTGTGAACTATAGAGGGATAAGATATAAAATGTATGTATGCGGTTACTAAGAAAAATTACACCCCCTTTTAAAATTTCGGATACTCAACGTTTAATTATATTGAATCTAAAACAATATTTTAAAATATAAATACAAAATGCAATATGTAATTCTGAAAAGCTTCTCTAATAATTGATGTAATACAAAAAGGACGTCGATTGCTTTTGAAAATATATAAGTCGTCGTATATTTTAGAGAAAATCATTATAAAATTTCTTTTAAGGATTAAATGTGTCACGTGCATTTATTTTAACAATGACGTTATTAAATTTTAAAAGGAATTTTCTTTATTTGAAATTATACATAATATAAATTTTTCGGTAAGCTATTTAATATTATTCAATCTGCGTAATAACTCTGTGGGTGAAATTGAATAATTTCGTGAGAGTTTCTTTCAAATTATATAAATTATATTTTTTTGGAATTACATATAACTGTTTTAGTTTTTGTATGTATTGAATATTAATCTTAATTATTGTGTAAGAATGCAGAGTTCTTTGTTTAATTTTGTGCAAATTCGTATTGTTAAGTAGCATTGCTTTCATTTATCATCTGTATAACCATCTGGCGTCTAAGATAAATTGTTTAATAATTCATTAAATAATTCACCACAAAACAGAAAATGTGATTTTAGATATATGGAATTGAAAAATATGAATTTTGAATAAGGGACGAATCCTAAAGCTGTTTAGATGTTTAATTATTTTTACTACATGAAATGATTGCCATCAGCAAGGAAGGAATTTTTTATTAGTGTTAAAGAGATAGTTGTAAGCTTAGTTTTAAATTACCATAATGGATCCATCGAGATCTCTCGTGATGCGTGTTGAACTTGTATCTTCACCTAACTTAGCTTTATATTATTAAAGCGCCGTTAATGTGAATTAATCAATATGTATTCTAAACGATTTTAACATTCACATCTGCTTACTTTTGATTCATTTAATTAGTATTTCACATTCGCAAATATGCTTTGAATTTGCTTCTTCATTTGAATAAAACCGACAATAAACAATCGATTTATATTTGGTTACTCAATTTTGTTTACATGAGTTATCTTTTAGGAAATTAGTTACAGCATAAAACCTAATATTTTTTTTATTTTTGAGAAACTAGGGTAAAGAGTCCAGAAATGTTTTAAACCTACCAGTTGTTGGCAATGATATAGTCAATAATATTACATTTGTACATAATTTACACTGTCATATTTATTTGAGAACTTTGTAAGCTCTGTATGTAAAAACACTCTACAGAAAAGAACACCTATACATATGAATAATTTGACCTGAAGAATATTGGCAAGGCCAATGAAATTCAATAATATTTTTATTATTTCAATAAACATTTTCTACAATTTTCCAATTATAGCCTGAATATTTGCAGTGAATGCAAGTCAATTTTTTTTATCTTTTATCTTTTTCATTTTTAATTATCGAATTCTCAAAAGTTATCATAACAAAAAAAAAAACTTCTTGAATAACATAATTTTCATCTTTTTTCACCCATCAACAAAAATTTCAAATTCTTTTATATTTACATAAGTACATCCCACCTAGTTAGCATCCTTCCTATGCAATTTTTTATAAATATTTTTGTTGAATAACTTTTGTATATATAGCTATAGCCATTATCGTAAAAATACGTCCATTAAATATCAGAAAAACTTTTGTACAATGTCACAACTTTTTATAGTTGTTATCCCACATATGGCCAATTGGATCTAGTTTAGATAGTGTGATTAGATTTATGTTCACAATGTGATGTTCTCTCTGGCACTATACCAACAAGCATAAATGGTATTTGTTTTAGCTCTACACGCATATAAAATTGGTTAAAACTTTTGAATTTGTTAGCCTTATAAATTGTGAATATGGTGAATAATTTATATAAGTTTTTGATATATCTGGTCATTGGAGTAATAATATTAAAAAAAATATTACATATACCAAAACTAGACAATATTAAGCGCAATCCAATGTGTATAGGGATTTATGTTATGTCCAATTATTCTCTGTTTTGGTCGTGCGTTTATATTTTTTGTTGTCGTCTGGATTTAACTGGTGGACACATGGTGACGCCATTTGGTCGGGCCAGTGTGCTAAAAAGAATTCTTTTACAATGTTCTTTTTCATTTTTTGTTGTTGTTGTTGTTGTGCGTTGGCTTTGTCAATTTTTGTTTGCTTACTTTGTTTTTAATGGCATTACAAAATTAAATATAAAAGTCTTTAGTTTCCAAAGTACAGGAAGAAAAATTGTTTTGTAGAAAATATGTGATATTTTGAGTAAATAAAAACTAAATTTACATTCAAATTTAATATATCGATATTTAGATATATTCCTTTTAGTGTCATAATAATGACCTTTTAGGCAAATAATAATTGTAATTATAGTTCAAAATTTTAGAGTTGTTAAATAATGCATTATTTTTGTAATTCAATTTGAACTTCATTAGCATTATTTTAATAATTCAATTTGAATTAAAATAATGCATTGCTTGTTTTTTTGTTGAATTAATTAATTAAAATAATGCATTATGTAAAATAATTTGAATTATATGAATTAAATAAGAATTATTTGAATCATTTTTGAATTAACAAAAATAATTCAAGTAATTCAATGAATTATTTTTGTTAATTCAGAAATAATTCAAATAATTCTAATTTAATTCATATAATTCGAATTATTTTACATAATGCATTATTTTAATTAATTAATTCAAAAATAATTATGAATTTCAATTACATAAAAATGAATGCATTATTTTGAATTATTAATTATTAAAAATAATGCATTGAAAAAATAATGCAATATTTAACAACTCTGCAAAATTTAAATAACAAATTCCAAAGCAAATGTTAAACAGTTTCTCGAAACTTTGAGTGACTATAAAAGTTCATATAAGTATGATAGATAAATGGATAGAAACATAAGAATCGCATCCTGACCAGAATTAGACCACATTATACTCCCTCAAATCTCTTCATTTGGACTGATTCTTTCATAAGTTGATATCAATTTATCAAAAAAATCATTTTGATTTCGGATGATTCCAATAAGTCTTCATTTGAAATACAGAAAATTTTTGTCATAATTCATAAACTTGGCAATTTCGGTAAGGAATCTCTTCTAGGTCAGAGCAGATGATGATAAAGAATTATATTTTGATCAGTATATAAAACAACGAAAATAAACATTACCAAAGTGACAGAATTCTGCTTCTGGACATGGTTATATTTTCAATGTTGTTTCAAGGTTTTGGATTTCTTTGGCTATAGTTATATACAAAATAATTTCGCAGATAGTAACAAAGATTGTCTGGCATTTTTAACAACATAAATTTTTTTTTTTTTTTTTGGTATACATCACAGAGTACAGTAAAAATAACTATTGTGGTATATTTTAATGGGTGTTGTTTAGCTTGTTTTGCTTGCGTTAAAAACAAGACTAAAAAAAAAAGAAACAGAACCAAACAAAAGTAATTCGATACAACTTTCCATATAAAGTGATAGCAGTAGTTATATTTTATATAGTATATATATATGATGATGTGTGCCCAAAAATGGTAACAAAATGTGCAACAATTTGGTTTTTAACAAAGTACTATATATAAAAATATGTTCTTGCAATCTTTATTGGGAGACAAAAATTAAATAAGTAAAAATTTATGTATAAATAATAATATTTATGTGAAAAGGTGCTGCGGAAAAATTCCTTTATAATGCGGATGGGTTACCGAAAACAACGAAAAAAAAAACATTATAATCATCTTCAGTTTTTTTTTTCCACGTTACAAAGAATTTTATATGATTATAAAAATGTTGAAAAATGTGATAGTTCGCAAATTAAACGTTAAAATGTAAAATTCTTACAGGTAAAAATATAAAAAAGGATTGTTTTTTTTTTATATATTTAAAGGATATTTTAGGATATAAATTTCACTCAACATGGTAATTAATAATTTGACAAAAATTTTGCAAATAATTTTGTTATATTTTGTACCTTTGTGACTTTTAATATTTTTATACCTCAGATATTTTGCATGACAATGACAAATATAACATAAAAATTTATTCCTTTTAATCCTTGGCTAGACATAAGATTCATTTGTTTGTTGTTTTATGACTAAAAATTGGTAATTATTTTTTTTTCGAGTGTCTGGTGAAATGACTTTTATCTAATGATTTCTAAGAATTTTGTTGGACTTTTTTGGTTTAATCATAAAATAAAAGAATGAAGTTAAAATTTGTATACAAAAAATTTATGGTAACTTTCAAAGATATATATGTATAAAAATAAAGGATATTCCAGGATGGATGGAATTTACACTTTTATGATACCTGCTGTTTTTTTTTGTATTTGCAATTGAAATTACAAAAATGTATGGAGTCTAACTAAGATATAACAATTTTTCTTTTATCAATAATTTAGACAGTTTTACTGATTATAGTTTTATGAAAATTTATTTTATTTATGTCTGCAGGATAAACATTATTTATATTGGTATAAAAATTAGATTCTGGGCATATAGTTTGTTAATTTTTTCAATTGATGAGATTCCATTTTATGTCCTTTTCAAATGTTTAGTCACTACGATCAATTTGTTTGCTTGAATATTTATAAAGAATCCTTTAAGTGGTATCGGTGCGGATGTACAGGCGGTGTAAGCGAACTATCAGTCGGACATTGTAATCTCTCGAAAATTTAATTGAAGAGATAAAGGAGTATTGCAACATTTTCTTATCTAAGTTATTTCAATTAAATTTTCCAATTCAAACTATAACAATAATTTATAAAAGTACATTCATGTCGATTCCGCGAGATTAGTACTTATTTTCGATTAATGTCTACAGTATTTACCCAATATATAATATCGATTTTACTGAATGCCAAATTAGTTTTTCTAATTAAAAACTACATTAAACATCCGATACCTTAATAGTTCTTTCGGTAGAATGGAAATTGAAATAAATTAAAAACTTAAATTTAACATTCCATAAAATAAAAAATAAAAAAAATTCCTAGCCGTCATCTTCCGATGCTTCAAACATTAGATAGGGTCTAGGAGGTACCATACGCCCGAATCACTGCGGCTACTATGGGTCTATTGTGCAATATTTGCTTCAATCATACTTTTTTTCAAATACGAAAATCTTGCAAATAAGTGACTTCAATTAAATATGACTTAAGTCATTTTTAAAATGATATTTGATATTAAATTCGTATTTATATTTATATGTCCTTCTGAACTGAATCTTACTTGTTTACTTAGAAACGACACTCTGATATGTACTGTCTTGACCAATCAAAACACGACGTTAGGTATCCCGATATCCAGTGTTATTATTTTCGTGTAAATCTATAGTGCTAGGATAAGAAATGTCATGTAGATGAATATTATATACAAGTTAGAGAATTTCAGTTTTGACTCAACTTAAATTTGTTTATCCAAATCGTTTTTAGGTCTATAAACGAATAATTCAATCTTTTTTTTACCAATATACAATTAAATTTGAAATAAAGTAGTTCATTATTTCTAAATATAAAATAAATACATTTTTCAAACTACATTTCCTTTACCAAATATAAATTAGATGAGGAAAAATTTTCCACACATACTTTGTCTTCAAAAATATTTTTATTATCTATTTTCGGATTGATGCTCCCCCTAGATCGAATTTAAAGAATATATTTATGAAATTTTTGTTAAAAATTAATTATTTCCTTAAACGATGTAGGGGTAATAAATGTATCAATAAAGTAAATTAATATATGATTTTATTTGAACATTTCTTGTTTGTTTTAGTATGGTAATAAGCCACAAAAAATTTATAAATACAATTTTACCCGAAATACAATTCTTATATATTTACAAGAAAATTTTCAAAACAGCTGAATCAATATTAATATTAATTTGAATCAATTGGCATAGAAACAATATATACATTTCAATACAATTTTATTCGATTTGAAAAATTAAAACAAAAATAAGAAATTTCTATAAAAAAAAATTCCAATCTTTTCTTATCTAAATAGACATCCTGTACAAGTTAATCTGTAAGTAAAGCCAAGGGAATTCTTTTACATACAGTCATAAAATTAATGAATATAAACATAAAAATAATTTCATGTTCCTTGGCAAAATTACTTCTTTTTTAAAAAAAATATCTAAATAAAGGTCATTTTTTTAGTATATAGAAAATTGGCTTTCTAAACTGATTTAATGTAACCAAAATTTCAGGAGGTATATAAATACAATTTTAAATCATCATTATTAAGGATACGATTTTTTGGTATGATCTTTGCTCATATAATTCGATATTCTAACATTATTTTACCTTACATCAAAGGCACCTGTTTTTGAAAAAAACAAACGCTACTCCTTTTTTAAATTCTATATCTACAGAATCTGCAGGTACAATTTTTTTTTGAGATAAAATGATTCAGGTGTATTTATTAGTCGGACTCGGACAGATGTTTTGTTCTATTGTTGGTGGATGATGGATGTTTAAAAAAAATTGATATAGAGAAGAAAAAGGTGTTGTTTTAAAGCGCCATTAATTACCTTTTTTGTTGTTCAAGTTTCTGGTTAGTTTCTTTTATTAGTTTGCCTTTGTTTTGCGGTTCATAATTTTCAGTTCTAAATGCAACGAATTAGAAAATATAAAATTGTTTGTGAATTTTATGTTCAAAATTTATTTTTTTAAAAGTATATTTCAGATGGAATTATTATATGTTAATGTATTTTGAAATAGTTATGGTTTATAAAGAGATAGATTAACTTTTTCCATACGCATTGGTGCTAAAAGTCATGTACAATCCAACCGGTTGCTATTTCAATCCAGTTAGACAGTGACCCATTTTACTTTTCTAATAAGCAAGATCAGTTCGGATGGACTGTTATTACCTGCCTCCATTAAATCGTCCAGGAAGTAAGATAACTATAAACATTTAAATCTTCTGTTAAAGGCATACGGAAAAAAAG
Organism: Rhamphomyia laevipes; assembly: GCA_963920725.1. Taxonomy (NCBI): domain Eukaryota; kingdom Metazoa; phylum Arthropoda; class Insecta; order Diptera; family Empididae; genus Rhamphomyia; species Rhamphomyia laevipes. The sequence goes on from OY987258.1 coordinate 16,290,273, forward strand.
AAATATGCTCTAAAGGTACTTCATTACATGTTGAGACCGTGGACATGATTGAACGAGGGCATGCATAAACTTTATTCCATCTAATGGCTGATTTTTATCATTAAATTCAAGCCATGGACATAATTGATCGAGGACATGACATACCTAATTGCTATCCCAACTGTAATTTATCTTTTTAAGTTTTCTTAATATTTATCTAACCTAAATATTATACGTATATGAGTTATTAGTGGCTCTATTCCTAGTTAGCTCAAATCCAACTACCAGCAACTAAATTACATTTTTCACATCTGCAAAATATGACAGTAAGAGATTTAGATTATCATTTTCGTTTCCCCAATATCTTCTCGATGAAATCAATTATTATATTTCTTTTACTGGGAGTCGCAATCTTTAAATCTGTATTATGAATTTACCATGATAATGATACCATAAGTTAAATTATGAGAGTATTACCTACAATTTTTTTCTGTATGGAAAAGGTATTGCCTTAAACCGTAACTTTATTTAATTTTCGTGACCATTTATATTTACACTTTTGTTTGCTTGAGATATTACTGGATCAATTTTTATAAGATATCAAATTTTCTTCGGGACGTTTTTAAGAAAAATGACTAATCTGAAGATCTTGTAAAACTAATTAAATATAGCCTAAATAAAGCCATTATAATTCTAAAATTTAAAATAAATAAAAGACACAAAATGTTTATTATAACTAATAATAATTTATTAAATAAAATTATCAAAAAAATTTCACATATTTATAAGAATTCCATTAAGAATAAAATTCATTTTATTAAATACTTATATATAAATTAAATAATTATTTTTTCTTTCCTCGTCCTTTACCTTTAGATTTGCCACGTTTCTTTTTTCTTGCTTTAACAAAATTCCTCCAATATCGTTGAATAGTTCTAGCCGCTCGATTCATCATAAACATTAACATTTTTTCACGTTGAGCTTTTTGTTTCTCTTCTAACATTTTATTATATAAAGTTTTATATTTTTTTTCTTGTTCATTAAATTCCAACATAAATTCATCGGTTTTCTTTTCTTCTTTTAATTTTTCTTCAATCAATTTTTCATGTTCACTAATTTTCTCAAGTATATCAATATCATATTTTTTTAATAAACTTTGTAATTTATTAACATATGCATTTCTATTAAAAATTAAAATTTTGTAATTATTTTATTAGTTATATATTTTATAATAAATGTATTTAATTACTTTTCATCTCGCAGCCTCGTATACTCTATCATATTTTTATTTATGATTTTGTCATAAACTAATTTCAAATTATCTAATTTTTTCATTAATTTTTGACGTTCATTTTCATATTCAATAGAAATTGATTCCATTTCATCATTTGCTCGAACTCTAGTTAAGAATTTCCGAAAAATTGATTAAAAACAAATCAAAACCATAAAATTAAATTTTGAAGAAATTATAATTACACAATTTTTTTAACCTTAATACTATTCTCCCATTTTTTGAATGCCAAATCTTCTTGATATTTTTTAATAAGACTTTGTTTAGCACCTAATTTCCATTTCGTATTAATTTCCTTTTTACCAAGTCCACCTTTCAATTCTTTAAACAAATTTGAATTTTTTTTAATGAATTTTATTAATTCTGTCTTTTATTTTTTTACCATTTATTTGTTTCTTTAATTTTTCATTATTATGATAAATATGATGTATTAAACGTTCTGTAGCTATTTCAGTTACAGCTGATGTTCTTAATCTTCTTTCAGAATTTTTACGATTTTCTTCCATTAATTTTATAATTTCTTTATTCTCATTGGAAATATTTTTTAAATAATTTGGTAAATTTTCACGAATTTTTTTATTACAATAAATTATTTCAATAGCTTTTAAAATTCTATAATCAATATCTATAAATTCAGTAATTCCAGCCTTGTTAAAAGAAAGAAGCATTAGAAAAATGTATAGTTATTTTAATATGTATATAATAATTTTTTCAATGACAATAACTTGCAAAGTCTAGATCTGGAAGTATATAGATCTGGAAGATTTATAATTGCTAAATTTTGATATATACCTTGATACAATTTTTGGAAGGGAGTGAGTTTTAACACTATTTTATGGAAAGGATTCAGATTTAAAAGAAATACTCTACAAGGAAAGAAACGTTCATTTGAAGGGAATGATGACAAATTACAACTGTAGAAATTTCCTAGCAAAAGTACTTATTACAAGACATATTTTTCAATTCATTTCTTGATAATTATAATTTTTTAAATAGTTCTTCCTTCTGTTGAATATCATCAACAGAAATTTCATTAGTGTGACAGTTGTCATGTGAAGCGAAGGCTACTCTTTATGGATCTACGGATTCCAAACCATAGATTTTTTTTATAAAGAAGAAACTTTATTTGCAATAAGCTAATGGCTTTTAATAGTGAGTGATTTTTGGTCAGCAAATTTTATCAACTATTTTAGCATCTTCCCAATCTTAATATATTGAAAATAGTGTTAATACGCGACTAATTTATAGCCTCCTATTTATAGCGACATGTCTTCAGCTAAGGAATAACAGCAAAGCTCACTACTACCTCCCACGACGTTCGGTTCTACGCACCGGAGGGACCCTGGTGTAAATCAAACGACGAACACTAGGCCAATGAACGTCAATCTAACAACGGGTCTTACAGAGCTCGAGTTGCTATAACAACAACAACACTTTGCTCTACGGAAATTTATTCAAGCATTCAAAGACTTTCTATTATACTTACAATAAATTTAATTTTATTATTTTCACAATATGATTCTGAATATTCAAACAATTTCTCAAGATCCGAATTTGATAAATGATCTTGTAGTTCAGTTGGATGTTCCAACAAATATGGCATTATTAAGGTTACTTTAAGTTTGTCGATACCATGATCAAGGACATTAAGAATACGTTCAATCATATTTTGATTTTCAATGGTTACAAAATCTGTTGAATCTGTAATAGAAGTTTCCAAAAATTTACATGTAAAATAAAATTTATTTTTATGATTACCTTTTGCTTCCTTTTCAGCATCGATTTGTATTTTTTTCAAAGTAGCTAATAGATCAAATGATTTATCATATATTGTATCAGTAATAGAAGTTTTATTCTTCATATTCGATTCTCGTGACATTTTTATTAAAAAAAATATATTAAAATATAAATTATATATTTAAATAAATATTCTTTAAAATTATATTTTTACTATATAAATAAAATTTATTTATTATGTTTGTCAGAAAATTTATTTATTTGAAAAATAAATAATATATTTGACGTTTCTATAGAAATTTGTATAGTTGCTATGTTGCGAAGTGATATAGCCTTTTGGTATTGTCGAAATATAATAGTAATGATATTTTATAGAGTGGGTGAGGTTGGTTTGTAATAGAAAAGAAGTTATATATAAAAATGGCATTTCATTTACTACTAAAGAATCTTTCTAAACTTTGCATGCTTAAGGTTAGTACAAATTAATTTTCAATATTTAACTATCAAAATTATAGTTCATTCAAAGAGTTCTTTTTCAGATTCGTTTCTAATTGGATAATATCGACCGTGACGGTTTATCAGGACACATATGTATGTAAACCTGGATTTATTTGATAAATCATAAAAACACGAGCTACAGAAGAATTTTTATATGTTGATGTATTTCATATTCATAGCTATTGGTGAAATGGTAAGACTTCAGATGATATTTTACTTTTAATCTTTATTTACTTTAAATACTTTATTATTTCTTATGAGCAATTCGTTTCCTTTGAGGGTTAATTGCTATTTAAAACTTTGTGTTGTAATGTATGTTCGTAAATTTTTGGTTTAACAACTTCACTGGATCCATCAATAATACCAATTTATATAAAATGCCTTCCCGATGTCTTATGGTATGGATTTGAAATATTGTAACCATTCCTGATAATATTTAGAAAGTGTCGTTTTATTATACTTGGTGGTCTGTTAAGTAGGTCGCCTCCACGTGGTGCAGACTGGGTTATGCCAAAAGATCTACAAGGTAGGGGGGACTAAGTCGAATAGCTAGCTGTCGGCTCCGTATCCTATCTATGGTCTTGGCGGATGTGATAGGGGGGATTCAAACCGAACAGCTAGCTGTCGGTTCCGTATCCTATCACAGCATTGATTGGTTCAAAAATCTGGTCTAGTTATGTTTTAGGCAGCTTTTTGAATTAACAATGGTTACTTATGGGATTCTTCCCATTAGTGATTCGCAAGTGTACATACTACCTATAAGGTGACCTTAAAAAAGTATGACACTAGAGGAGTAAACCTTGGAAATAAAAATCCCATATTCTGCGGTGAAACTGTATATGCCGAAAGATGAAAGGTTAGTGGGTAACTAGCCACAAATATGCGAACTCTGGATACCAGGCGCCCTCCAGTTTCAATTAGCCTTCCCCTGGTAATGCGAAGCTCTGCCAGGGGTGACTGTTCTTTCTTGCGCTACTCGTGGGTACAAAATTATTATGAATAATAAAACAAAAACAGGAGAAGATGCTCTCCTTAAAGCATCAACAGCGGACATAACCGCAAAAGAGGAAGATATGGTCAAAGACATCGTGACCCCTCAAGTCAAAGTGAGAGACAATATCACAAAGGATACTCCTTCAATTACCGCCACACATAATTTTAAAAAACCGGTGAAACCGCCTCAACAAAAAGCCAAGTCAACATCAACATCAGCAGAGCTGAAGCAATTGAACCTCAATGAAGATAAAAAGCGGCTTAGCGGTGCCGGTCGTCGGAGATATACCTTCCACCGTAACCAAGGTAAATCAATAGCTGAAGCTTATAACTTAGCTTGCTTACCCATGCAGGATACTCTGACAGAAAAACAATCAGCACTGTCTTCAAAAAGGTCTAGATCCTTATCAACAACTCCACCATCTACGGACAATGATAGCAAGAGACTAAAGTCCTCAAGTCCGCTAAACGCTAAGCTAAAACCTGCAGCAGAGGCTCAGCCATCCACGTCAGGAATTAGCTATAAAGACGTTGTTACAGGCATCAGGATTGGAATTATCCATACTGAGCATCCTCATAAAATATTAACATCAGAGCAGCTAGCTGCAATTCAGAAATCCATCCTGGCAGAAATTCCTAAAGCGGCAAAAGAGGGAACGAACCCACAATTTAGTGGTCTAAGTCTCAAACCAGGTTGGATGCTTATAATTTGCCTTGACGATAAGACCGCGTCGTGGCTTGAGCAGGTATCTGCAAATATAAAACTTGACGAGTCCGCTAACATCAGGGCCGTCAGGGAGGAAAATATCCCGAGATTCGAAATAATCACAGGATATTTTCCTCATGAAGAGGATGCGACAGAGGAGATAACCACCCTCATAGATGCACAGAACGCAAACCTCAATGCCATTAACTGGAAAGTGCTTAACAGAAAAACTGAAGGCACAAATACGGTTATTACTTTCTCTATAGACAGCCAATCTATGGAGAATATTAAGCAGAATGGGTATCGCATCTGTTATAAATTTTCGGGTATAACACTCCGCCCGAAGATTAAGGAGGTCTCTAGCGGCCAGCCGCAGACCACCAAGGATGACCAATAACCTTAAGGTCATTCAAGCAAATCTCCACCGTGCAGCAGCGGCTATGGACGTAATTACGTGGAGGTTTGCTAAAGAGGAGTTCCACGTGGCCCTTCTACAAGAACCAAGGGCCAGCAAAGGAAAAGTAATAGGTATTCCTCGTAATATAGGTAAGATTATTTTCGATAAAAATAGTGACAGACCGAGAACTGCACTACATATATCACATGAAATTAACTATTTAAACATTATTTTTTCATCCGTACAGGTTTAGTAGCGGTACTGGTGAAAATACCTAACGCAACAGGTTATCAAGAGGTGATTCTTGCCTCAGCTTATTTTCCTGGCGAGGAGCCTGATGCTCCACCTCAAGGCATCACAGAATTAGTGGAATAATATACCTGTCATCCTGGGCTGTGATGCTAATGCTCATCATATCATATGGGGTAGCAGCAATATAAATAAAAGAGGTGAGTCGCTTTTAAACTTTCTTGCTGCTAATAATTTAGAAATATTAAATAAAGGTAATTCACCAACCTCCATAAATATAGCTAGGCAGGAAGTAATTGACCTAACCCTTTCAAGCCCCTGTTTAGTGGATAAATGTGCCAATTGGCATGTATTCAAAGAGGCGTCTCTATCAGACCACAGACACATCTCTTTTGATATCAAGACCTCCTTAGATTCTACTTCTTATTATAGAAATCCAAACTGAACTCAATACCAGTCAATTCTTATGTACGAAATCTGTAACTCAGAAGTTTCATTAAGCAGCCCAGACTGCATTGATCTTCTAGCTAACCAACTCGTAGGTTAATATCACTTACGCCTACGAACAACGTTGCCCATCTCACAAAAGAAAAGGGCTAAACAAGTACCCTGGTGGAACGAAGAACTTACGAAAAAACGCAAACTCACCAGGAAACCGTTCAATAGATCAAAAACTGTCGGCAGTTGGGACGATTACAAAATTGCCCTCACCGAATACAATAATTTGATAAAAAAATCAAAAAAAGAGTAATGGAAAAAACTATGTGAAGAGATCAATCAATGAACTCCCAGTAGCCTCAAGACTCCAAAAAGTGTTAGCTAAAGACACTCCGATTGATTTTGGTCTTCTAGAGAGACCTAACGGGTCCTTATCAAATAGTAGCCTAGAAACTCTGGAAATATTGTTGAAAACTCATTTTCCTGGCTGCAAAATTATAAAAAATGATGAAGATTCAGAGGTAGAGGAAAGGATACTTCGTCCTACTCCCCATTGCAGGAAAACTGCAAATATAATCTTCACTTCGGAAAAGATTAAATGGGCCATAAACAACTTCAAGCCCTATAAATCGGCCGGAGTAGACAATATTTTTCCCGCTTTATTGCAACAGTGATTGGAGATTCTTATGCCAACCATGTTAAGAATCTTCAAAGCAAGTTTTATATGGAGTACATCCCAAAAATATGGAGGAACGAAAGGGTGGTATTTATTCCAAAGGCAGGGAATCATCCTATTGAAAAACCTAAGTCTTACCGCCCTATTAGTCTGACATCCTTTTTTGTCAAAACAATGGAGAAATTAGTGGATCACATTAGAACAGGACCTAACAGAGTCCGCCTTCATTGTAAACAACACGCATACCAACACGGTAAATCAACAGAGTCCGCCCTTCACGACCTCGTTAGGTATATTGAAAAGTGAATAGACTACAAAGAAATTGCCCTTTGCGCATTCATCGAAGGAGCTTTCGACAATACTCCTCACGATGCAATTATAGAAGCAGCTAGGAAGAAAGACCTAGGAGCGCCGATTATAAGATGGATCCACGCCATTCTTAAAAGCCGTCTAACAACAGCTAAATTGGGTAATAGCACATTAACGGCGCAGACCTATATAGGGGTTGTCCCAAAGGAGGAGTATTATCTCCACTGTTATGGTCAATTGTCGTTGATGAGCTCCTAGAATACTTAAACGAGCAAGGCTTCGATGTTATAGGTTATGCCGATGATATTGTTAATATTATCAGAGGTAAATACGACTCAACAGTCTCACAAAGGCTACAAATTGCATTAAATTTTATAATGAGTTGGTTCCAATCTAAAAACTTCAGCATTAACCCAAGTAAAACTGGAATAGTGCCGTTTACCAATAGGAGAAAAGTATCTCTAACTCCACCTGTCTTAAACGGTACGACTATTCCTTTCTCCAAAGAGGTTAAATACCTAGGTGTAATACTGGATGGTAAACTCAACTGGAATAGTCAAATAGAAATGACTCATGCCAAAGCTATAAAAGCGATGTAGGCTTGTAAAAGCTTATTTGGCAGAAAATGAGGCTTACATTCCAAGATGATATACTGGTGCTACAGAACGATCATCCTAGCAATAGTCACACACGGTTCTACGTTATGGTGGAGTAAAACATTACAAAAAAAAGCGCAACTCCTGCTACAAAAAATACAAATATTTGCATGTCTTAGTATTACAGGCGCTATGTCAAGCTGTCCAACGGCTGTAATGGAAATGCTCCTAAATCTCCCACCACTGCATCTCCACATTAAAAAGGAGGCGGTCAAGCGGGTTATCCGTATCCAAAAGGTAAAGAAGTACGCTTCAGGTGATTTCAGGGGACACCTAAAAATTCTTAACAACTTCAAAATAGAGGTGTTAACCTCGATACTATTGGATACTATGCCGACAAAATATGACTTTGAATTTCACTTCAAAGTTATTATCAGAGATCGTAAGGACTGTCAATCCTCATTACCTGAATTTGAAGAGGGATCAACCGTCTGGTACACAGATGGTTCTCGCATCTCAGAAGGTATGGGAGCTGGTGTCAAAGTCCCAAATTTTTCGGCATCTAAACCACTTGGCATAGAAGCAACAGTCTTCCAGGCTGAGATGGTGGCGATGGAACTTTGCATTCAGGAAAATCTGAGAAGAGCTCATCGCAACACTATCATTTACATCCTATGAAGGCTATATCCTTATACAAACAGGATTCAAAATTAGTCTGACGAGCCTCAAAATCCTGGCCAAAAAAAATAAAGTAACCTTAATGTGGGTGCCAGGACATACAGATATTGAAGGAAACGAAGATGCAGATTGCCTTGCAAAAACTGGCTCAAGTACAAAACTAATTGGACCAGAACCCAGAGGACACCACAACTTCGCTTTATGCAGAGCAGATGGATTGAACAAGAGCATAAGATCTACTGGAACAATCTACCAGCACTCTCTATATAAAAAAAACTCATAAAACCTAAAAAAAAAAAATTATACTTGGTGGTTTGGACGTTGGACTAGTGACGGTTGGTTTTGATGTTTATTAAATTGTTTAAAATAATTATTATTGTAAATTAAAAATAAATTTAAAAAAATATTGAGGAATTGATTTTAACAAATTAATTTTTTATTGTGGCTTTGCTGAATTGATTTTTAGAATTGTGTAAAAACATCAAATTTACATTTGTACATTTAATTTTTTATCATATTTAAATTTAAACATTTTTATAATAAAAAAAATTTAATTTTCTTATATAAAAAATCAAATTAAATTCATTTTTATTTCTTTTTTCCTTTTCCTTTTTTCTTTTTCTTTTCAAGAAATAACCTCCAATATCTTTGTAGTGTTCTTGCTGCACGATTTTTCTCATAATTTTTAATACGTTTCCTTAGGGCTAGTTCTTTTTCAGCTTGTTTCTTTCTCCATAAATGAAGATATTCTACTTCTTGAGTTTTAAACTTTATCATAAAATTATCAAGATCATTTTGTACATTTTCGATTTCTTCATCAATTTTATATTGTTCTTTAACTTTAGCGGAAACATCATCTTCATATTTTTTAATCCAAGCTTGTAATTGAATTAAGAAACGTTTTCTTTATGATAAGTTATAATTTTTAAAGAAAATAATTAATTATTTTATTAATTTTAAAATAAAAAATATCTAATTTTATACTTTCTATCACGAAGTTTTTTATCAGTTTGATTATTAGAATTTTGATATTTTTGATAACTAATTTTCATTTCTGCAATTTCTTCTTCAAGTTTAGTTCTAGTACTTTCATTTCTACTACAAATATCTTCTATTTGAGTATTTGCAGTAATTCTAAAAGATGATTATGTTAATTTTTGTTTTGTATATGTATATATTATTTTATTAGATGATATAACAATTTCAGAGTATTTATGTTAGGTTAGCTTATAGTGGCGGCAGAGCCTCGCATAGACCACAATTGGTCCGCAGCGGCACTACTTTTATGGTTAACTAACTTTGGGTATGTTGATGGATTATCTAGTAAGTCGAACGATTTCGTAATTATAGCAAACTTGAGGAGTTTCCTAGTGCTGGAAATAGGACCTCTACACCTCGGGCATTGGCAAAGGAGGTGGTCTAGGGTTTCAACTTGACCTGGATTGCTGCATTTACTGCATTAACCACTTGCGAATTGTCCAAGCCAACGAGACTGCTTGACGATCAATCCGTGTCCAGTGAGGAAGGCGACTGCTGTCTTACATTGCGAGCGCGGTAGGGTGATTAGTGTTGAAAAATAATGGCAAACAGGTTCCGTTCGGAGGGTTCTTGCTCGAGGGCTGCTCTTCTTCTGATAAGTTCATCCACTTCTTCGTTGCCGTTAATGTTGCAGAGTACCTGTACTTAGTAGAGCTCTACATTTCTGTTTGTATTGCCAAGTAGCATTCAATCACTGCCTTGGATTTGATATATACAGCCGCAAGGACTTTGATGGCAGCCTGACTGTTAATGTAAATATTGATTATTGATTAATGCAAGCAATTTCTGCCACCATATTTTTTATTAGGTATAGGTTCAATTTATTAATTAGAGAGCCAAGACATATTTGGAATCTAGTATGTACATCATTTAATAGAAATACGTGTAAAATAAATATATTGAGGGTATATAAGAACAAATATTATTTTAAAGTCTTAAATTCAATCTATTAACACGTAAACTTACGCTGCTTTATGTTTTTTAACATTTAATTGTTTCTTCTGATTAATCAAATCATATTGAAAATTATTAACAATTTCTTGTTTAGCTTGAATTTGTCGTTTAAGATTTTCTTCAACATCTTGCAAAGCTAGTACTTGGGCTGTGAAATAATTTTCAATTTATTAAAACCAAAAACAATATAATTATGTAATTGTAATAATAATAATGTTTACAAGTAAATTTCCTTGATTTTTCAGTTTCACCAGTTTTTGGTAATGTTATATTTTCATTTGCCTCAACTGCTAATATAGCTACCCATAATCTTGTTGTAGCTACTTGATGTACAATATTAATTGTATTTAATATACGTTCACCAACATTTGATATTTTTTCTATATATTTATTTAAATTATCTTTAAGATTTTGATTATTTTGTATAATTTCGACTGCTTCTAAAATTTGATAGTCTAAATTAACAGTTTGTATACCGGGAATCTAAAATTATTAATAATATATTTAAAAAAATATATATAGAATTAAATTAGTGAGATTAACAACAAGATGAACTTAAACATTTTAGATATAATATTTTAGATTCGTATCAACTTTGAACTGAAGTTCATAGTTCAATTATGTAACTTTTATACGTTAGACATGCAATTGAGTACAACATTAAAAACATTAAAAAATATTCAAATTTAAAAAATATGCAAAATTACAAAGTTAGGTAAGGTTAAACTGAACGTGAAGAACCCAAGTTGTTCGTCCAAACACGAGCAATCTCAATGGATATATTGGATCGTTGCTTACTTGAGTTTAATATACTCCGAGTACATATTCCTTACAGAGTCCAATATGCTCCGAGTATATGTATTCCTAACAAACTCCGAGTACGTATTCCTAACAAAGATTCGAATTTCCTTAATTAATAGCCTTGCTTCAATAAAAACATTTTTGCAAGTAGTGTCGAAATACTACGTTACCCAGGTATTTGTGAGACACATAACGGTCATGGGGACTTCGAGATAAATAACGTGCTTATATCAATCATCCATCAGTAACTCAAAAACACAGACGTTCTTTCGAACCAGGATCGATTCCGACGATTTCCAGCATCTTTTACGACAATGAATGAATATAAATGTTAACTACACTTATTGCCGCCACATCTACAGACGTTCTTATAAGCGTTAGCTAAAAATATAATCAGCGTCCTCTTTTGTTCGAATTAATCCGTTTTTCCATATCAGGGCAAGAGGCTTGGGATGACAACATATCTCTGGTATGTTTCGATTCATTTACATTATTTTTCTTTTCCAAAATTTAAATCTCAAATAAACCAATTTGTAAATTATACTTACAATATTTTCAATATCATGTTTTTCAATTAATTTCATAAAAAATGCTTTTTCACAATATGAATTAATTAATTTATGTTGTTCAGGTGTTAAATATTCTTCTAATTCACATTGTTCTTCTATTAGATATGGTAATACTAAAGCAAATTTTAATTTTTCAATACCATTATCGAAAACAGTTAGAATACTGTTAATCATATATTGATAAAATTGATAACTACTGTCTGCACTATGAACTATAGATTTATATAATATGATTAATATAATTTCATTAAATTTAATAAAAAATTTAATATTTATACCATACTCTTGTATTACAAGTGCGTCTCTTTCAGCATCATCTCTAATATTTTCAAGTATAGAAACTTTTTGTGTATTTCTATTTGAATCTTTCATCGACATTATTATTATAAAAAAATTTATGTATAAATAAATCTATATTAATTAAAATTAATTAAAAATGTCATAAAAACTAAATATTTATAATTATAGGAAATGATTCTATGATTTTTGAGTTTCAATTTTTAATATATGTCTTCAATTAAAGATGAAATTACGAAATCGTAACCATCAATAAGTAAGGTTAGGTGGAATTGGCAGCATAGGTTTTCCCTTAAATATTCAGCCCCAACGCAACCCATCTCAAAAGACGAATTAAATGAATTGTTTTTTTAAATATATCGCTGACCAAATAAACTGTCTTGGTTTGGTTTTAGTGGATAGTGGCTTAAGGCCACCGCCTAATGAGGCCAATTTGTTTCCTTGTTACCCCCAGTCGAAAACTATTTACGTCCAAGTCAATTCTTATTTCTCTTATGAATGAAATCAGATTGGCCGGCTTCATTTTACTTGACTTACACGTTACACAGATTTAGAAAATATTATTTTAGTATTCAAGAAGGTAAAATCAAATAAAACCCAAAAAAATATTAGAACAAAAAATTGGTTTTATTGCATAAAAAAAGGGTCCCTTAATTAAATATTTTTTTAAAAAAAAAAAACATTTATTGATACCAATAACAAAAATTGTCTGCCAAATATAAATTCATATTTGAAATTTTTATCTTTCAAGAAACTTGATACATGAAAAAAATTATTTTTGGCTTCTGGTGTCTAAAGTCAATTTTTTGGCAAGTGCTTTACTATGAAATTGATACCAATTTCGTTATTTGTTACGATTTAAGGACCTTTTTCTCTTTATTAAAAATCAAATAGCACACCTTAAAATTTAGTATATTAATTTATAAGGTGTGCATTTTTTCATGGTTTACAAAAAAAAAAAAAAAAATCTGAACTTTTATTTCATATTAAATTTCTTATAAAAATTATCCAATGATAAAAAAAAATATCAAATAACCAAAAAATTTAAACTTGATTGATTTGGGTTAATAAATATTCTTGCTTCATCAAGCACGACTCTTGAGCTAAACTACTGAATTCTTTATAATACCAAGATCTTGTTATTTTTTTTACCAACAGTTGGCTTTTTTATGTATGCTGCGGTAAAAATCATTAGTTCAAAAGTCTACATTATATAAAAAAAACAGGTGCAAAAAAAAAAACGTATTAATTATAATGCTAAAAATTAACATATTTTTTTTGCAGTTTGTCTTTATTTAATTTGGAGTTGAAAGCATAGGTAATTTAAATTTTTTTTTTATGTAATTAAAGAAAATTTACATTATAGGATAATTACATAGTTGCAATGTGAATTTATTAATATTTAATTAATGTCATTTAGTGGCACTTAGTTACTTACTGTTTCACATAATAATCGAAGTTTTCTCTTCGCATTACTTGTTGCCGTATTATCTTATAGATATTGGTTGGAATGGCCAATCTGCTTATATGTTTAATATATATTACATAATATAATTATTCAGTTACCTAACAAATTAAGTTTATATTTATGCAGTTTGTGGCATGCTAGTTTATATTAAAATGAGAATCTCATAAATTATGTTTTTTTATGATCACTTTATAATTAATAAACTCTTGAATTATGTTTGAATTATGTTTCTTTACGATCACTATAATTAATAATTTTTATTAGTTCACTACTCATCAAGAGCGTTAAATTATGTAAATTCTAAATTTACACCAAACTGTTAACAAAATTATCATTCTCTGAAATGTTATACTCGTAATTCATCAATTTGCTGTTGAAAGTTTAGAGTATGTTGAATTGGATTTGTAAGTATACCATGTCCACCGTTGATATTTTGATGTATACATTTGCACTATGTGAAGTTATGTCCATTAAATATAATCATATATTTTCAATAGGATTTTCATAGAATTATGGTGGTAATAATCTGCGAAATCTGTTTTCCAACCTCTGCGTTCAATCTTATTTATAATTAGCATAAGATGCAGTCTTTTTGATGGCCTATTATAATGAAATTATTGCTACTAATCTATCAGATAAATATAGTAATTAAATTATTAAATTAAGAATAGCATGAATTAAAGTTACTAACACCAAATTTTAGAGTCATCATAAATATATCACAAAACCAATAATAAATTTGAATAAAATCCATTTTTTCGACATTTTATTCCATAACTACACTTCAAATATCATAACTCGTCGCAATATTAAGTAATTATTTTCTAATATGGAAAAACCGGGACTTTGTGGTTCTGTGTGATACTAGAATTAAAAATTTTTAATATTGATTCTTCGATTTATATTATTTTTTACTTGATTTGAATAAAACTTTAAAAAATTCTGACAATAATTTTATAAGAATTATTCCATCCTACACTAATGTCCAAAATTCATTTTCAATTAATTCAATTTCATGAAATTCCCACATATTTTTCTTGTTTCTTTTTTTTTTTTTGCAGTGCCAAAACCATTTGTACCAATGCCAATATAAAAACCAAAGGATAAATCAGGATTATTTGAGTCACAGCAACAGAAAAAAATTAAAATATTATGCTCAGGCCAGTTAGAAAAAAAGAATAAAATAAAAGAAAATATGACACAACTGGCGCCTTAAAATCAACCTACGCACGGGGGCATACAAATGTGTTATTGAATTATATACAATATGAGATATTGAATTATTGTATCGTACATACATTGAAAATGTTGAAAAAATTTATATTGAACTATCTACCAAACATCAGCCTAGCCATCTAGTCAGCCGTAACGTGTGTTTCGATATTTTATATTTATATGTCGTGTTGTTTTTGGTTAAATTAAATCTCTTCTAGAAAGAGGAAATTAGAAGACGTGTTTTTGTTATTTCCATAAGATACTGATCAGTTCTTGAAAATGTTGAACTTTTGGATTTTTTTTTTGTTATGTTGTTGAGACTTGTACCTGGTATAGCTTTAGGGTGAAATGTTTCTGTACGTTTGTACAGAAAAATTATTTTTCTTAATTCTTACTATTTGCTTGAAACTAATTGAATTTCAGTTTGTGAATGATTGTGGTATACTTTTGCTTTCTGTTTCTTGGGATATTATTCATTGGGGATTATATTTTTCCCACTTATTGAATTTTATATCATTTATTAAAAAAGACACAATCTAAAAATGATAGAACGTTTGAATATGTGTGTGGGTTAAAAGGTGAAAATTTGATGTAATGCTGTTTTTTGAATAGGATTTTATGGGTACGGTGTCTATATATATTTTAAATTAAATATTTTTTTAAAGATTATATTATAGCAACAGAGTATTAATAATTATGTGGGTCACTGATGGGGTCATATATGCATATTGATATTCTTAAAGTTGTTTGTTATTAGTACCAGGTAGTAAAAAAAAGGATTCAACAATATTTCGTCAATAGTTAATTTGTTAGTTTTATTTTATTAGAAATGAGTTGCAATTCGTAAATTATTGCATTCAAATACCAAACAGGCGTTAGCATAACAATCTTTGTTAGTTAGTTAGTAAGCTGAGGCTTATATCCTCAACACGAGGCCACTAGTTGGTCCATAGGTATCCCCTTGAATAACAACAATCTTTTCTCTCTACCTTTTTTCAAGCCACCTCACCTCGCATTCTTAGCAAAGTTTAGCAGATTCCTGACCGGGATCTCTACCAACTCCTCTAGTCCATCGAACCGGTAGTTACCTAAAAACGAAGCCTACTCCTGTTCAATGCAGTCGTGACAGTGACACCCTCTACATGAATCTACTGTGGTGAGCCCCAATCTCTTGGTCATCTTCCTTGAGAGACAGTCCCTGTCATTATGCCTACCGACATTCTCAGGTTACTCCTGTCAGGTGTTAGTATTGAACCATATTCGCCCTATACCTCCTCCTCCGTAATTCTGTCAATCCCTTTCTTCACTACTACCAATGGGACAAGAATAGATTGATCAGCGAACCCTATATCCTTCTCTACACCGTTCCTAGCCAGTTCACCGGCTTGCTCGTTCCCATATATATCACGATGACCGGGTACCGCACACAATTTTACCATACTAATCCTGCAGAGTGTCTGAAGTACTCAGGTTGAACAATATTAGTCCACTTCTTAATTTAACAGAGTTCCTCGTGAATACGATACGATTAATATATAGGGGAAACATTTTTAAACTTGTTGCATTTCGTGTCTTTCAATTAATTACTTTACATAATTAATTGTTTTAACTAAGCATTTAAATATTACAGAATATTTTTTTATGATTTACCAAAACCATATAAAATTTGTTAATGAAAAATCTTAATAAATATCTTAGAATTGATCTGGTAATAAAATAGTAAGGCAAGGAAGAATAATTTAATTATTTTAAGTAACTTAATGAAGATCCTCCTAATTCCTAATAATACTAAGAAATAAATAAATTAAATATTCAACAACTTAGAACCTTATATTTCTGAAGTTACTTCGAGTATATTTTGTTAGTTGTAGAAAAATGTTTGTACTATTAAGTACTGATCTACACTGATTTCTACATATTATGATATTAACAAGATTTTCTTTCGAAATTCCAATTATACAGCATTCATTTTTAACAAATAAATTTACATATTACTATTATAAATTATTTACTTGTTTCTTTAATCTCCGGTTTACCCAGAAAAATCAAATTCCCAATTGTTTTTGATTACAACTTTTTTATCCATATTTGAAATTACTATTCTCAAGTTCTCCAATTAAATTTTATTTTATATATACATTTTTTGCATAATAATACAAATTTTCCTAATCACTGGATTCCGATCCATCAAATTATTTGTAATTCGTTACTTATTTCCAATTAGTAACATAAAAAAATTTTCATTTTCAATTCAATGCAAATTATTTTTAAATAATCCAATATGTAAAAAAATTTAAATAAAATATTGAAAATTCTGGTGCCATATAAGAAGATGAATGTCCTCCAGATGACAATAAATACTTTTGAAATACACACATACAAAAAAAAAACAAGATTTAACATGTTCAAAAATGTAAATTCAACTGAAAGATACATTTCTATATACACATTTGTACATATGGCACATAGCAAAATAAAAAAAACAGCCCGAAACAAAACTACATGCTAACAAATGCAACCAAACCCACTTGACTTTGATGCATATTCAATTATAATTTGAGCAGCAAAAAAAAAAAAAAAAAAAAACACTTGATTTGCTCCTCGGGTATCTGGACAATTTTTTATTTGCACAAAAATTTATACAATTTTAAAGAAAGCCATTATCCGCCGATACAAATTTCTCATTTTGTAATCTAAAACGGATTTCGTTTATTCTTTAAGTACATAGTTTTATACATACAAAAATTCTAGATGTATGTCCGCTGATGATATACCGCACTACGCTTTCTATTATATGGTAAATAAAATATAATTTCCGGTTTGTCTTTCATCAAGATACAATATAATAAATTTCATAAAATTTAGTTGGAATTTTCAGTATCGTGTACGTTACGTACAACACGTCTAAAGAAAATGATTTTTTTTTTTAATGGGATCACTATTTTTTTTGATAAATGAAATGTGATTATTTTCAAATTGTTTGAATGAAATTATTAATATTATTATTTTTGGGGAAAATATGGTTGGGAAGTCTGTGTTGGCATGAAGTGAGAAATTTTGGGAGCTGGGTGAGGAATATATATGATTTTTTTTTTTGGCAATGGTATATTGTTAACAGGGTTTTCCGGTGTCAGATAATATTAAGGGGGTTTCTTAATTTTTTTATGTGTTTTATGTTTTTTTTTTTGGGTGTTTAAATACAAATTCATAAGAATTTTTGGAATTTATGTAGAGATCAAAGAACTTTATTGAAAATGATTATTTCTTTTTGGTTAAAATTTATATTATGAGTATTTAAGGAAATACAGTTATTTATGAGTTTAGATGATTTGGTTGTCAGATATTTTGAAGTGTTTTATAATAAATTTTTAACTAAGAAATATATATTTTTGAAATGTTGGAAAATTTTAGTTGCTGGGAGTATATACATATTTAATTCTTAAGAATCTTTTTCTAATTTAAAATATTGTTGGATTTCCAAAAATCGTGAAATTTATTTATATATACAAAATTTATGATATTAATGATATTATGTATTCGCAATAACTATATACAAATATTCAAAGTATTAAATGATATTTAAAAATGGTTTTCTACAGAATGTAACTAAAAAAAATCAAC
This sequence comes from Rhamphomyia laevipes, assembly GCA_963920725.1. Lineage (NCBI taxonomy): Eukaryota > Metazoa > Arthropoda > Insecta > Diptera > Empididae > Rhamphomyia > Rhamphomyia laevipes. Next base: position 16,308,783 of record OY987258.1, read on the forward strand.
TTTTTTAGTGTATTATTCGAATAAGTGATTATAGACGAACTGATTTCAACCAAGTGACTTTCCTATGATCTATGCTTTTAATATTAAACTAAAATTAAGTTAGGTGCAGTTTGTTTTCTTATCAAAAATAACGTTCATGAAATTTCTTAAATTTGAATGCACTAACTATAAAATTTGATAAGTGAACGTACGGAGAAGTTACTAACGAATCCAATAAACTAAGAAAAATTATACTTAGTCTTAAGTCTTAAGGAAAGTAATTAATAATTATTGAAATAATTATTATTGCAATTTAAAAAAAAAAAAAATCGTTTTTATTGGCATTTGTAAAATCATTTGATTATTTACATAATAAAAAACAATTTATGTACTGAAAGACCAATCAATCACTTGTAATTTTTACTTAAGCTTACGATACGGTACGGAAAAAAACTGAAATTAACTATTTTATATCTTATTAAAATTTTATAAATTCGCTTATATCCTTCCCTAAGTAAATTTAAAGATAATTAATTCCATTATAGTAGGACTATAAACTGGATATATGCCACTTAACTCGAGCATTAATACATCGAGTTAATTTCAGTTATTAAATAGCCAATTTTGTATACACAAATCAGAGTTGTTAAATAATCCATTATTTTGGTAATGTATATCAACATCATTACTTCAGTACTAGTTACTTCATTTGAATAACTTTAATGCAGTCCGGTATTATAATACTGAAAAAATCTAAGTACAAAAATACCATCTAATATTGCAGTAATCCATTATTTCAACTATATTAAAAGTAATGAATTACTTTACTGCATTCCAGTAATCATTTAAATTCTGTAATTTATTTGAAGTATTTTTTGCATTAGACTATACTTCAATGAAGTACTTTGAAGTACTAAAACAATACATATTTAGTAATTCAATTAAGTAATTATAATTATTTTATATTTTATATTTTATATTTTATATTCTTTTTATAGCAGAATAAACTAGTTCATTATAATTACAAAGTAATTATAGATAATTAGTACAGTACTAAATATTGTGTTAGTATTTCAAAGTACTTAATTGCAGTACTGCGTACTGCAAAAAATACGTTAAATTAATTACAGAATTTAAAAAATTACTGGAATTCAGTAAAGCAATGCATTACTTTTAATGCAATTAAAATAATGCATTACTGCAATATTAGCAGGTAATTTCGTATTTGAAATTTTTCAGTAAAACTTACTTGTAAAAAAGTAATGCATTAAAAATTTTAATTACGAAATAATTATACTGCATTACTTTTTTAATGCATTATTTAACAATTCTGGTGCACATTACAAAATAATTGTTAAACTGGATATTAATCTTTAAAGCATTAGTATATCAAATTCTACTTTTGGTATTGTAATTATTGCAATAATGATAATATTCGCTAATCCAATTTAATTGACTTATCTCTAATCTAAATTAATTTATTTTTCCATAAGATTATGAAGTTGAAGGTTACATAATTAATATATCATTAATATAATATTATTCACCATTTTTTATTATCGAAAATTATAATTATATCAAATTCAAATTCAAACCTAAGATTTTCTCAATCTAAAAAAAAAACATATTTTTCCTATAATTTTATAATTATAATTTTAAATTGTATAGAAATATATCTGGTAAACAACACATTTTCCAATCAAATAATTCACTGATAATTTATATAGTCTATACATAACTACAATAATAATAATCATTAATCATTTATTGACCAGATCTCGGTTATTCTATTAAATTTTATACCATATTATCTCAAACGCCTGTTTATACATTAATTTTAAATAAATAAATAAATGAAATATAAAAAAAAATGTTTAATTCAATGAAAAAATTATTATTAATATAACAAATAAAATTTAACATACAAAAAAAAAACATATTAATCAAATATCATTTAATAATTTAAATATTTCTTACTCCTCTCCATATTTTTAATGTTTAAATTTTATACCTGATCCATCACAATACATAATTCTATATCCGATATTGTGTCTACACCTTTAGTAATAATAATAATAATAATAATTTTTTAACAGGAGATCTGTTCTTGTACAGGTGTTTTTCATAAATTCTACAAAATGTAATAATTTTTTTCTTAGATTAACAGCTGGCATTATTGTTTATAGCTTGGAATAATAAATAGAATAATTATAATTAATTTTTAATATTATTATTATTGTTTATTAGAAAAATATGTGATAAAATTAAAACTTATTAATTCAAATTAAATATAATTATAATTATAAAAAATATATAATAAATTCTGTAAATTGAGGAATTAATCACATAAATCCAGGACATTAAATTCGTGTATTGATATATTAAAGTCTCCTGATCATAGGAATATAATGGGTAATAAGAAAGCTGATGAATTGGCTCGAAATGGTGCAGTGGATACCAGCCTCCCAATTTGCCAGATCAGTTACCCCAATTAATTCGATTAAACGACTGTTTAAACTATGGCTAGTAGAACAAAATATATTAGAACGCGTCGCGCTGAACTAAGTAACCCCAATACTAAACAATTGAGAAGTATTCTAAATATGGTCAAACCAATGCCCAGACTCTGTATACAGGAATAACATTTACTATTACGTAAACGTGCCGTGCACTAAGACTGATAACGAAAACCTCTTGTAGAGGCTGTGATGAAGATGACGAGACAATTGAACATAATTTATGTGACTGTCCTTCTCTGTATAATAAAAGATTAAAAATTTTCGTTTTTTATTTTGTTAAGAAATGGTTCATTTTTTAAAAGGACCATTTTGAGTTATATTAAGTATCGGTTATGTGATTCTTTTAGCTTTTAGCTTTTCGAATGTCGTTTTGGTTTGAAGAATTTTCAGAAAATTTAAATTTTGTTATTCTTAAAACAATTTTGAAATTCTTTTTAGTTATAAAAAACTTTTTTTTTTCTTATCCGCGTAAATTTTATAAATATTTCTTTACAAATATAATTAAGAATGTCCAGTAAAAGCTAAAATTTTCTTTTAAGTTTTATGATTACAAAAATTTTTTAAAAAAAATTTCCATAAAATTTTTCGAATTAATTTCTTTTAGAAAATATTTACTTTTGAAAGTTCCTAAGAATTCTTTTATCTGGAATGTTTTGAATTAATAACTTTTACTTTTAATGTTAATTATTTACGAGATGAAGAGAAAAATAAATCCGGAAAATCTTTTTGTTATAGTATAACAAAAATTTGAAATATTTTCAATTTTATATCTCTGCAAAATGGAAACTTGAACATAATAATAAAAAAAAAAATATATTCTCAATCTTTTAACAGGATATCATAAAAGTTGCTTAGTAAAATTGTGATGGAAAATTTATTTGAAAATTGTTATTTATATTTTGGAAATATAATTACATATAAATATATTATGTATGAATATTCTGCAGCATTAGGAGAATCAAGTTGCAGATTTAACTATAATAGTAAAAATACAATTGGTCTCTTCTCTACGAGAATACTTTTCATTATTATATCTTTACATCAAATTGGGTATTAAAAAGTTTAAGGTTTTCATAATGATATTAGTATTATTATAATAGAGTTTATAAAAAATTATAATTTCAATGATTGTTATGTGATTTTGCAAAGTTACAATTCAGTATTCAGTGATACTTAAAAGTGTCACACTAATAAGGAAAGAACTTAAATTATTTGAAGTTAATGTTAACTGGGATAAATTAAATTTCAAATTCATTTTATTTATTTATTCGTCTTGCATTAATGTCAATTTTGTATTATTTTTCACTTCACTCCACTTGGGAGCATAGAGCTTCAATGATAGAGTTTCTATCATAATTTTATTTCAATTAGAACTTACTATTTTTTATATGAACTTCGAACCATAAGCTTCTTTATAGTTAAGAAACTTTTTAATTTGTCAGGTAATTGCTTTTAATAGTAATACATTTGGTTCCAAGTTCCAACCATTACAATTTATCGTGCTCTTAAAATCACAATTATACATATTGTAAATTTGTAGTCCTGGGTTACTCATTTAAAGCTAAGTGAACTTAGAATGACATTGCTGCTGGGTACGTGTATCATTATAGGTTTTTGAAAATTCTACAAACTATATGAAAGTTTAATTAAGCATCAATTGAATTAATAATTTCTCTATTCTTTATCTACCAAAATTGTTAAGAATTAATAATTATGGAAGAAAATTTAACGGCATTGTTTTACGAGTTACAATAGTTTTCCAACCGACTAACATGTACACTAATTGGTAACCCAAAAAAGGTTTCAATGTACTGAAACTATTTATCAAAACAACTTAAAAATTCAAACAAATACGTTAAGAATAAATTAAATCAATTTAAAATCATAGTAAAAATACAGTATCCAAAAATGTTCAAAGAAAATCAAAAGGTTAATTAAACAAATCAATTTAAATAATGTAATTGTAATTATAAAATACTGAAAAAAAACTTAATAATTAGTATAAATATAAATTTAAATATTGTTAAATTAAATTAATGTTTCTTCCTAGAAAATTCTGATTTATTATCAAACATCATTTAAATATCTAATAGAATAGAATTTATATCCTTACTATTACTATTTCGAATCATACACTAATTACATAAAATATATGAAACAATAATCAACGTATATACAAAAATATTTCATTTCTTAATACAATTTTCAATATTTTTATATCTTGAAAATACAATTTATGCTAGCCGTATTCTAAATATTCCTCAACCACACATTTAAATATACACTTTTATCTCCAGAAACATTTTACAAATATTTATACGTACTTACTCATACTTTACACAAATTTTCCTAGATTTTCCATTGTATAATACAATAATCATCAGCCCAACGCCATCACTAATATTGTTGTCGTCAAATAGACCAACCACTTTACTAAATTGCACCCCAAACAAAACAAAAATTGAAATTTTATTATACAAACAAATTGGAGCCAGACTATCCAGATGACGGCCAACTTTTTCTTCTGTATATGATGAGATTTTTCTGTATTTTTTTTTTTTTGTTTTTTAACTAAATTTTGCCAATTTGATTTTTTTTTTGTATATATGTATACAACAATTTTTGACATATATAAATAAAATCATATTTCATCTTTACCCAAAAAAAGAACATTAAAAGTGTAGGGGTGTAAAATTTTTGGTTTATCTTAATTTCCATTTTAGCTTGGATCGAATATTTTGTTTATTTTCTTGTTGTATATGTACATGTCAATATAAAATCCTTTTTAAAACTTGTGTACATGTTGAAGTACACTTTAAAATGTACGATAGGTACATAAAAAAAAAATAGTAATTTTCATTCACCAATATTGTATATGGTCTAGTGACTTTTCAATTTTAATAAGAGCTCTACACTTTTACTCTATATATTATTTGTTTTCAACACGCGACTAAACATAATTTGTTTTATAGATTTTATTTTATTTTTTTTTGCCATAAACATCACCGGATGAAATTGTAAAGTACGTGTTGATGGCATGATTCTGGGATAAAGAAATAACCACTAAAATCATGTTATAAATCTTTCATAGAACCATTTTTAAGGGTTAGCAAGATGGTGCCATTGGTGTATTAAGAAAATAGTATATCCATTATAAATATATTTGTAAATTATTCTGTGAATCATCATCAAGAATAACAAAATCTTCCAGATAATCTGAAACATTCGACAACTAAACTACTTTGTCATAGTCATTTCTATAATACTATGCGAATTGTTCTTCAATTCTATGTAAATAATATAGGAAAAAGCATATTTAAGATATATATATATATATATATAATTTTTTTTTTTTTGATTCCCCTAATAATTTGAAGAACAATAAAAATATCCCGAAAACAAGAAGAATTTATATAACATTGAAAATCATCTCAAAATCCCTTCCAGCAATACTACATAAATGACCGTATGCACTCGCACACTCCAGTAACAACAGCAGCCAGCCAGCATTAAAATATAAGCATAAAATATATAATAATAAGCGCCACTTGTAATATCATTTTTTTGAATTTTCATCCACCCACTGGCAAAAATAAAATCATATTTTTTTTTTCATTTTTACTTTGTTGTATGTAGCTTACATAGTCGAATTCTGATGATTTTCTCCCTATAGTCAATTTCCAGATGAGTTTAATATTTTCACAGTATCATTTTTAATATTGATGCCGATGCCATCAATAAACCTCAACGAAAATTACTTTGGTTTTATATCCCAACAAAAATGAAAAACAAACCAAATTGAGTAATAATAAAAGAGAGATAGAAAGAGAAAGAAATGGTAGGCAACAAGTGCGTCTGCGCCATTAAATGACCTCTTTCTTTGTATAAATATCTCTTTTTTTTTTTTTTTTTGAAAATAAATATTTGTTTATTTCTCACACTTGAAGTCTGAAAACTACTTGACTTTTATAAATTCAGTATTTAATAGTCACTACTATTTGTCTGTATAGATACTAAATTAAAAATGTTACATCTGTTCTGTATAGATACAGAGAAGAGACGTGAACCATGAAGCTAAAACATAAATGGAACGATTTCAATTTAAAGTCAATCTCACCTCACCTAATAATCTATCTCACAATTTACAATTCATTCAAATTTTAATTCTCCTTCTTCTAAGTTAATCATAATTTCTCTTTCGCTCTCTTTGTTTCTCTCTCTCTCTTCGATCTGGTTTATTTAATCATATCTTCAAAATATACTTAAATAAAAAAACAAACCGGCAAATACAAAGATACGATAATTTCATCCTCCCTTGTCGTGCCTTCAAAACCAAGTCAACATTTAAGCATGTGTTTTTCAATATTTATTATTGATTTGGTTATCAGGGGCAAAATGGAAAATAATAAAAAAAAAAAATAGAGAAAATATAATAAACAACAACAATTTATAAATAATATAAAGAAAATATGTTTTTTTTTTTTATATAAAATATTTTCACATAAATTTTTGATGATTGCCTCTTTAGTAAATTTTATGTTGTGTGTTCCGTTTGTTGTGTGCCAGTGCCAGTGCCGTTTAAGATACGTTAAATTGTTCAAATTGACTGTTGGTGTTCAGTCACATTTCAACTTTAGTCAGTGACGGACGTTTTAATAAACACAAAAAAAAATTATATATACAATTTTAATTTTTTTATTTTTATGATTTGTATCTTTAAGATAAAATTTAACGTGTTGACTATCATTTTTATTATTTTATTTTTTTTTGATTGGTTTTTTATTTAATTATTTTTTTTTTTTTGAGAAAATTTATGTACAAAATAATTTCAATTTTTTAATATCGAAATAACGAAATATCCTTTTTAAGGATTTCATGTAAATTTTATTTAAAATAATAAAAAAAATATACATTTTTTGTTTGTAACAAAATAGTGTAAACAAAATAATTAATAATTGATTAATTATCGGGCTGTAATAAGTTTATAAATTTGACAGATACAAAGTGAAGGTGTACACAATAAAAAAATCATAGTTACAGAAAGAAAAAAATTATGAATAGTTTTTTTTTAAATAAAATGGAAAATTATTAAAATTAATAAAAAGTGCTACAAAAAAAATATTTCAATTAAATTTACTAATTTACGAAAAAAGTGAATTTTGAAAATTTCGTATACAAATAAATTGGAATTTTCAAATTTATATAATTTTTTTTATATATGACTTGGATATAAACTGGTGATAAATTTCATATACCGGTGAACAATAAAAATTATTATTATTTTTATTTTATTCAAATCGAATTAAGGATACAAAAAAAAGGAGAATTATTATGTCAACAGAAAATTTATATAGTAAATTAAGTGCTACGGATTTATCGGCGATCATTTTAAAAGGTAAAGAATTTTTTAAAGAATTTTTATAATGATATAGAAAACTTTTAAAAGTTTTCGATATTTTCGAAACAACAATTATTTTTGAATAAATTAATTATGCTTACAATTAATTAAGACATTTCTTGACATTCATAGAATCCTTGCTGAGTTCTGTAAATTTCCTGTAAATGATCATTTAATACTTAACAAAAATAATTAAACAAAATTAATTTTAACACTGATGGACAAAAGTAATTTAACCCTTAGAGTGTGGAATCTATTTTTTTTCCCCGCACTAACAATTCAAATCAAATTTTCAATAATCGTAAAAAGAAAATCGTAAGAAAATCGTAAAGTCGAATTCGTTAAAAAGTAAAATTTTCATAGTCAAGTATTTTCAAATTTCGAAATCTTAAAAATTTCAAAAAGATTGATTTCCAATACTTAAAGAATTCATTTAGCAAATAAATAGATTTTTCTAAATTACAAAATTTCTTTATCCTAAATTGAATTTACAAATTTGGGAATCGGATTACCGCAACCAACGCATTTGTATTAATATCTTTATGCTTGCTTTTGTTTTAAATAAAATTGACAAAATAATTTGTCAACTTTAAACAAATATCATGTCAGCATTTTAATTTACATAAAAAAAAAAAAAATTAAATATTCCACCCAAATTTATTAATCGAATAAATTAATAAAAAAATGGCAAACTATTAACATTGAGCAATTTTATTTTTTGTAATTTGTGACCCTAAAAAAACGTCTCTTCAGGTCAACAGAATAAAAAAATTTGTTAAATTTAGTTATTTAAAAAAATTAATTAATTATTTTTTTTGCTGCGTTGAATAATATTAAAAAAGTTTTTTTTTTTTGTTAAAGTGCCGCTAAATCACACAAATAACTCATCATAAATGACAAAAAAAAACAACCAAAAATTATTATATAAAATTTTGAAATTTATAACACCGAATAAATCGTTTAAAAAAAAATGTGTCATTCACAAAAATATGCTAATATAAGTGAAAAAATGAAGAAGCTACTAAAACTGAAAGTTTATTAGATTAATTTGTAAAATGATTGATGTTAAAAATATGGGCATGAAACTTTAAAAAAAAATAGTTAAGATCTTAAGATTAGATTAGTCAAGAAATTAGGTCAAATGACAGTAGAGTTAGCCGCGAAGAACAGTAACCCTAAATTTCGGATGGCAAAACGTTGCTGAAAGGGTTGTAATGACGGTAAACGTACTGCTTAGGACAAATATAGTTTATAGTGTCCTTTATAGATACTCTAAGGTTGTTTTGCGATTAATTAGTATATTTTCGAAGTGTGGGATCTTTGTGGAGCATGACAAGATACTCCAGAGATAATTTTCTTCATCTTCAAATTACTCTTCTTTCACTGTCGCAAAATTTTAATTATGCACCTATGACTCCTCTATGCAATGATAGAAGTTTCCATAGATAGATTTTGACTGTACAAATCTAGTTTTCAGGAATCAACAATTAGCGGGTAGTTTGAAGGATTAAGCGAAAGTGTTTGAAATATATACTAACCCGGAAAGAGTTCATTTATATATGTTTAGAAATTGAAAGGAAAAACGAATAATTTTCAAATCATTTTAGTGTAAATAAATTGAAATTGATTAAAAAACGTTTAGTTTAAAACTTAAATTTACCAGTCAGTTTAACTTTAAAATTTATTTTATATATTTCTTCTACAAAATTACGTTTCTCCTTCTTAACCAGAACAATTGAATTTCTTCCATTTAGTCGTCACAAATAAAAGATATATATTTAATCCTGACCGAACATGAATACCAAATTTAACAGATTCATTTCATCCTTATCCTTATATTTATCTTAACAAACTTATCCAATCAATCAAATTAAAATTTCTTCAAAATCATGCTATACGCTAAGAAGTGATCTAAAGATTTCGGTTATAAGAAAATTAAATATTCCGTACATTTATTTTCTTAATTCCTTATAAATATATTTAAAATATTATAATAAACTTTCTGTTTTTTATTTTTGCACAGGTGTTTTTACGAAATTCTAAAAAATTCTGAATATTATCTTATAGATTAACAGATGTTGTTGCTTTTGTTAATGAAATGAATAATAAAATTTATATAGAAAATGTAAATATTTAATTAATACAATTATTATTATTATTATTTATTATGTTTTGCAGTCACATGAAATCGCAATATAAACTTTACAGAAAAAAAAAGAAATTTTTTTTTTTTGAAAAATTACAGATTTTAAAAGTAATTTTTTTTATTATTATTATATTAATAGAACTTTTTTTATATGGACTTAGTTTCCAAACAAAATTTTTATGATCCATGGATAAATTTAAGAAAATTTTGAAGAAGTTTTAACTTTTTAGGATGAATTTATTATAAATTGGACAGATTTTTTCATAATATTTTGAATGTTTCCTTAGTCATGAAAATGATTTCTGTAGTATGTATTATCATCAGGATTATATTTATAATCTGGAATTCTAAAATAATTCAATCAAAAATATTATCATTTTGACTAATTCTGTGACCGAACTCTCTAATCAATGAAATTACAGATTTTGATAAACTTACAAATTAAATTTTATTCGTAATTTCGGGTAAAATTACTAACATATTTCTCCTAGAGAATTCTCTAGACGTGGATGATTTATTTTAGTAGAACTGTACTACGCAGGTTTGAAAGCTGACTCAGAATTTCAGTAATACAAAACTCTTCAAGTTTGCTGCAATTACGAAATCATTAGATTTTTCTAGATAACCCTGCAACAAATATACTTAGAGTTAATTATCCATGAAATTTTGACCTATATGGACCCAGTTTATACTTACACATATAAAAGGTTTCGTTTGTTCGATAGATCACTCGATATCCATAAATTTCGTCATTAATGATTTTAAATTCTCTGATAATCTCAGAAATAAATCTTATAATTACCATTACCCATTTTCGTCATTAAGCATTTAACTTCCGGCGCTTATTAATCGTAACCAAATTTAACAGCATCATTTAATCCTTCTGTTAATCCTTATATTTGTCCTAACAAACTTATCCAATCAATCAAATTAAATGTTCTTCAAAATCATAATATGCGCTAGAGGCTAGAATATTTTTTTTCATATTTTTCATATTTTAAATTGACAATTTCCATATAGAAAATTTCTAAAAACTTTTAAAACTATTTGTAAATTATTAAAATATGATTTATGTTACTAATAAATTATTAGTTTCATTTAATTATTCTGTTTTGCCTACATGCAAATATCAACAACGTTTAATTATAATTATTCGGCTGGTGACAGAGAACACCGTCGCCGGTTGGTGTTATACAGTTTATAGATAATTTTCATCTTTACACCTGTTTTTTTTTAAAACTATTTGATATGTTCTTAATCTGAATATTACCAGATAAATATATATTATTTTTATAAAGAAAAATTATTATTATAAATAATTTAATTATATAGTATACAAAAAAAAATAGATTTATGATAAATGAAATTTTTGTATATATTTTTTTGCATATTCATAAAACTATTCATTTATTAATTTCATTTTAAATTTCATATTTATTTATAATTTATTTATAGATTCTAATTCAAATTTAAATTAATTATAATAAATAATATTATTTTTGTTTTTCACAAATTTTCCATTAAATCATAATGTATACATTGATAATGATAAATGAATGATGATTAGTTTCTCGTGTTATATCATTTTTAAAACGACAAATTATTATAATTTATATTTGTAATAAATTTTAATGATTTCGTCTTTATTTTCTATATATAGGTGAAAAGGATGATGTAGGTAGTACAATAGTAACATTTTAATCATAAATTTTGGTAGTTAAATAGTGTAGGAGAAAATAAAAATTAAAAATGAATTAAAAATATATTTATATTATTCACATTTTAGTGGTTTCTATCAAAATGAAAGGAAGTAATTAACTTAATTTAAAATTAATTTATATAGATTTTTGTTGCCGAAATTTTTAATTAAAACGTAAAACTATGTTTTTTTATTGGTAGATGTCCAAATTAAGTATAAAAACTTAAGAAAATTAATCTTTTTTTTAATACCATTTATAGAGTTTTGAATTATATAAAAAATATATGAAAATATTGACAATGTTAATATTTTCACCACAGTACAAGGTCGATAATGCGATCAATAATTTGACAATTTTGTTTCTAGTTTACTTAATTACTCGAATTTCTTAATTGTTATATTATACTTTTATAGATTTCTATTTTCAAACTTCTTCACCAAGTTAGGTATTAAAAAATTATTCCATTATGTACATTTTTTGGTTATTTTCTGATTGATTTCATCATTAAATGATTTTTGCTATTATCATAAAAAAATGTATATTAAAATGGAAATTAAAATTGATATTACTGTCATTTTTATATTACTGATAATAAGCTATTTGTATATCCTTTTTGCAACAATTATTACAAAAATGTGAGAGATTAGATTTATGTGATTAAGTCAATCATTAAACCTAGTATTTAAATATACTTCATTGAAATACATTCAGTAAGAACATTTATTTAAAAAAAAATCAAAAACTTACCATTAAGTAATTCGGTAAGAAGTTTCAAAAAATTCAAAATCCAGAAAATGAACGATGACAGACAAACAGACAAAGTAAAAATTTCAGGCAATTACGTACAATTACAAAAAGTGCTATACATAGAATTATACAATGAAATCGTACAACTAATAAATGCTAATTTAATTCATAAAAAACTTCAAATATTTCCTATATCAAAAAACTTGAATACGTTCAATTTTTATGTGAAAATAATTTAATTAAATTATTTTCAAAAATTATTAAGACATTTACAATTCTACTACAAAAAAAAAAAAGTAAACATTCTAATAAATTTTAATTATATATTTTTTACTCATAAAACATATAATGTTTATTTATTCGTACTCTACTACGTACAACACTAAAATATTACATAAAATTAGTATAGTAAAATTTAAACTGAGATTTTTGTTTTCTTATTGATGTTATGCAAAACAAAAATAACAACAAAAAAAATTCTACTACTAGACAACAAATAAATATAAATAATAATAAAAACTAAAAGTATCTATAATAAAATATATCTTATAGTACGGTATTATGTTATGACCAAATTTATTTTATGCTCTTGCTCTCTCCGAACAACAACAACGACAAAAAAATATCTGTTAGATATAAAAAAAATATTAGTTAGACAAAAAGAATTTCTCACTGTCAATAAAACGAAAACAAGAAATTCTAAAAGATTTTTTTTTTTATTATTATTTTTATATTTTGCTTCTTTATTTTATTTGTTATTTTTCTTTTGCGATCTGGCGTTGATTATTTTACCCTTCAGCCCGTCTTCACCAAAAAGGGTGGTTTGTTGGTTGTTGTGGGTTTATATATTTCTTTGGCGCCATCTGTCCGATTAACTTTTATATGCTTCTAGATAAAAATCTGTTTTTTTTTTGTCAATATTTTTTTTTGTATCTGTATCTTTTATATATTGTATCTAAGTATCTTTTGCAGAATTATTGTTTCTTCTTTTATTTTGGAAAATTTAATTTTGTTGTGTTAAAGATGATATCCGCATAGTTTTTGATATTTTTGTTTTGCAGTCAATTATATAGTATAGAAAAACATCATATACTTATTTTTCCAACTGAAGTATTTACATTATATTTTCCGAAAAAGGATATATGGCAAGGCAATTGTGTAGTAAAGATATAATATTTTCCAAAAAGGATATTTTGTATGTAGAAAATAAAAATTATTTTGTCTGGTTTTTAGAAAACTTTCTACATTTTTGTTTTGTACTTTTTTAAAAAGCTTAGTTATTTTTCCTTCATGTTTTTCAAATTTCTTTTAATATTTATTATATTATAAAGAAAACAGGATATTTTTTTATTTATCGTATTTGTATTTAAAAGGACAATGTTTATTTTTCATATTTTTGTCTAAGAGCGTTAAAGATTTTTGTGGAAAGGATAAAAAGTTTTTTTTTTTATATATTTTTATTATCCTGTTTAGTAAAATTCGTGGAAAATTTTGTGTAGATTAAATGGAAAATATTTTTTTTTTTTTATTATTATATGAGTCATTAAATTTAATTTGTTAAAAGGATGGATTAATAATAATTGACTTAAAAGAACGATTTGGAGAAAAAAAATAAGATTGCAAATTAACTTTGAATGAAATTGTCAAACATTTCATAGAATTGAAATGATTTTCGTCAACTTGAAAGAACTACACAAGCGAAAATGTACTAGACTTAAAGAAAATTATATAGAAAGTAGAAAATTAAATTAAATTATAATTAATCTAAGCAATTGTTTTAGTACAAGGAAATTTAGTAGTCCATTTTAAAGAAATTTGGTTGGAAATTTCGACAAAGTAATATTATGATAATGAAAGATTTTCCATTTTCTTGAAAGTCCATTTAGTCTATAACTTTTTAACAAAGTAAAAAAACAACATTAATTCTACGAAAAATGATAATTTGTATTTAATTGAATGGAAAAATTTAATAACTTTCTACTTGAAAAGTTTACACACAAGAGCATAACTAAAATTTGATTCATACTCGTCATAAGATCTTGGAAATGATAGCGTTTTTATTCAGACTTTGAGTTTTGAATTTATTCTGATGAGAATAGGAAAAAAAGCTTTGACGATAAATTGGCATTCTGAGAACAGTTTCTTTATTATAGATGAAAATTAGATCTAAAGTTGAATTCAGAATGCTACTTTAACGAAATACAAAGCAAAACGCAGATAAAGTTAATTGTATATTCACAGTGTAAATTTATAAAAATACTTGAAAACTTATAATTTCGGTAACTCAGGCGCTGCTTTGCATTGAAGTAATATTTTTAATCCATTTTTGTAATAATATAATTTTTATATATCTACAGATTAACAGTCATAGATAAAAGGTCTGAGTAAAATTATAATTCCTGATCCTGATGGGAAATAAATCTATAAAGAAATGTTAAAAAAGTAGACAATTTATATCTATTCCTTAATGCCCATTGAATTTACAAAGATTTTACATTTAAGTTATATATATTTAAATGTCCAAGTGATTTTCGATTGACATTTATCATTTATTTTTATATGTTACCAATTAAAATGACATTCTATATATACAATAATTCGAAAAGCATAAATAAGAAAAATATTTATCAATATTATTTTCACAATTTAAATGAATTACATTTATATAAAAAAAAGTCAATAATAAAAATTATTTTCATTTTTCTTTTCATTTTCTTGATATAATGTCCATTTTTGTTACCAATAATTTTTCTCATTATATAATACTAAAAAAAAAAATTAAATAAAAATGTCATCAGATAAACAATCAATAAATATCTTTCCTATTCTCATCAATATTTTATTATTGATATCGTATTTATATAACCGTATAAAAATATAATAATTTTTGATTGAACTTATAAATGTAAAAGATAAATTAATTTTTAGTGGCGCCACTGTCGATTTTACATATATTTTATTATAGAGTTTGTTGAAATGCATTTTACGTGTATATCTTAAATGTAAGTTTAAATAAATATAAAAATTTATTTACAAATGACGAAATTTTCAAATTGTAAAATATTAATTTAAATGGCGCCAATAAAATTTTTTGTTTTTTATTTTTATATTAAATGGCACACAATCTACAAAATAAACAATTAAATATGTAAAATTGATTTTTATTTTAACCTCATCGTATCGAGAATAATGAATAATTGCAATCAATTAATTTTGGTATCTGTTGTTGCAAAGATGTTTTATTTAAATTTATACAAAAATAAAAATATATAAAGTAAAAAAAAATAAAAATAAAATATAAACGAATAAGAGCTGCTAAAAAAATAAAGTTATAAAAAAAATTAAAATTTCAGCGTAAAGTACTGAACAAACTGAATTAAATATATTCAGATATCCTTTAATTGAATTCAACATTATTTGTCTGCAAAAAAAAACATGTCCAGACTATTTTGGTGATGTCCTTTTGCAACAAAAAAAAAATGTTGTCTCTGGCTTATACGGTGAATAGAGTCTTCCATTTTAAAATTACACATCAAAGTGAAAATCGAACAAGTGCTCTGATTAAGTCATTATCACATTAAAGAATGAAGTTCTTTATATTTTGGACTATAAATCTGATAGTTTTTGTATAAAACTGGATTGAAAAAACGGAGAATATTGAATAAATTACTGGATAAATACGTTTTTTTTTTAAAAATGAAGAGTATTCTACTACAATTTCAATCAGGGCTTTGTCTGAATAATTTTTATTGTACCGATTTGACTAAGATTTAATCCTAATTAATATTTTCGTAGGCAATTAGAAATAAATTTATTTAAAAATATTAAAATTCAATAATTCTGGTAATCTCCAAAAAAAGGTTTGAGGTGCATCATCGTCCCAAGCTCTCAATTTTACTTTTGGGTGGTTACAGACGGTCTAAAAGTAATAATAATCTTCTTTCCGATCATCCAAATCTTTTATTTGATACTATGCATTTGAAGTTTGAAGAGGTCTTATAGTAAACAAACAAACTTTGAACTATTCTTGTGGTTCCAAGAAAGTTATTCGGCCAGGGATTGCAATCGAATATAAATTTATATGATTTCTTGGCTCCTGTTTGATTTTTTTACTCCTGTTTTATAGGAGTTAAACCATTTTGAAGTTCACAGTACAATTCTACATATTTATACAAATATTAAAAAAGGAATTGTTTTTAATTCATGAAGGTTTATTTGTTTTTCTCTGATTTATAAAAGTAAACTTCAAACTTATCCAAGGTCATAAATTATGTCTATAAGGACAAGGTTGATTTAATTTTCAAAATATGGTAAAAATATACGAGATTTAATTTTATTTTTAAAACCATTAATATACTAAAATGTAAAATAGAATAATTAAAAAATTAGCAAGAAAAATTCCAAAATGGACAGATTTGTGATGAAAATTACTTCTATTTTTACCAAGTTATTTTCATTTCTTTGATTTAATGTAATTAGTAATAACTTTTTAATATTAAATTTATCCAACATTTTATTTATCCATCTAAAAATCACGTTTACATATTTATGTCCAAATTTGAAATCCTTTCTGGATTTATATAAATATTTTCTGAACTTCTTTATTATATTATGCCGCTGATAAAGCGGTTGTCTTCAGACAAGATTCTACAAATAATTTATAATTGACCATTTGACAACAAGACGACATTTTCAGATTTTCTATCTATAGATAGTCAGTTTAGTTTCATATAAATTGTTCTATTTATATTAATTTGACCAAAAGAAGATTGCAATTCATTAAATTTATTTATTATTTAGAAAAATAACAGAATTCAGTTTGCAATTTATTGAAAAAGTTAGTAATATTTTATAGATATTTACAAAAAATGGTATTCCCTTGTGAATGTCTGACATCCAGGCGACAACAACACTTACTATATTAATAGAAAATAATCTTAGAAATTAGCTGAATAACTTTGATTATATAAAATATAAAATAAAAACTTGAAATTTCTAACAAATCATTGCATTGAGATGTAATTAAAGTGGCGCTTGTGTCAATTAAGATAAATATGTAATCAAAATTTCAATACAACACTTTGGCGAATAGTTTTTATTTAAGTAAAATATCAAATTCAATTTAAATAAATTTCACTTCAGATATGGAAAATACAAAATTACGAAACGATTTAAATTATATAGTGTAACATTATAATAAAAAAAATTCTGCAAACCATTCAATTTTTATATCTTCACCCAAAAAAAAATGATATTTACTTTGATTTTCATATCCCAAAAAAAAAGTGTATATAATCAAAAATTTGCATAAATATACGCACCATAAAACTGTAAGTTTAAAGCATTACAAAAAAATAAAAAAGGTGCGTCCGTTCTGCACAATATAAAAAGTATTGATTATGCAAGGTGGTAACCATAAAAATATCATAACAAATTTACATTTTTTTCTTTTTTTGGTGTCTTTCTATTGCACAAAAAGGTGTCAATAAAAAAGTGTTTATTTTCGCATAAATATTTTTTTTTATGAAATTTCGCCTCATAAACTAGAAATTATTTGTAATTTTATATAAAATTACAATAATAAAAATTTATCATTTTCATGTATAAAACAGATAAGGTCAAAAATCAGGCTAATATAAAAAAAAAAGCCTTACAAGAAAATCAAGAGATTTTTCTTCTTTTTATAAAAATTGGCGCCAACTTTTCATAAAACATAAATCTCAACATTAATAACAGCAATTATATTAAATATTAAATATTTATTTTCCAGATTTGTGCAACAATTTTTTATGTTGTTTAATTTAATGTTTAACTTGAAATATTTATGTATCCAAATTTGGTCTTATAATGATGATGTAGCATAAAAATATGTCAAAAAAAAAAAAAAATCTTTTGAAATGTTAATTTTTTTTTTTATAAGAATTGGAGTTAATTTTCAAATTTTTTTTTATCATAAATCTTATTTAAAACAAGATAATTACTTGATATTAATTTCCTTCTCATATCTTTCCATGCTTGCTAATAGTCATAGATAAAATATGATGTGCAACTGAACAATTTGTACAGTAGTTTTATATTAATCGGCATTTTTTTTATGGCAACCAGTTAAATATTAATATGAAACTTGTTAAATTTTAAGATTAGAAATAAAGTTTTCTGGCAGCGTCATCTGGTGCGAGAAATTGAAGAAAAATTCTAATCGATTAGGAATTAGGTACTAAAATATATTAATAAATATTGCCACTAACGAAATTGTATAGTAGAAAATTAATTAAACATTTTTAAACTGTAGCGCCTCATAGCGCACATTACTTAAAATTGAATTGCCTATCCATTTACAATAAAAAATTATATTATGACGTTTATTATTTAAGCTATTTTGGCTTTGCAGAGCCCCTAGTGGCAGAAATTTAATTTATAGTTAATTATATTTCGTTTGTAATCGTTTGTACAGTGAATATTTGTTAAAAAAAACACGGTTGGATAAATACAGAATAGCGCCACCAAGCGGATAGTTCTGTATTACCCGCCGATGTCTGCGGGCTATAAGTAAGTCCTTCAAACATTTTATCTATGAATAAAGCTTAAATCGAAATTTCCTGGAGATAAACAATTAAATATATTTGAAAATGTCAACTGACAGACAGAAAGACGGGCACCTAAACAATCTAAAAAAATAGCCCTACAAATAATGAACTTATATTTTTACATAAATCAGCTGAAATTTGAAATTGTTATTATACAGAGATCAAATAATAATATCGTAAGTAACAAAATAATTGAATGAAATATAAAATTAAAAGATTTTTTGATTTTTTTTTTTTAAATGAATTTTAAAATGAAGAAATTCCTTTGATTAAAATTTTAATTTTTATAATTTTTATATCATGGTTTAAATTACATTAAAAATTTTAACAAAAAAAAAAAGATAAGCGAAAAAATAATTCAATTATTTTTGTTGATGCTACCGAATTTCATCGTTTTAAATATTTTTGTATCTGTTTTCTTGTACATAATAAATTCTTGTTTATATATTTATTTATTTGATTGTCCAAAGAGTCATAATTTTTGTGTTATTTGTATATTTATTTAGGGTGATTTCATATATAAAAAAAGGCGCGTAATATGACCCCAAAATGTCAATAAAGAAAATATAAATAAAGCAAAAAAAAAAACATTGCAAAATCTCCCGCGTTCCCTAAATGTAATAATAAAAAAAAAATTTGTTTGAGAAAAGCAAGAGACATAAAATCACGACTGTAGGCAGCCAGACATTGGTTCCTGTTTTTGTGGTAATTTAACAGATTTTATATTTTTTATATATATTTTTTAAATTAAAATATTATTAAGGAATTTTATTAATAAATTGTATTACAATACAAAATTGTTGTATATAATATACAAAATAAATAAATAAATAAAATAAAAATATGTTTTATGAAATTGAAAACTGGCGGTGGCATTTTAACATATAATATAACAGAAGAGACGTGAATTTAGACCCATTTTTTCAATTTAAAATTCATATGCAGAAATGTCTACTCAACAGTAATAGGTTATTATTTTCATTTCAGGCCCAATATAACTTAAAGATACTAAAATTATGTTGTAGATTACATTACAACTAAATTAAATATGTCTCAAGTTCGCTGTAGTTTAGTGTTATTTGTTAATGGAAAGTAACACCAGCAGTAGGAGAGTATTTATTACAATGAGATTAATTAATTACTGAATCTAGGTTGAATCTGAAAATTTCAATTATTAGGATTCTTTCGGTCTCCTGATTCTGAAAACTAACAAATTGATAGTCTGACGCTGGTATATTGACAATAATTGGACTGTTTACATGAATATTTGATATAAATTTTACCTAAAAACATTTGAAAATTATAAGGAGTTGGCACCTCGTTCCAATTTTTTTCAGGTGATGCTACTACTTGACCCATTGGTATCTTTTTAACCATTAAACTTGCTCATACTGAATTCAGTTTATTTCCCTTATGAGTCTGAAAATATTCTCATTATAGAAATATACTATAGAAATCTCCCAAAGATTACTTAGTTTTCTGCTTATCATATACGGTTTGGACAAGGATTGTCAAAGAAATGTCTGGAAACTACAATGAAACTGTTACTCTGTCAACTTTACTTGTAAATGAAGTGTACAATATGAAAAACTTAATTATTTTATTATATAATCAAATCTTATATGTCACGTGAGTGATTTCTCATATGCAATTTTATGATTTCTCATTTTGTTTTGCATCAATTTTTATGTTGATTATTTTTGGTATTAAATTACATTTATGACATAAAAGTCTGTTTTTTTTTTGTATTTTTTTATAAAATGTTGCTTGTTTTCAAAAGCGCCAATCCATTTTAGCATATTTTTTTTTGCTTTAAGTTTTTTCTTATCGGGAGGGTAAATTGAAACTATTGCAAAAAAAACTTAAAATTTAGAAATATAATATTTTTTAAATTTAGTTTTTCATTTTATTTTTAATTTGTTTAAGTCTGTGATTTTAATTGTAAATATGTTAAAAACAATTTTGTTCAAAAGTAATTAATATTTTTGTGTGTTTGTAATTAAAAAGGTATTCATAAATATCAAAAGTAAATTAGTATAAATTTCAATAAAACTTCAAGAAATTTGAAACTTGCACACATGTTGTGGGCTAACTTAACTTTATGATATGAAACAGATTTAAGTTTTTGTCTAATCATATAATTTTATAATAAATTTATTAATCATTTAATAAATAAATTAAATATGCAAGAAAAATTATGGAATTATGCTAAATAAAAATTTTATGTGTCACAATTATGTGGTGCTGCTCTTAATAATGGCACAGTCGGCGGCGATGTCGGCTTCTTTATAATAAATAATATTGACAGTTTTTATTTATTTTTTTCTACAGAATTGATTATCATAAATTTTAAACTTATATATTTAAAATTATGAATTAATGAATTTGATTTTAATCTAGCACAGTTTATAAATATATTAAAAGGTAATTTTGTATTATATATTGTGATATACGAATAAGAGATACGACAGCAGCTGTTAAATGAATATTAACCCTGACCTTTGACTGAATGATATAGTACTCTATTTAATATAACTTGTTTTATACATTCTGAGCTTATAAAAGTTCTAGAAAATTAACTTGAAGATATTTAAATAATTTCTTGGTGACTTATTGTTGAGTCAAAAACTAGCCATTACAGATAGTCTTGCAGTTCATATGCTTCTGACGCGTGTTTTGTAGATAATTTTATGTGTAAACAAAAAAGTTGAATTATATGTATTTAAATATATATAAAATTCGTGAAAGTTGACCCAGTCGTGACGTTGGTGACCCGTGTGCATCAAAAAATTGGTTTTCTTTTATCTTGTTGATGCGTTGCCGCAATGAAATGTAATAATTCTAATATAATTTATAAAAAATATTTAAGATTTCCATAACATTTCCAAGTTAAGATGCTCATATTTTCTAAATCAAATTATTCTTTTTCATATGACAGAGGATCCCAAATTGAAAAGGAAAAGGACCAAATTGATTTGGTTAACAATTTTGTTCTTTTAATCTTAAATATAACCCACTAAATTACGTATTTCAATGACATCGAGACTATCTCCAAGGAAATGTAACCATTTTCAACACCGCCCCTGTAACATTTGACATTTATATGTTGAAGAATTATAAATAGTTTCGCCAATGGCGGCGATTATTAATATAATCTTATAACTAAATCAATTTAATATATGATATTAAACACACATCTTATAAATTCTTGTATTTTATACCATGTCAAATTTATATATTAATAATTAATTATTTTATTTATAATTATGAATTTCCTATTTCTATAAATTCTTCAATTTATTATATAGAGGAAAAATTTTCTATGTTGTAAAAATTTATTATAATTTGGCGCCCATAAACTATGGGAATCTAATTAAAAATAATTAAAAATAAAAAAATATTATAAATAAATTATAAGCATAATAATATTATTAATTTTATGTAACAAGTGTAATTTCAGCACCTAATGGTTTTATATAGTTTTTATGTATTACAAAAATTTGTTAAATGAAATTAATTCTTATGCCCTTGCAGTTTTTGTGTATACAAATATAAATTAATTTGTAAAAATGATATTAAGGTGGATTTACATATACGACTTTTTCTCATCGCGAATACCTGATGCAGACATAACAATATTTGAACAAATGATTTACATAAAATGTGACGTTTTTCTCGCGCTTCTACTAAATGTGTACATAGAACATTTTTGTCATATGATTAAATGTTGTTTTTAAAGGTAAAATCTTCTTCTTATAGTAGCTATCCGTTCCGGATGTGGCTCAGCAACGATTTCATTAACTGTTTTGATTTTACTGCATTGATTAGGTTTATTGTTGACATGTTGTCCCAGTTAGGGTTTTCAGGTTAAATAATAAATTAAATAAAATATGGTTAAATTAAATAAACCATCAATTTGAACAAAAAGATTTCAACAAATTAAAATGTAACTATGTATAATAATCTTAAATTTCATAATAAAACGTTAGCCCCAAGACATTTAATAAAAAAATGCTTATTCGCATGACAATATCGTTATGTTTTATGTGCTGTCTGCAACGAAAAAGTTACAGTCTGCTCAACTCTGTATACCTGCGATGAAAAACCGTCGCGACTCTACTTTCTGCTTGTTTGAAATGAAAACAAAAAACGACTATATAATGTCACACAATGTAAATCCACCTTTATATATTATATTTAATTTCGATAAAATAATTAATTATTTTATTAATTGTAATACTGCCGAGTTATAAAAATTGTCATTTCATTTTTTTTAATGTGATTTACATAAAATTGATATTAATGATCCAATGCTTTAGTCACTTTAGTAGTAGGATTATTGAAAAATTGAAAATGGTGACATTTTAATATTCACCTTTTTTTGTAGTAATTAAATTATTTTATTTCAAAAATCATAAAATTTATGGTACAGGTAATGATAAATTTTAATTACTTAGTTTGATTTATAAGATAACAATAAAAAATTAATTAAAAACATAAATTTTAACGCTATTCTGACATTTCAATTTAACGAATCAATTTTTGTGGGGTTAAATATGAAATATGATACAATATTATTTCAAATGTAATTTTTGATTATAAATTTTCTAAATACATAAATACAAAAATATTTAATGGACGGAGGATGTAAGTTTTATGAATCAATTAAATTGTCGGAATTGGAATTAAAATGTCGGAATTGAATATTAATAGGATAAAGGGGAATATTTAATTATTAGAAATTTAAAATATTGTTTATAGGCCAAGAGGAGGAGGATTTGATTAAACAATTTTGTTTATTAAAAATTTATTTTCCACCCACGTCTTCCTACAAAAGGCTTTCCTACAATGGAGAGTTTTCCTATGTTCCATGTTGCTCTCTCAAATATTGCTATACACATTTATGAAGTTCCTTTACAAAATCCATATTTTTGAGTTGAAGGGCCGCGCTAATTGTAACTAGGAAAGAAAAGCAATCGTTTCATTTTGAAGCCTATAAATTATAAATTGTTGGACGAATTATTTGACTATTATAAATTACTTAGGAAAGAATGATAACCATTTTAATGGCTGGCTACAACTAACTTTCAAGACTGATTATAATTGTCCTATTTGTGATATTTATTGAAAGCTAATCTTGTTGATAATTTTCGCATCTAACTTGTAATTAAAGATTCACTTGATTGAACCACCTTATAATCAATATTTGTTGTCTATAATGTTTTTCTGATGAAAATTATACCTTAAAGGCATAAAATTAACCGGAAATATTAATTACAATAATTAGCATAATCAATAAAAAAAATATGTACAATTATTATACAATTGACTTTGCCCACCTGACGTATGTCATATCTTAGTATTTATATATGAATATATTTTATTTAGATAGACGCAATCATCTAATATTAAATTACATAAAAATATTAATTACAATTTTTTATTGTTATATTAATAACCTTAAATTTTTGTCATATTTGAAGGATTTATGATGTGTGAATAAAAAAAAAAACAATTAATAAATTTATGAATATTTTTCTGAATGTAAACCAGCATAAATAAAATTGCAATTTATGTTAAATTTTATAAATGATACCACGCCTGCCTGCATTTTTTTTGTATACCTTTATTTATAAGATTAATAAAAGGTTTTATAATTTATTCAATATTAAAATATATTTATATTAATTATATTATAAATAATATAATATGTTTTTAATATTATGGATAGACTAGTTTTATGTTTCTATAAAACGAATAATAAATATAATTGTTATTGATCTCATTAACTGTTAAAAATGAGTTAATTATTTTATTTATTACAAATTAAAAGGTGAAAAAAAAATTTTTTAATATACATATTTAATATTATTAAAATATGCAATGCTAATTTACATTTTTCATATATATATTTGTAATTTTACACTGATATGTCATCATCTTTTCTTTTTGCTTTTAATTAGTACTAATTTTTGTAAATATTTTGCCTCCAGGTATATAATTTTACTTATATACATATTTAAACTGTACATTTTCCAATTCTGTATATTAAATAAAGAAATTACATAAATATTTATGTTAATGAAATGAATTAAAATTCATTAGATTTTTTTATTAAACAAGTGTTCATTCAAAAATAAGAAATTTGAAGCTCGTAATTTTTTTAAATGAGGTATTAAAGGGAGCATGCGACATAATGATAAACATAAATTTATTATGCATTTTTATTTACTAATTGAATAATTACATAATTTAAAAAAAAAAAAATTTTGGTTGAAGGAATTTTATGATTTTATAGTATTTAAGGGGAATATTACTAAGGGTGAAATTGGCAGAAATAACCGATGATAATTAAATCTATACACAACATTTAAAATGTTAAGCCTATTCAAAGTGTCAATTATATCAGTAATTTATATGAAACTTTTGATTTTAATATAAACTTATTTTAACAAATTTTAATTAAATTATTTATCATTAAAGAAATGTCATAATTTTTTAATGTAGTAAGTAAAAGATGTCAGATCAATAAAGTTGTATTAATTTATATAATTAAATTGACTGCAATTATATGTGAAAATGTTCATTCATTCTGCTAACGTCAAAGAAATGAAACATCATAAAAATATGACATTTAAAATTCAATGTAATTTTGAGCTAATGTCAATTAAATATCAAATTTACTAAAATATTTTATAAATTGTCAAAAGTTACAAAATTCTGATACAAATTGTCAAATTATAAAATTTTAAAATGTCAAATTTATCAAATTATTTACAAATTGTCAAATTAGAAGTTTTGATTTGTTTTAAATTTATTTATGTTATTTATGTAAATACATAAATGTAATTTACCCCTTAAATATTGATGTAAGTTAAGAATTTACAATATAAAAAATATTAAACATTGTATGGAATACACAATAAATAATTAACATATAATTTACTAAATGACAAATTTAATGATAATTTATTTTAAATATTGAATTTAATTAAATTGGAGACGATGGCCACCCAAAATTATAACCAAATTTTTTATTTATTTATATTTATATTATAATAATTTATTCCAAAACAAAAAACATCCTTTTTCCATTTTAAGATTTAAATTGTTAAAACACAAAAAAAAACAAGGAAAATTCATAATATTTCATTTCTTGGTAATAATTTTGCACAGGTTTGAAGGTTTTTTTTCTGTTGGTTTGTTTTGGGTGTACCCTGAAAAATAATATGCCATCGCATGCCGCCATTAAATATGTCATATATTTTGTATGGCGCTTTATGGCGCCAATTTAAATTTATATATGTATACAAGTAATTTTGAAAAAAAAAAATTAAATAAATTGAATAAATTATACAAATAATAAGTATATAAAAATATTAAATCAAAAATTTAATGTTTCCATTCGTTTGAAAAGATTGCCCGAAAAAAAACAATCCAAAAAATTTTATGTGACTTTTACAAATAATTTATACGGTGTAAAAATTGAAAATTAAATTCGTAATTATTTATTATTAAATTTATATAGTTTAATTGTATGGAGTTAGCAATTAATAGGCTATTAAAAATTCAACTCAAATAATTTTCACTGTAACAATATTTTAATTTATTTAATTCAATAATTTTATAAACTATACAATGTAAATTTTTGCGATGACATCAGATTTGTAAAAGTTTTTTTTTAAACAGAAAAGGTCACCTGGTACCGTCCAGAATGTTAATAATTTATATATTTTTTTAAATACGTTTCTGTTTTAACAGCTTTTTTAATAATCGTAATTAAAAATTGAATAAACATAAATTTTGTCTTTAATTTGTTTAAGTCAATATAAATTAATTTTTATATAAAAACTTTTTTTTCTTATAGGCTTTCAATTTTATTGTAAAAATTTTGCAAATGTCGTGTGTAGGCAGTTTTTATAACTTTTTAATAATTTACTGCTTAAGCTAATAAAAATTTGTTACTTATAATTTGCTTTCTAATTTTCACTAATAGCTATTAAAAAATTTGTATATGTAATCATTATTTTTGAAAGTTTAACATAAAATCTTTAAAATTGTGACTTAAATCACAAAATATTGATCTCATAATAATAACAACTCATTTATCATAAATTTAATATTGTACTTTCTAATCAAGTCATTTGAGTCAAGTCATTTGAAATTAATTGAGATATGAAGCTATAAGTAAATTTGTTATAATGTAATAAAGTATTTACTTTGTTGAACAGTAAATTGTCATTTTCATAATTTCATTTGATGACACTTCAACATTTAAGTAAATATTAAATTTATTCGTTTGATTAATACTGAAATTCTTTTGGATACATGCGAGTATCCTGACAAATTGTATGCATTGTAAAATTTACAAATTAAATGTAAAATTCATGAACGCTTCAAAAGTAGAAACTTTATCTACTTCAGATGTGTGTTTTCTAGCTAATTCTTGTTACAAAATTTGACATCGCTTAAAGCACAGATTTGTTGTACATCGTATTTCTAACCTAAATTCATTATTTATCAATCAAAAGATTAATAATTTGAAAATTTGATAACCAAATCCTATTATAACCTTAAAAAATATCAGAGTATTCATACTTAGTCTATAACTATTTAACAAATTAAACTTAATATTTAAAGAGCTGTAACGTATTTAAAAAATTAAACGTAATTTTTAAAATGCTTGTAAAAACGTATTTATAAATTTAATCTAAATTCAAATCTTTAATCAACTTATAATAAATTTTAAACAACATCATAAAGATGTAGACCAAATGTAAAATTAGCTATTTTCAATATTTATTTAACCAATTTACCTAGCTTGTCTTTTACATTGTATAATTATTTATTATATTTTTTCCAATTTTTCCAACTACACAACTTATCGCTATCTACTAATATATCATAATTTCAACATGATAAAATATCTATTTTAACATACAACATAATTATATCTATAATATTTAAAACATGATTTTCACCACCAGTTCAGATATAACATTTTAAAATTTATCTTATATAGATTTAATTATTTTTAATTATTTATCAATAAAACTATAGATAAACTTTTTGATGTTTAGAGAGACAACTTAATAGATTTGGATTGAAAAAATTTTTTGATGACCATCGGCTAAGAAATTGGAATAAATTAATAATTTTATATAAGTAACAAACGTTTCAAGTCAATAGAGTTTTATTTATTGATCTTTAGGGTTATTTAAATATAAAATTTATGTTAATTTTTAAAATTATCTAGACAACTATAATTACAATTAATTTTTTTAAATTGCAATATACAAAATATTTTAATTTTCACTTTTTCCAACATATTTTTTATAATTTTTAATTTAAACATTTATGTATTCTATTGAAATTAAACTCGATATAATTCAGTAGCTGATGGAGCCGACACGGAAAATTATCAATTATAAACATGTAAATTGAAAACGTGACTTAAGCTTCAATTATTATTATATCAATTTTCTTGACTTAGTATCTTATATCTTATAGATTTAGATAAATATTAAGAAACTAGTATTTTATGCTCATAGCTGGCACCTCAAAGCCAATAAAACACACTGTATACTTTGCGTACCAATTATTTTTCTATATATGTATAGCCGCAAATGTTGAATCAACATTTTGATTGGTGGTTTTTTTTTTTAAATTATATGTTTAATAAATAAATTATAAATTTTAGTATTTTGTAGATTGATTAAGTAATTACTATGTAAATTTTTATTTTATGTATAAATAGTTGATTTATAATGGCACACTTTTAATTCGGTATACATTTTCACTATGTGGAAAAGAAAATGTATAAAATAAAAATTATGATTTTAACTATAAAATATCTAGGAAGTCGTATCTAAACTTTGAAAACATAATTTTTATGACAACATTTATGTATGAAACAAAAACTTAAATGGTTTTAAAAGTGTTTATGACTTAGAGGCATTGTGTATTTATTGTGAATAATGTAAATTATTAACGAAATTATGTTTGTCAAATATTACAATTTAAATTTACGATAATTTGAGTTTCATTGCTTTTGATTTTTCGTTGTAATAATAAAATTATACATTAAAAATTCACAAAGTTTCTTCATTTTTTTTATTACATTTAAAAATATGTAATTTTAACAAAAAATTATATTATCTTCCTGTCTAATACATTAAATTTCTATAATAAAAATTGTTATCTCCTTCTAACTTTCTTTTGTAAGATAAATTTAATAATTTTAATTGATTTACTATAGTACCACAGATGCAGTAACTGTTATACTAGTAGTACAATATCTACATTGCAGTAACTGTTATAATGTAACAGTCAGACGAAAATATGTTGTTTAAAAGTGCTCCTTAAAAGTTGATTTTTTTATGTAAAAATTATTTTCATTTGTCAAAAGTTTCACTTTCCACACACTTTATAAATCGAGGGTTTATAAAATTATGTATCCATGCTAAAGATTTTAAGATATAGTTATAGCCTTCAGTTAAATACGTTTCCCAATACTTACGAACACTTTTAGATACCAGATGGTTGGTTGGTTAATCAGAATGGAAGAAGATCACAGAGACTTTCACGTATCAAGGCTACAAGGAACCGTTGTACTCTCCCATTCGCGTATAAACATGATGTTTTTAAAAAAAACCGTCAGCCCATCCTATTTCTTGCATGAAAGCCACCAACTACAGTGGTTTATCTGTCTTTCAATTATAGTAAAAGTATGTTCCTGCCACTGTTTTACTCTAACATATTTTTGCTTTACTCCGCATAATGTTAATAGAATTGAACACTTTATAATCCGTAATCCGTAAGAATTTGCCATCAGAAACACAAGCACGTGAAAATCATAAAAATTATAATAACGTAACTTTTGCAATTTTGTTTTTAAAAATTGTAAATTTTAATATTTTCATTTTGAATTATTATTATTCATTTTTGGTTTATGGCTGTTATTTTTATTTTTTTTTACGAATCGGCTCCTTTTTTATAGGTACTTCTCTCCTACTGATGAATATACTTGCGATTGAAAGATTTTTTTTAATTCATTCTTAATTTAATTTCTTTTGTTTCATTTCTTTGAAATGAACCAAACGAAACAAATCCACATTATTTTGATGATAAGAAATCTTTCACTGAAATCTCACATAACACACAACACAAAAAAAAACGACCTCTGCGTATTTAATGGTCATATCCCAAGGGAGCATAATATAAATATATATATATATATATAAAAAATCATGGTTTCACAAATCTTCAAAGAAATCATCCGAAGTTAGGTCATCTTTTATAACAACTTTTTAGTCTTAGAAACGTAATATTACAAAAGTAACTTCCCATTATTGATCATATCAAAGGATCGCAGGTTTTTTTGCCTTCACTAAAGATTGTGTATCTTTTAGCGCATATCACGTTTTGAAGTTCCAATTTTGTTTTTTTATTCTTTGTTTTAGTTTTATTATTGTATCCGCACTACAGAAAGATAACAATCTCTAAGGAGCCACAATACTTTTTGTTCTTCATCGTATAAATCGAAAAGAAAAAAAAACAGAACCTAAAAAACAGAGAGTGTTTTGTAAAAGGAATCCATAAAATAAAATTACTTTGTAAAAAGAAGTTTTCTGCGTACCACATATGGACATTAAAAATTGGGATAATTTCCATAAATATATTTATTTTTTTGGTCCAAAACAGAAGTGACAATAAAAGAGTTTTATTTTTGTCCCAGATATTTATTTATATTCTACGTTTAAGATTCAATATAAAAGAAAAGAGAAGGTTATCCAAAAAGTTAAGGAATCATTAAAATATTAAATAAAAAAAAATCTGGTTCATGTGAATTTGATGACATTTTTATTTCAGTTTATTTTTCAGATTTACCCTGAAAATTGGGTCCTTTCTCATCATTGAATTGGTTTGTTTTTTATGGAAAAACAAGATTTTATTTTTACCATAAATATAATTGAATAAAGCGTTTATTTAAAAGCGTGATGATTTTGTCGTCAGATCAATTTTTATTGTTTTTTTTTTTTTAGTATGTGTGATGATTTTCCTTCTTTTTCACTGGTTTATCTGCAAAAAAAAAAACTCATTTTTTGTCTTCCAAATCTCAGGTGGCCACAAATGAATTTGTGATGGTCTTTTTCCATTATGTAAGCGTTTTTTTTTTTTTTCAAAAGTTTCTTAACTCTTAAATCTTTACTTACTTATTTTTTTTTGTTCGCTTTATAATTCGTGTTAAGAATTTTGTTGTTTTACCGGCGCGATGGATAATTTTTTTTTTATGTTAAATTTTGCTGATTATTTTTCACAGTTTTTATTACCTGGCGTCTTGTATAGATTATTATTATTTTGTTAAGGATTTTTGTTTTTACACGTTTTCGGTATAAGTAGGGAAATCAGTCTCGTTATACAATTTTTTTTTCGGCTTTATCGTTATATTTTGTAATATATCACCTAATTTAGAAACAGGATTCTAGGTATTCATAAATTTGGGAATACCAAAATAATGTAAATTCTCTGATTTGTTAAAGTAATACTGGTGTCATTTGGACAGTATCCGGAATTAAACGATAAAATCTTCATGTTTGCCAATGATTGACTATTTGTAGCTTCGATTAGGTAAAATAAGAATTGTTAAGGTATAAGTCTGCCGGCATGTCCTATAAATGGTGTACGCGTATCATCGTGACGGCTTTATTTAATTCTTCACTTAACTAAATTATCGAAATTAAAATATTCCATTTCTTTAATTTCTGAAAATATACTTTTTACTTTCCTTTTATTTTAGAGCACTTTAATAATCTTTAATGGGTTTACTTAATTGGAGACCAATTTTTTACTAATTTTTAGTTAATTTGATTGTAAAATTCCTTCACCTTGTTAATAACATAAATTTTAATATACTAAATTTCCTGTTTATTTTTAAAAAAAAATTTAATTTAATTTAATTTTTTTCTATAATTAAATGGAAGGAAATACCAAATAAATAAACTGAGCGTATTCAATAATTTTCTAACAAATGTAATTAAATTAATTAATTATTATATAGAAAATTATATAACAAAATATCATAAATATAATTATCCCACACTTTTAAAATTTGTTAAAATTGTTAGATTTTAAATATTATTTCCTGTCCCCGGATAAATAAATAATTATATTTTTTTTTTTTTTTTTTGGGAAATCTGTTTTTGGGTAATTTTAAATAAAATATTAAAATGAAGACAATCAATAACAAAATTCGTTTTTTTTAAAAATATATTTCCATTAAAATGTTCATTAAAAACAGCAAATTTAACCCACAACCCATCACAGAAGTCAAATATAAACAAATAATAATAAAAGTACCGCCAAAAAGAATCATATAAAAACCTTTTAATCTGTACTGTATTTGGTATCACCTGTTTTGGCTTAACACTATTGTTTTTTTTTTTGGTTTTTTGGTAGCTCTATTATTGGTGATTTCAAATTTTGAAATAATTTTTATTGCTGATGGCAAACATTCAATAAACTAGTATAATCCAGAGGCGTGATGGATAAATAATTTGGCCTATTCCAAAAATGTTGTACCGATTAAGAAGCTTTTGAAATTTTGCACTAGTTTCAGATAAATCATAAATTACATTCCGAAAATTTTCTTGTACTTACTTTTCAATCAGTTTTTATAAATTTTAATGTGAAATAGCTTCTTTCACAAGCTAATTGTGTAAATGATAGAGACAAAATAAATGTGTTAAAAAAATTTGATGCAAAATACTTGTGGCGTGGTTTTTCCATGGCTAACCTTTGGCACCGCCTCTGGTCTAACCCATATAGTTAATAAAAGGAAAAAAAAAATTACCATATAATATTGAAAATAAATACTTTTATTGAAATTTATGAGTTAATCTGAAAATATATAAATTTATACAAAAAATAGACAACAAGTAAGTAAACGGCGACAGTCACAAGTCAATATTTATAGAGGCCATAAATTATTGTAACTTAAACTGGATAATATATAAGCGATACACGCAATTATATTTTCAATAAAACAATAAAATCATCTATCACCTTTTCGATATTTATGTTGGTTTTGTTGTTATAGTCATCCTAAATCATTAATTTCATCACCTTTTTATTTTGTATGGTTTTTTTTTTTGGTTGATTTGTGATTTGAATGATGATAGAATTTAATGTTTGTAAGTTGTATTCAACAAAGTATTTTATGGTTATAAGGAAAATCACATAAGTTCAATTTAGGTTTAGTTCAAAGACACGTTACCATTTCATGTCCAAAATTTTATAATTTTAATTGAAATTTTGTAAATACAAATTGTTGGACAGATATTTGGGATACTGGGTGTTTCAATTGCCAATTATTAACAAAACAATAAACAATTTTAAACTTTCTTATCTTTAATAATGTCACACGTTTTTAATGAATAAAATTATGTTGACATGACAAGCAATTTTCAAAAATCCAATTAGAAATAAGAAACTAGAAATTTTAAAATAGTTAATTAGTTTTGTTAAGGAAGGACAGAGATTTCTAAACTGGCAGTGTCAATGCAGCAATTCAACATTTTGTAATATCCTTTCTAATTAATATTGTCACTGATTAAACTACAGAGCCACTCGCAGTCAAAATATTTTCTTATATTTCCTGTTGTTTAGCAACATTTGCATCAAAATTATTTATGCTTTTAAATTTCAAGGATAAAATTTAATTTTGGGAATTTTTGTTTTACATTTTAAAATCAATAAAATTAAACTAATTTGCACAACACTAAACTAAAAGTTTTGTAAACAAGGAAAACACAAATTTCTGGTTTACTTCAAAACAAGAAATAAAATCACAAAAATTTAAATAAATTTTTACTGAATTTCACAGATTTGTGAAATGAATCATAATAAATGATCACCTGTGGTTCTACTAAATATTTGATGTATGTATTTTTATTAGAAACACATAAAATATAATTAATTTTTTCATGTTTGTCAGCTTTTGTTGAATTTATCGATACATATTTAATATAAAAATTAATTAAAAAAAAAACTAAATTGGTTTTTAATAAGTCGTTTTTGTTAGTTATTGATTCTAAATTTAAATAGTTAATTAAAAATTCATAAAATTTGATTTTTGGAAAATTCCCATAAAGTTTGAAATGATTTAAACTAAAATATAAACAGGTGTTAAAATTTTGGTATATGACGAACATTTCGGTACAATCATTGCAAATTCCAACCAAACCAATAAAAATGATTGTATAAATAATCCTAAATTTTGCAGTGTTTATGCAGCAATATAAAAAATGTAGTTAATTTTATTTATTTATTAGGAATTATATTATTGAATCATAATATTAAATTATTGGTTAGTTCGTAAGTAGGTGGATTAAGGCCTCTTGCAAGAAGAATAATTGTAGGATTGTTGTTTGTTACAATAAAACACTTTATTTTGACATTACAGCAGATCGACACATCTCACCTGTCTAATCAGGTTAATCTTACCTGTTTACACTAGGTTATTTAGAAAGTGGAATTCTAAAAGTTCTGAATCTTCTATGTTGCATCAAAGATCAGTGACATAAAACCTTTGTAAATCGCGATCGATGTAAGACTTATTAATATTATAACAAAAAATATTAACAAATAGTTACAAAATTCATAATTTTATAACTAACTTTACTTATGAATTTCATCTGGTTTTCATTTGATTATCTTAAAGCTGATAGTAAAAGTATGACTTAAAATTTATTCTTAAATAATATAATTAATTCTATTAAACTCAATTATTTATTTTTATTGCATATTGTAGGATTGTAGCACTTGCAGAGTACGTGCTATACTATTCGATTTACATGAAAAATTTACAAATTTCAGTACTTCATTAAAAATTGTTTAATAAACCTGTTCACCAAAAATTGTCTTATCAATAAAATTCATCTTAAATTTCATTAATTAATGCAAATGTTTCCCGAAAATTCTCCTGCTGATACTTAATATCTATACACAAAATTAAAAAGATATCACTTCACCTGCAAATTGTTTAAATTTAAATTAATAAAAACAACAAAAAAAAAATCTTATTAATAATCTTCAATATTTTTCTCACCGCTAAAATTCCATGTAGGCGGATTAAATATAAGCTTATTTATAAGTCAGTGAAAAAGCCAAAAATACAGATCAGCAGCAGCGATCATTAAAAACGATTTTTTTTTTAATTTTTGTTTATTAATGTTACACCACTTAATTTTCTTTGATACAGTCGTGATCATAATACATAAAAATTCTTTGGTTTAAAAAAGGTGTGCTAGACGCGATCATTTCGTACACCTTTCATTTATTTATTGCGATATTTATTTTAAACTTATTTTAAACAAAAAATTTTACTCAAAGTCAGTTTTCCAACAAAAATAATAAAAAAAAAATTACATAAAAAATTCTTTAATCCACAAAATTGACATTAAAAAATTGCAGAGATAAATGTGATGATCATAAAAAAAAATGTATACAGTTAAATTGACGGGTCAATCTCTAATCTGGGCATTTTGTCTTTACTTCTTTTAAATATTTAAATTCAAACTTAAAATTTCCTGGCTTTTTTAAAGGAAATCTATACCACTGACAGCTCAGTTAATGACAGTCGATAACATCCTAAGTGATTATTGCTGAATAATCAATTTTTGGTACCAATTAGAAAATATGGAAATATCACTTTAGAGATTATTTTCTTGGCACTGGTTTGAAGTTTTGAGCAATAAATGACAGACAGACAAAGTGAAAATTTAAAGAATTTTGTGCTACCATAAATAAATGCCCAAAAAATGTTAAAGGTGATCATGATTTTTAAGTTGATTTTTGATTATTAATAGTCATTATTTATATTAAAGATTAAATACATGCAAATCAGAGATTATTTAAATTAAAATTCACTTAACAAAAAAAAAAAATTAATTTCTGAAATTATTTTTATTGATCTGCAGATGCTGATCAAAAATCTTTAAAATTTATTTTCAATAAATATCAAATTAATTTTTTTTTATTTATTTATTTATTTTCAGGATCACCAAATCCAAGTGATCGTGATGCTGGTTTTTGTTCTGGTAGTTCTGAAGGTGGTGATGATTTATCAATTGATCATAATCATCATCATCATCATCATCATGATCAACGATCTAGTCTTATTGAACAACCAAATTCACCTACAGATGCCTCAGAAGATTCCGTTGAAGTTAAAATTACACCAATTACAAGTTTTACACGTAATAAACGTAAAAGTACTGAACCATCACGGGTAATATGTGGTCGAGAAGAAACTGGTCCATTAAAAAAACGTATACGTTATACATCAGATGGTGAATTTATAAATCATAAATTAACAAATAATTCATCAAATGAATCAATAACAACAACAACATCAACACTAGATTTAAATAATCCATTTCGTCCATGGGATAAAAGTCAATTAAATAATGATGATAATAATTTGATAAATCAATTACCACATGAATTAATGCCAAATCCAGCTGAAATATTAATACGTCATCCGGGTGTAACAACATTACATCGAAATTTAGATGATATACAAGATGAACCATTAGCATTAATAGCTAAAAAAACATTACCAACAAATAGTAAATTAATAAATAATTCAACAACAAAAACAGTGAATAATAAAAAACAGAAACAACAACCATCGACTAGTATTAATAATTCAATAAAAGTGAAAAATTTAATAAAAACAGATCTCAAAACAAGTGATAAACAACAAGATACCATCAGCAATAAAAAATTATTAACAACAACACCATCATCACCAAATGATAATGATTCAATGCCATCGATTCATTTGAAACAAAAAAATCTTAATAATAATAATAGTCATAATAATTTAAATATAAATGAATCAACAAGTACTAGTAATTTTAATTATACAACAATTGAATCAATTGGTGAATCAGATACATGTAGCGGTATTGGTATTGATGGTGGTTCAATTAGTATTAATGGTAATACATCATCATCATCATCACAACGTCCATCACATCATCAACAACGAAATTATAAAAATATGACACGTGAACGTCGAATAGAAGCAAATGCCCGGGAACGTACCCGTGTTCATACAATTTCAGCTGCATATGATACATTAAGAAAATCAGTGCCCGCCTATTCAAATACACAAAAATTATCAAAATTATCTGTATTGAGGGTGGCATGTTCCTATATATTAAGTTTAAGTCGAATGGCTGGTTATGATTATAGTGAAGATCAAAGTGAACCATCAATTGCATCATGTATTGAAATGGTAACAAAAACAATTCAGACTGAAGGTAAAATACGTAAGAAAAAGGATGAATAAAAAAATATATAGGATTGCGAATTTGTTTTTTTTTTTAGAGATAGAGAGACTGCTGAATTGTGTGTATAAATATAGTGCGTGTGACTTGTAATTGTTGTGAATCACTTGTTGTCTTATTGCCGTTTTTATTTTATGTATAGCTCGAATGGATGAAAATTGTATTTAAAAAAATTTTTGCAAAATATTATTATAAAAAATTTAAAAATTGTAAATTATTTAAAATTTTAATTTAAAAATTTCTTGATAAAATTTGGGTGCTGTCTGTAAATTTTCGATAATTATATATTTAAAAAAAAAATAAAAAAAAAAAAAATTTATTATATTTTTAATTTTTCGAAATATTTTTTTTTAATTTTTATGTTTTGATGTTTTATGTTGTTTTGTTAATTTACATTTATAATCTAAAAAAAAAAAAAATTTAAAATTAATTTTTTTTTGAATAACAAAAATATAGTCATAATTAATAATTTTATGTAAATGGCTTAAAAAAATACAAAATTTTTACAGTACAAATTAAAAACACATTTTTTTTTTACAATTATAAGAAATTTAAAACAAAAACACAAATTAAAATTATTTAAAATATAAAAAAAAAACTTAAATATATTAAAAAAATTTACAAAATTTTGCCATAACAAATTTTGATAAAAAAAAATGACAATAATTAACATTTAAAAATAAAATATTTGCCATAATAAATTACGACAATAATTTTAAAAAATAATTAAATTTTTATGTAATATGAAATTTTGAAAAAA
This sequence comes from Rhamphomyia laevipes, assembly GCA_963920725.1. Lineage (NCBI taxonomy): Eukaryota > Metazoa > Arthropoda > Insecta > Diptera > Empididae > Rhamphomyia > Rhamphomyia laevipes. The sequence goes on from OY987258.1 coordinate 16,346,975, forward strand.
TTAAATAGTATAAAAAATAAAGAATATTTAAAATTTTAATTAATTTATTTGACTGTAAAATAAAAAAAAAACTTTAAAAATAGTAAAAATGATATTTAAAATTGATGATAATAAAAAATATAAATTTAAATAATTAAAAAAAAAAATCTCATAATTTGTAAAAAGTGCCATAAAAAAGAAATATTGTAGTTGAGTTGAAAATTATGTAAAGCAAAACAAAAACTATATAAATATAAACTATAAAAATTATGGTTAAAAATTTGTTGCCATAAAATAATAAAATGATATATGAACCAAAAAAAAAAATTGTATTTTAATTTGTTAATTTCTTATTAAATAATTTCACTAAATGATCATTAAATACAAATTGATGACGAATAATAGCAGCATTCTAAGTGCCAAGCTATAGATGAGTCTAATTGAATAAATACAGAGAAGATTTGCCATAAAATTTAATTGGTTTGTATCACTATAATAAATTCAACAATTTGACGGAATCTTTAATTGATCTCCCATTGGTCATTTCATATTTAAATATTACCATAGTTTTCAAAATAATATGTTACCAATTCCTAAGTAATAATCGTCGTTAAGATTTAAAACCTTTCATAACTTAAGATCCGGAGTTTCAATTTTTGGGTTTAGCTATATTTCTCTGTTTCTCCGAGAGCTGAAACATGATCTACGAAGTACGAACATAAAACATGAGTATTAAATGGACTGAAGTTTAGGAAAAATGGAGTTTAGGAAAATATTAGAAGGAATAGGGTAGATAAATAATGGCGAGTGGCTTGAGAAACATATTTCTTAAGCATAATTTTAATTTATTATAAATTATAAATTCGTTAACTAAATTATTAAAATATCTTATACTACTCTGCCCCTACATTAAAATCAGCTACCTAAATTATTAACATATATTATACTACTCGGCCCCCTCATATCTTCGTATACTACGATTTAAAAAAACCCATACGAACATGGATATAACCAACTTCGGATCTAGAAGGACTATAAACTTCGAACCAATTCTGAATGTTAAAAGTTTCTATGTGATCCTCCCCGATACACGGCTCTGCCTATATAGTACACTCTTTTACTCTTACTCTTTAAGCCAATAAAATTAAAATTCTAACTCTCTTTTTTTGTGAATAATTAAATTATTTTCCATCCGATTTTAAAGAAATTAACAATTTTGTATTTGGAATGAAACCGTCCATCGACTCACGGCATTAACTGAAATCCCACAATTTATCTCCTACAGAAAACTCAATACTATTAATTTAACGTCACGTTTTTTATCATATTTCTGGACATATTAAATATTGTAGTTGGGTTTCCAGAAAGTCTCCATCATTTTTTGAATACAATTTAATTTGAAATTATGAAAATATAAAATATTTCCTTCAAGTTATTTAATTTCTAATATTTTTGTATATCAATTTTCTTATTTTAGCAATTTTCTCAGTTTAAAAATCAATTTTCATATTGATATTCATCGAATATTTTTTTTTTTAAATCTAAATAAAACGAATTCTAAATTTAAATTTTTATTAAAATCTATTTAACAAAATTAATCATTCTATTAAAAACTATTTTTATAACTTATTCAGCATAATTAAACTAATATGTAATTATGCTATTAATAAATTGGAATTTTTTCATCAAAAACCATCAAAAATATCATGATTCCATTGATTATACTGTGATGATGATTGTGTGGGCCTTAAGTACTTCTGCAGAATTATTTTAATTCAACAATTTGCCGAAAATAATCTGTCAACAAGATTTCGGAAATAATAAATTTTTCCTCACATAAAAAAAAAGAAAATTAAACGTAAATTCTTGAAATTGTGTGTCTGTGTGTGTTTTTTTTTGGTACTTTAATTTATATTTCCCAATATGAAAATATGAAAATTTGTATGTCAATATTTTTGTTTTTATTAAACTATACATCTGTGAAAAATCAAGAAAATTAATAAAAAAAAAAAATTAATCATTCTATAATTAGTAAATGAGTTAAAATTATTTCAAATTTCGAAAATAATATGAAAAACGATGGCAGAAATAATATTTTTCAATTAAAATTTATTGAAAAGGTCCATTAGTGAGTTTGTAAAAATTGAAACAATTTTTAAAGAAGTCAAAGCAAAGTTTAATTATGAATATTGTAATAACATTTTGTACACAAGTGAATAAATTCCTTTTAAATGTCTGGAATTTAAATTGTGCAGTCAAGAGTTCAGCCACTGCGCAGCTTATGCAACATGAAAAAATTATGCAACCAAACAGTATGCATAAATTTCGACTGCATATTTAGACAACAGGCTAAAAATTGTCACCTAATTATGAAATATAAACAAATATAAAAAGAAAGATAATTAAAATTTTTGCAGCCTATTTTCGTCGACTATGCTAACTGCAAAGGTTGCGTTAGTACTCTGCATTTTAATCTGACAGATTATAGACTGCTTTTACTACAAATTTAAATTAATGGTCTACTAAATTCTTGACCGCAGCTCCCAACGTCATAAGTCATTGTTAAGCTATTCTCTACTTATTTTTAAGAAAACGACTTCGCGATCTCTACTAAGTCTGAAAGGAGGTCTGAAATTATTAGGTAATTTATTTTACATTTTCAATTATATTTGATTAGATTTCAAAGGAGTGGATTAAATTAGCATTTAGTAGCAGGTCATTTGTACGATCACTTTCTCTTTGACATAAATGTGTCTAATAATGACAAATTCTAGATTAGACACACTTATATCAAATAGATAGTCATCGTACAACTGACCTGTTACTGGATTCTAAAAAAAGAATCGATATCACTAGCTTAATTTAATTTTATGTGTTTCAATCGCAGATCAATTAGATTGTAACCTTCAACATGTCAGGCGAAAGTACAGTGACAGAGAACATGTTCACATGATTCTTAGTGTTCTTATTGCAATACATTTTTATTACATAAATATTATACTGAGCTGACTTCTGTCATACTGAAGCTAATAGTTCAGTATCGGTTAGTTTGAAACTTCAAGCCGTCAGTTCTAATACTGCAGCTAATTTTGTTACGAAAATATAGAGTAAGATAAATTAGTAAGATATTTACAGCCAGTTAGACACAGATATCTAAGAACAGTAAACTTAAGGCCACATTAACGATTTCATCACTGATTTATCCAGGAATAATACCAAGTCTAAGTTTTTAAAAATACATCAAAAAATACCCAAGCAGAAATTTTAGTCAGCGTTTCGACATTGTTACCAAAATTCGGCCCAGTATCCACACAGTATTTGTGTACGTGTGTACTCAGAGATCGATATATTTCATTATTGGCACGTATCTGTTACCAAGTGGGGATATGGAGCGACTTAGTTAATTTGTAGTTTTTTCAACGAACATTTGTTACCGTTTTGTGACCGAAGCATATTACATTTATGTCAATTTATAGTTAGTAAGACTTAATTTTGTTTCTGTAAAATCTTTACATTTATAATACATATAATAAATTCATTTCACTATTGAGTATATTACTAAAATAATATAATACTTAAAAAATAATTGTCGAACTTTATTTCTTCGCCGTGGTAAAATGTATACACAAAAATTAAAACAAATGACATTTTAATTGTAAAATATTATATGTTCTAGAATAAAAAATTAATGCGCTTTAGAAATATGTTAAATTTTAATAAAAAATTATTTAAAAAAAAAAAATATAAAAAATTTATATGACATTTAATTTTTTTAAATTATTTTTAATAAATTGCTTTTATCATAAGACAAAATAATTTAAGGTTTTGAGACGGAAATAAATAATAAATTAGTTAAAAAAGTAATTTTAATATTTTAATTTAATAAACTTATTAAAATGGATGCCATTACTTTGCATCAAATAAATAAGTGTGACTTTAAAGTCAAATATGACTAAATGTACCCCAAAGTTACTACACAATTTCCATTTTCTTTGTAATTGCAGGTTCCATTTTGATTCTAATTGCAGGTTCAATGATATGCAGGTCCGTCATTGGGTTATGTACCGCCATCTACTTTTGATGATTTTTTATGCTAAAAAAGTCCGATTTAATAAACGGATATTACAGTATTACGCGATAAACCTTTTTAATTAACTAGCTACTTCCCTACAAATAGTTACTTTTATTCAATTTTAAAAATTTAACTTCTATTATGCAAAGAGATTCTGTGTGATATACGATTTCAGTTTTAGTTATTAGAATAAACATAATATTTTAATTATAAATTTAATATTTTTAAATTTTTGAATTAATTTTAGGCGTTGTCCGAATTGTGTAAATCCTAGATACGGGTCCGACCATTTTATGGTAACATATTACTTTATTAGATTATTAGAATATGCCATTATCCACACATTGTGGGTATTATGACTATATAAACACAAACGTGTTTCAAAATGTGTAATAAATGTGGCGGTAAAGTATAGAAAACGTTATTGACTCATATATTGTTCATAAAGACGATATTGTGTACTTAAATATTTGGTTACATTTCGGTTACATTTAGTAGTAACATATCAGTTTTTGAAACTAAAAATAATCACTTTTGGTAACATTCAGGACACAAAAGATACCGATTTGTTACTATAAAGATATATTGCTTTTACAAGTTATTGTAACGTAAAATATTGGTTAAAGTGTCAAATTAAAATCAGAATTACTTTAGTAACACAAAAATTATAAAATTTAACCACATTGTGACTCAAGTTCTTAATTTTGTTACTGCAATAGTCACAAATTTCTGCTTGGGTACAGTGTGATCCAAAGAAAAAAAAATATATAAAACAAATTTATGAAATTTTTTCAATACGTATTCATAAATCTATTTTTATTTTATTTTTAAAACGTACAAATTCACATGATCAATTTGATAATTAGCAATAAATTGTTAACAACTAAGTGCACAGGTGAAGCACACTCTCGTCTGAGAATTAATTCTTTTATTTGAAAGGTGCTAAAAATGTTTATATCAATTTGACAACCCCAAAAAAAAAATATTTAAAATGTAAATAAAGAAAATAACAAAAACATTTGTAAATTAATCTCACATGTTTATTAGAATAATATTACATAGTGCCAGTATAGCTCGTGCACAGGTGGCATTTATATATAGACAACAAAACAAACGCAAAATAGCCTATTAAAAAAAAAATATTGTTGATGATTTCGTCGATAATTTTTTTATTTTGTTCCCCTCTCGTTTCATCAATATGAAAATTATTAGTCAGGTGAATAGAATTTAAAAATTTTTTATTTTTACTAAAATTTATTATAAAATTTATGTAAACAAAAAAAAAATTTTTTTCTATATTTTTTGATGATAATTGTTTATATTTCTAAGAATTTTTTAAAAAAAATATTTTCAATTTTACATTTTTATTTCAATTTATACAATTTCGAAATTAATTGATAATCATTTTTTTTTTTTCGATATAAATTTATGTTTATAAAGTTATAAAAGAATTTTTGAAGATTTTTCAATTTAAAGAAAAACTGGTGGTTAAAATGTGTCAGTCTCGAAGAGAAGTAATTAATTTTGCAAGTATTAAAAATGTTGTAAATTAAATTTTCTTCATAAAAAAAAAAAAAAAGAAATATTTTTTCAAAAAAATTGTATATTCTTAAATATATATAAAAAAAAAAGTGATTGGTTAGTGACGAACGAAAAGCTTGTTTAGAGTATCGCGCATCAATTGACGTAATGTGCCGCAGGTCACTTTATTTTTTATATATTATATCGTAAAAAAATAAAATGTATAAAAAATTAAGAAAACAGAAACGATGATTAGCCCACGTTAAAAACATAAATATTTTTAGTTTAATGGAAAATAAATGTATATATAAGCATATATAGCCCGTAAGCGACATAAAGATAACATAAAAATCCTATACAATTTTAACATAATACAATGTAGACTTAGAGATGACAGTGTAGAAATGAAAATTTATGAGATAATTTAGTATCATGTAGTCGAAAAAGGATGTAAAAAAAAAAAAAAATAATGTTGTTTTACATAATTTGTAGTGATCGTATATAAAATAGAGATTGCAGAATATACAGTATAAAACAGTCTAGAAAACTTTCTAGGCTTTGTCACACGACACTGTAAGCTCAAAAAGAATTTAAATAGAAATTTGTTTGCAGATTGATTATGTAATGTTTGTGATTATGAGAAGCAATTTATCAAATTTATTTTATCAAACTTTGTGAAGCGGTGAATTGAAACATGACCTATTTCTTGTGTTTCGAAATTTTCTGCCAATTTGATGGCTTATCTTATGAATTATATTACAAACATTGTATTGTGAAATATGTAAGAATATTTTATAGTAATGGATAAATGGATAAAGTTTAGTAAAGTGCTTAAAAATTAGATTCTATTTATTACTACTATTTCTAGATAATATTATATTTATAGCTGGAACATTTGGACTAACTAAGATGTCCTCATAAATACCACCGCAGCGATTTTATTATCATATTATAGTGACCTATTATAAAATTGTGATTTGATAATAAGCTCAATTAGTTAGATTTGATAACCTCTCGTTTACTAAAAAAATCAAAATTTACTAAAGAACTTATTCTTTAATAATTACTGGAAATATTTCTATAGTCAAGATAAAACAGGTCACATGCCGTTGACAAAACATGCCTCACAATAGAATCCAGTTGCAGAGGGTGCGGCGAGGTTAAATAAACCGTGGAACACCGCCTATGCTGATGCCCTGCGGTATATAATAAATGGTTTAAACATCTGCAGCATTATTTCTTGACGGGTTTGATGGAAGCGGGTAACATTAAACCGACTGCGACTACGGTTAACTCATTCGTTATTTGTCGACGTGCTAGAAACTTAACCGGTTGTCTACAGTGGGGGCACAACAGACCAATAGGCTTAAGTGCGCGAAGGACTTTGACTGCGCGAAGGCTTGCAAACCAACCATTTTCAAGATAAAAGATGTGAATTTTTACTTAGTCTAACAATCGTTAAAATTTCGTCATGGGCTCTCAGTTTTTATATGTTATTTTATGTTTTGGTCAAATTTAAACTCTTAAAAATAAAGTACGACAAAAATGTGATCCAAAACCAAAAATGCTGCTGTTTTGGCTAATAATATTTAAAAAAAAAACTCTTAAAATGTAGTAACAGAAACTTTAGTAGGTATATAAAAAATTAGTTAGCAAAAAAAAAACAGATCAAATTCCATTGAAAAGATATAGATTTACTCGGCACACTGGAAAATTAAAATGACAGAATGGACCGGATCTTCTTATATACGATCCAAAAAAAAAAAAAAAACATTTTTTAAATATTGTTAAATATCTTTTCTACCTACCTCCAAAAAAAAATGTTTGTATAAATCTTACATGTGTATTCAAAAAAGGATAAATTTCTGCAAGCTTTTATCCATACTTACAAAAAACAGTAAGATAAAAATCTAAATTTTTTTTGAAATATGTTTTGAAATTGTGGCAGTAGCGGCGTCGGCGCTATGCAACTAGAATACAAATTATTCAGTTTTCACCAAAAAAAAATTTTAAAAAAAGTTTAATGCTTTTGCGAGCACACAAAATTTATTACAATTTTATCAAAATTTGATAGCGTCGAGGTCGTTTATCAGTTGATTTCTTGGCATACAAAAAAAAAATCACGCCAAAAATTTTATTATTTTCACAGGCTGGTAAGTATAAGAATAAGAACGTTTCGAACGTTACCATGATTTTATATATGATTGAATAATGGTTATTATAAATTTTTGCGGATCCTTTAAAAAATAATTCGTATAATAATTGCTTAAAGGGTTATTGGTTGTTGTTGTTGAGTTCGTTTTGGGTGGAAAATTAGAATACAATGATGTTAATACTCATGTTTTTTGATTTTAAGAGATAACTAAGAAATTGGACCTATTGTTATATATTTTCAAAAATATTTTTAAATTTTATTCTGCAGTATTGTTTTTTATTTAAATTAAATATTAAATATTTCGTAAGAAATTTAAAATGTAAATATAATTAATCGGCGGCGAGACCTAAGAATTACATAATTTACATAATTTACGATTCAAAGTACGTCACTGGTGAAATGTGCGATGTTCTCATTCATTAGATTACAGGTTCGGATTACATGTCGACATATAAATTGTACTCTACGTTGACTCTACTTTAAATAAGTATACCAGTAGCAAATAAGAAGTATAATAAAATTCGCAAATTTCAACAAATTTCTCAAATATTAAAACCTATTTCTTGTGCAGTTAAGGATTTCTTCGGTATAAAAAAATATGTATGGTTTCGAACCCATATAAAATTAGAATTCAAATCAAAATTGTCTAGGAAAGACTTATATTTGAGCTGTCGAGCTATAATAGAAAATTTGTCTTATAAAACTGTCTTGTTCAAATTTCAATTATAATCTGCAAAACTACAATTCATTACTGAAATTTATCTATGGCACTGTCATGCAATCTGTTAGGTAAAAACTGAGTATCACTACGACGGAACTACGATGGTATCACTACGATGAAATAGGATAAGATACCGTGCATGTCCCGATAAAGGTTTACCAGTAAGATGAGTGCAAAACTTCAACACAAGACCCTGTGAGCTTAAAAATCATTTGAACTGACAGAATATCGAATCGCACTGACAGAATATGAAATCGATCAAGTTATTGAGAATAATATCACGAAGCGACACCACACAGATTATCCAAATGTATGTGACGCCTACAGAATGACATTTAAATGCTGAAGTTTACAGAGATGTTGACAGTCTGGTGGTTTCTTTCCGTCAAATGAGAACTAACAATATAAGTGAAATATCTTCCAGTTCCTAAATTATATTTCCTAGTTCCTAAAATAAATGACAGCATAAAAATTTCTGGAAATTTCAGTTGTCATTTTTTATCAAAATAAATGACTACAGAAATGGGTCTAGTTAGAAATCCAAAACACGACAATTCTGAACATTCAAAATTCTGACAAATTCAGAATTTAATAAAATGTAAAATTAATTGTCATCATGGAATTCCTTATCATGAAAAATCTTAAATTTAATCAAGAAACATAAATAAAGTGTATAAGGTTTGTAACCTAGCATAAGTAATACCGCTCTATAATTATACTTTTATAGGTTAGGTATCAATATTATTAAACTAAATTAAACTATTTTAGATAATTATAAGTATACTAATTATTATCTCATAACATATTTTATATAACCTATAATAAAGTGAACCATACCTCAATTATTACTATGATATTTCTATAAAAGTTCTAGCAATAAGTAATTATAAAACAAGTTTACTAAAATTCTAAATCTAATATAAAGTAATCCTTAGATGTTGCAAACATCTCGAAACTTCTTAGCTAATTTCTTGTCCCAGATGATTTTATCACATTATGTAACTCAAAAATGTTTATGATTATATATTTGAATATCATCAGATATAATCGAAATAAATTACATTTACATAATTTCACTCCAATTTTTTACATTGTTTCATATCTGTTTATATCTGTTTCGCAATATTGTTGCAAATTCAGTTACTGATATTCATAATTAATGCATCAAATGTCATTCATAATTTTACTTTAATGTAAAACGATTGCGGTGTCAATTAATTTTTTATATATTTAAATTTTAATATAAAACTTGATCGATTAATATTACAAAATTAATACTTGAATTTAGCCAAAGGAAACATAAATTACACTAATCACTAATCAAGGTGTTGTTTAAAACTATATTTTCATTTAATATATGCTGATCATGTGCTTAGATAATAATAAATTAGTTTCGATATTTATGCAATTTTGCAGTTCATTCATAAAAATAAATGTATAAAATATTCTGATTCTATATTTAAGAAATTATTAATCTACAAAAGAATTTGTTATTACAAAATTTAAATTATTTATTTTCTAGATATTTGTTAACATTATTAATGGCCTGACCGTTTCATTCAAAGATTTGCCCATTTTTCTACATAGTTTTGTTAAAATTATGGTAAGTAAAGTGACAAAATGAAAATATTAATAAAAATTACTTTTTCTATTACAGACAAAGCCTCAAATATCAAACGAAAAAACCATTAATTTAATATATAATTTTACATCTTTTATATTATAACGCTTTCAACGTCCGTCTGGGTCTGTCTTTCCTCCACTGTAAATTATTAAAACTGTTTTCTAAAGAATATAAATATTTATTTCAATTATTAATGGACCTCCATATTGGAAATTTTGATGGAACTCTACAATCGATTACAAATTGATCTTCAAAGGTAATTTATATAGACCAACGTTGATGCGGCGATGACAACCAATTTAACACGAACACGATTAAACTATAATTCTATAATGAGAGTTTAATTATTAAAATTTAGTTACACAACAAAACCGCACCGCAAAGTTCTAATTGAGGAATTGAAATTTGTTTTAAAGGTGTAACTTTTCTTTTAGATGCAATTAGCTCATCATGAATTTGAACATCAAGTGAAGACCGGCAGTAAATTACAGCAGAGAAGACCTTTGCAGATTTATCACTGAATGCATGGAATTGAATGTCTGAAGCTGATTGCCATATACGAAGTCAAAAATTTTAATATCATAATTCATAATTAAGTAATAGTTACAACATTAGAGAAACATTTATCCAAAATCAATTTTACTTGGTTCTGTAAATAAGTGCAAGCGTAAAATTAGCGTTTGCTATCAAATAAGTCTATTAATTTTAATAAATTCACAATTCTAATCAACTTGTTTCGAAAATTATGTTCACGTCTAAAAAGGTTATATCTTTGTGATAATTAACACCAAGTTCTGCAATCTACTTGCTTCCAACTGAATTAATTATTTTTTTTTCTCAAATCTTCAATCTTCCTTTAAATTATGCACTTATTTTATGTGCGATCATTTAAACTATCATTTCTATGTTAAATTGATCACTTCATTTCTTGGTAATATCTTTATTAAATATGATTAAACATACATAAAATAAAATTGTCACCTTGTGTTCGAAACCAATTAAAATATTAATTTTAAGTTTTAACTAATAAATTATTAAAATTTTGTTTTTCCAATAATTATTTAAATAATTACGAAATTCCATTAATGTTTTTTTTTTCTTTATCTGAAGAATTTTAATGATAAATTATTTTTTTATTATTAATTTTGTACTAGTAACCAATAAAATTCGATTAAATATTGAAGTTATTTTGGATGGTGTCACCAAAATAAAAGTTTTTATCAGTCGTTTACCTTTGTTATTTATATAGTTGTTGTTATTGATATTATAAAATTAATTTGAATGTCATGCACTGTCGAAAAAGTAGGAAGAAAATGTCAAAAACTTTAAATTTTTTAAATACATAATTTTTGTATAAATAATTCGCGGTTTGTTGAAATTACGTTTTAAATCAAACATTTAATTTTATAAATTTTCATATTTTTTATTTAATTTTATTTTTAATTAATTTTAATAAATTCAATTTTTCATCGAATTTTTCCTAGTAATGTTCGAAGTCGAAATCTATCAATAATTGTTTTAAAAGGTGTATGATTAATTGACTCGCAATAACTCAACTTTACACAGCCTTTTAAGGGGTGTTGAAAGAGTAGTTGAAATTAGCAATTTTGATGATTATAGAGCAAATTCGTCCAAGGATTTAAAATTAAGTTTGCTCTTGGAATTATTTTTAATAAGTTATTATGTTATTAATATAACTCGATTAACACCTGTCTAAGGTATTTGTTATTTATTTTCTATATATTGAAATTTGCATAATTAAGGTCACATATGTTCACCTTCAATTAAGGTCACATATGCTCTTAAGTTGATGATATTAAACGATTTTTTAAGTATTAAGAATAAGAATAATAAGTGAATAATTTAAAAAAAATCTTATAATTTAAGAAAATGTTTTTCATATTTAAGAGCTGGATTTGATCATTAGGTCAAAAAAAAAAATTAAATATTTTTTAATTATTTTGACAAATATGCAAAATCTTTCATAATTATCTGATAATGTGAAATTCATGAAAATATAATTTCAAAATACTTAATTTCCTTATAGCATTCATCGCTTTGTATTAAGACCTTTCCATTTCAGAAATATTTAATAATTGTTATACAATAAAAAATAATTATTTACAATAATTCCACTCTCCATAATTATTCAATATTGGATCTAACAACGAACTGACTAGGATACCAAAAGTAGAAGATTTAATTTGTTAAGATCCATTAACTTCTAAATATGATCAGCTATTAAAAATTTTCTGAAAATTTGATTAAGCCAAAAATATATTATAATTTTAGAAGCATCTCTAAGATAACTATTAACATCATTTGAATTTAGAACGAGAAGTTTCGGATCTTTCGGATGTTGTAGGTAATAAATAAATAAATTTTCAATATATAAAGAAATTTTTAAAAGATTAAATTTAATATAAAAAAAATTATCGAATTAATCATCAAATTTTTAAAAATACCATAAATTTATTTAATACTTATTATTTTGATTTTTTGATTTAAAACAAATTTCTTTATAAACATTTAGTTATCAATCAAATTATTAACAAATTAAAGCTTAAGGAAATTCGCAGTGGTTATCTTTATTTGGTCTAGAAAAAAATGTACAATCTTTTAATGTCTAGATAATATATAAGCCGAGTCCACCTGTACCCATAGCTTGGTAATAATAATATTATAGTATAAACAATTATTTATACAGGGGTGGACACTTAGTGATAGTATACGGAATAGGAAACTACAAGCCCGCAAAATTGAAATTTACTATACTTTTATGTGAAATTAATATCAAATTTATGTTTTTATTTCAAAACTCAGGCGTTATGCGTCAGGTTTTTTTAATTGTGGTAAAAGCGTGCAAATTATTTTGTAAAAAATTTAGGAGCGATGTTATTTTTACAAATTTCAATTTTGCGGGCTCATATTTTGCAAATTATCAATCTAATGACATATAAAATATACGTCTCCATTTACCCATTTTCTCTATGAACCCAAATATGATGATACTTTTTTTAAACACCGAACACAAAAGTGGTCTGTAATTAGATATGGAGACCGAATTCGAAAAAAAGCTAAAATATATTTTTTGATTCGAAACTACCAAAAAATAGTGTCCCCCTGTATTCGAACCCTGTATAATAAGAAAATAATAATTATCGTAAGTTTTGTTTATGATGTTTTCAAGTAAATTATTTATCTATAATATTTTAATTTAATAATCGAAACACTTAAGTAATATTTGATTATTTGAATGATTCAGAATTTTAGCTTTGTATATAGGAAATCAATGTCACAATTCACAATTGATTTAATTTTATATGACAGTGCTAATTATAATATTTAATATTATTGTTAAGTTTACACAGCTGACTAAATTTGAATAAGTTATTTTATCTGACATACAAATTAGACTTTAGAATATTACATTATATTTTTTAGAGGATTACATATTTAAATATTAATTTTTATGTTAAAATAATTTTAATGAATTTTATAAATATGTAATAGATATTATTAGAAAATATTAAATTTGCATAGAAATAAATTGTTTTGAAACAATTTATGGAAAAACTTTATTTAACGAAGCAATTTAAAAAAATAAGTTTTGAAATAAGAAAGGTTCACTCGACTTTGAGGAAGTATAGAGCCTCAATGATAAGAGGCTTCGGGTCATTTTTTGGAATCCAAACCATTTAAGTTTCTTTATAGTAAAGAAATATTTAATTGCAACAAAAATGGCTTTTAATAATGAATTATTTGTTGTTGTTAGGTAATGGTCTGAAAATCACAAATAAATAATGCAAATATTTTTAACTGATACTCATTTAAAGCTGAATCAACTTACAACGATATTAATGCCTCGGTCTGGGAGTTAAATGTGGGACTACGACACCGGCTTTAGAGTAATATGCAGTCAATACTGTAGCCATACATGGCTTATTAATGTTGATATCCATTTTTGTCATATGTCCATAACTATGCGCATTGATAAAACATTACAGCTGATTAAGTGACAATATGCTAAGAATAGGAAGAGTAGTTATCGAGATTTACACATTATCGCTGCACAACTACAATATTCTGCCATTTCACAAAAAACTACTCAACCCATTTTGCTGTCACTCCAATTGTAAATATGATTTTTCGAGACGAAATTCTACAATTTCAATATCTCTGATATTCCGAAAAAAAAAAACAAGTAAAATATGATTCCAGGTGAACTCATTTAGCCTAAGGTGATAATTTCAAATTAATGAAATTATCTGTGATTAGCGTATAATTCCCGATATGAAAACAAATATTAAAACAGGCCTAAAATTATATAGCAATTGCTGAATGCAATTACATCATTTTTAATATTTTAATTTATTTCTATAATGTAGTAATTTTTATGGTAATTTCATATGTCTATACATTACACTATTAAATCACTAATTTACAATTATATATTGTTTGTAAGTTTATATATTTATAATTACATTATAATAAATAGAAAAAAAACATCAATTAAAAGTAAATAAATAAAAATATTTATAAAGAAAATGTCAGATTGGTGAGATTCGATTGACGCGATGAATTTCTAATCCGGGCACTTTTGAACTAGTTTACTATATCAGAACATTCAAATATTCGAAATGCGTGTTAGCTTATAAATTACCAAAGATTAATTACCAGAATCTGTAGAGATCAACTAGAGAATATTAGCGTTCGCATGGGGTTTGTTAGAAGTTTCCAGCTCTGCTGTAATGCGGAAAATACGCGATAACTAAACGACGGACACAAGCGTAATAATTTAATTATTACTAAAAATTCAAGAAATAAATCTGTTGTAATATTGTAAATATCTTTCGTACTTAACGTGTTTCAGTTTTTAGAAATTATATTGTTTATACCTTTAACTACACCACCTGTTAATTAGTTTTGATACATTTCCGTGTAAACATATTTTTATTATTATATGTTTAAAGTTTGACGTATAATCTATTATAAAAAAAAAATATGCTCAACTTGCCAGGTAATTATATAATATCTGCGGATATGCGATTTTTAATAAACTTAACCTCGAGACCTTGAACTTTAGTTATTATTATTTATTTAAAAACAAAAAATTAAATTAAGTATAATATTAGTTACTATTAATTAGGCCATGACTTGGAATAAATTTTACTATAGATCGGCCATCAAACTAAGCAGTTGAACTAAAGAAAACTTTTTTTTAGAATTTCTAACTTCGGAAACGTAAAGAAAACTTCATTTAAGAAATTTACATTTTTCATCTTTTCATTTCATTCAATCAGAAATAATTATTTTGTAGATTAGATTAGATTTATGTATAGGTCCACATTGTACCAAATAACTACGGCTACTACTTACCTATTGTGATATATCCTTAAGTTAGAAGCCCTCAAAAGCATTACTGTTTCTGCAATTGTAATTTAATCCATAATTAAATTTCCAGTTCTGCAATGACTCTTGGAATGTTACAGAAAGGTATTAGATTGGTGAATGATTAAAGTTTGAAGGCAGTCCCAGATAAGTTTAAATTGAATATAGTATAGAGTACTTATTAGTTTAAAGATAAGTGCCGCTTCATTGTCCGATAAAATATAAATAATTTGATTGCGGTATTTTCTTTTAATGTCCTCTCGGATACAAAAAAGTTCAATAGCGTGCACTTCGTTAGGATCCTAATAACTGAGATTATACAATATTATACGAAGTACATTTAGAAACAACTCATAATTGTTCACTTATATAGAACTATATGGCAATTTTTTAAGTCAAGTCTATAAAAATATTGTATTGGCAAGTTTTAATTAGGTATTGTAAATGAGATATTTGAAATGGTGCTCAAAATGTAGCAACTCAATTAATTCATAAATAATCTTGATATTTTGACTTTTTTTGCAATAATCTATGTAGCTAGAGGACAACTTAAGTATTTAGATTTCAGCAAATTAGAGACTGTAGAAAAACGAAATTGTATTTTATTTAAATTATTATAATAATTTTAAAAAATATTTTTGAGGTGAATTTTTGCTGACTAGCTTTTTACAAGCTCTAGAGGACAATTTACACATTACCTGCTATAGGTTGTTTTAATATAATTGTTCTTAGTAACAAGAAAATAAATTTAGCAATTTTTCAATAAACTGGTTCAATATTGGTTCAGTATTGAAAAATTTAAATTCAAAACACATAAACTAACTATAAAAACTCTACCCGTGCAAAAATCATTTGCAAGAATCCAGAAGCAAAAAATTCAAAAAAACAAAATTACAAAAGTCTTCCTAATAATTTTATGAAAATGATGCTCTAAATTCCTGTTTATCAATTTAAAACACGAAAAAGGCGCTAAGATTTTATATGTTTTCTGTGGAACTCTGGATAAAATAATCAAATCAACAACAAAAATCATTTTAAATTTTTGTATATAAAAATGGTAAAAGTAATTTCTGTCAACTTTCTGGGTAAAAATGCATAAAAAAAATTATTTTCCTTTTGTTTCATTGATTTTTTAATTTTTTTTTATATTATTATATTAAAAGAAAATGTGAAGATGATTTTGTATAATTTAATTTACTAATAAATTTTAATCAGATCGATATCTAGACACAGATACTTTTCACCAGTTTTCATACTATTTGTAACACGTTACAGTAATTTAATGCGTGTTCATATTATATTTTTTTAAATGGATTTTTCGAAAAGTATCCAGATTAAAGTTTCTACTAACAATAGCTTCGAATTATTAGTTTGAAATCGTTTACAAGAAATTAATTCAAAACAGTGCATTATATTCCTATAAGTAACCGCGGCGATTGCTGACCTATTGTGACATTCCGTTGTCTTATAGGTCTTTTACGAAGCCCAGTTTATGCGTATGAACCCCTGGCTGAGCTGTTGAAATCTGTTACGATAAACCCTTACTCATTCACATAGGATTTCTTTTCAGGTTTCGTAGCGCTCATATTCTGCATAGGGGTGAGTGAGCTGTCCAGTTTATGTGGTAACCGTTTTCAAACTAAAATACAAAATCTAGTTTTAGTTCGTCTAGAATTTTTTTTTGGCTATACTTGTTGTTATT
Organism: Rhamphomyia laevipes; assembly: GCA_963920725.1. Classification (NCBI taxonomy): domain Eukaryota; kingdom Metazoa; phylum Arthropoda; class Insecta; order Diptera; family Empididae; genus Rhamphomyia; species Rhamphomyia laevipes. Next base: position 16,364,140 of record OY987258.1, read on the forward strand.
GTTGTAGCAACTCGAAGTCTGTTTTGTTGTCCTTTTTGATGTCCCATTTAATGTTTCCTGAGAATGTCCAAAATATCTTTATAGGTGTCAATGTTTAATGTTAAAGTTATGAAAGAGAAGATCTTAAACCATTGAAAATGATAAAATTTATTCTAAATTACGGGTAAAAATTTTCACAGTTAAAAGGGTTTTCACAGATAAATTTAATTCCCGAAATTTCGATTCTTAGATTTTTATTCTATTGAGTTTTCTTCAGATACAAAACCAAAATTCGAAAAACAAATTAAATTTGACATAAATTTTTCTATTGATAGTGAGTGAGTGATCTTAGCTGGTAATACTAATTAGTTAGTTTATTGTAAATCATTAGCTTATTTATCCAATTGTATAATGGTACCATAATTTTATCAACGACGGAAACTAAATAAATTCTTACATTTTATGAAATCAGAAAGAATAAAAAAAAAAATTATTCAATTTTACATTTTTGGTGCGGACAGATTTGATAATGATCTTTGTTACAGATTTACCATTTTGGTCTTTTGTAACGCGAAAAATCACAACAAAAAAATAATGATCTTTTTATCATTTTTAAAGTTTCCTTATAATTCAAGGAAATATTTTTTTTTAACCTTTCCAATAACTTCAAACAACAACAAAAAAATGGAACGTAATTGATCTTAAGTCAACATATTTTATTTAAGTTCCTGTGTGCAAATATTTATACCAGAATTGGTAGTCCAATTTTCTTGTTTTTAAGGTTATCTGATGAATTCTAAAATATAGTCTCATTTTGAATGCATTTTATATACACGTAAATTATTTTTTTTTAAAACTGTTTAACTAATTACAAAACAAGATGAATTCCATTGACCATTCTAAGAAATCAAATAAAATACGACAACACCCAGAATGGTATGAATAATCGCACTAACTGGAAACAAAAAGTTTATCTTGAAATTACAATTTAATTTTTTAACTGAATTTTTTTTTTTAGAATTTTATGGTCATATTAAGATTTTAAAGAAAATATCTGAGTAATTATGTATTCAAATTAGTCTGCAGAGTTGAAAATATCAAATTTAATTACTAATATTTTATGAGTTTCTGTCACTTTGTTCGTCCATCTGTGATTATTTATTCTCGGATCAAGAAGGGTGATGAGAAAGTTCAAACCAACGTCATTAGAAAGCTAAAAGTTTCTATTTGAATCCGAATCATTGGTACTTTATAATCCCCACCACGAAAACTTTGCCGAAAATGTGTTTTGTTGGAAAAAACTATTTTTCATCCAATTTTGGTTAAATAAACATTTGTGCGCTTAGTTCAACTAAATAGTAATTTGGATGACAAACCCTCCACCTCCAACTACCTAACAAAAATTACAGAATAATTCATATTCGAATTTAAATAATTGAAAGATTATATCGCATCATTTTTTTTCAAGTAATTCGTAATTAATTATTAATTAATTAATTATACTAAATAAATATTCAATTATTTATATTTCAACAAAATTATTAATTATAGTACATAATAAATATTAATTATTATAAAATGCCTTGACAAAGAAATTAACATCTTTGCGAAAATTTTGTGTAACATTAAAATACATAAATTATATTCAATTTTACGCATAATTATTTATGTATATACAGTAAATATTTAGAAAAAGCAACCTTACAAAAAGCAACTATTTGAAAATAGCAACCTTTAAAAAAGCAACTATTTTTCGATTCATTTTTAAAAAATATTTACAAAAAGCAATTAATCAAAAATAATATACAATAATATACATTTCTGCTTATAAGGGATGATGAGCAAGAAAAAAACAAAATTAACACTTCAAGAAAAGTGCGATATTCTTGCAAAAATTGAGAACTATAACAAAAATAATGAATAATAATACAAACAAACAAGATCAATATTGATTACATTACAACATGTAATATTCAACAAATAATAATTAAATATTTAAAATGATTTTAAATGCCAAAATGAGAAATAAAAATATCATAGAAATCTAAATTTATATAATCATTAATAATTATATGATTTTGCTCTTTCCTCTACAATAAACTATAAATATATTATTAAAAAAAAATTTATAATTATGCTTTCAACTCAATGAACTTCTTTATGCAATAATCATATAATAAAAATTATATGAATATAAAATAGCACAGCCGGTGAACCATTCAAAACATTTATATAATGAAGGCTCATTTGTAATCCCGCAACGCACTTTATTACTATATATCTTAAATGCAATGTTGGCATTCAAAATTGCTATAAAATTAGCACTAAATACACATTATCAGACTAAATTAAAATAAAAAAAAATTGAATTGATGTCTACTAGAGACTAGGTACAAGGAGTTTGTTGAGAGTCAATTTTAAATAATTGTTATGTGATGAAATTATAAAAAATTTGATTAAACTGGATGATACCTTTACATGATTCTATAATATCATTCATTATTTCAATTTTAATAAACGGAATTCACATTTTATATTTTTAGCAAAATAATGCTTTTGTCTGTCCGTCTGTCTGGCATAGCTACGGTATTCGTTCTTGTCTCGCAATTGAATGTAAAATAGCAATTTTTATTTAAAATTCGTTGGAAATACATTGACTCCACGTTGGAGAGGTAATTACGACTAGAATAAAATATCAGTTAGTGTGAATTGAATTTCTGTCATCAGTAGGGCGCTGAAACGTCAAAAAACCCTGCATTAGAAATGTAGAATTTAGCTAGTTAGCATAGAAATTAGATAGTTGGCACAACAACTCAAAAGCAGATAATATTTATTTCAGTATTTTTATTCTAGATCTAGATAATCTAGAAATAATTGTAAACAGCTTTTGTATATATTTTATGTACTTATATATAGCAATGAATTTATAAATTTTATGTATATTTATGATAGTGACACTTCTGAATTTTCCCCTCTAGGTGGCGCTAATGGTAAACTATATATATTTATTTAAAATATTTATAATAGGATGACAGTAGTTCTTAAAACCTTGTAAGTGCGTAGTGTGATTCACTGTTAGCAATCAGAAAATCCAATTAAAATTAAACTACTGTACAAATAGTTATGCTGCGCATCATTATTAGAATAATTATATGAATGTAAAGTTTTATCAAATTATGCGCAACACTTTTTAAAGTTAATGATTATTTTTGAATATAACTAATTATAATTACCATCAATAATTCAATCTTTAAATATCTTAAAGGTAAATAATGACAAAATTATGATAGTTTTAAAAGTTAATTGATATTAATTTACTAAAAAATGTGCTTATACACAACAATTACAATAAATTAATATACTTTGTAATGAAATTACTTATGAACAATATTATTTTTACATGTATACATCGTTGTTCATTAGCATATTTTTAACATAAAATTTCATTCAAGTTCATCATTTTATATAAAAAATAAAATTTTCCATATATTTCAAAATAATATAATACAAAAATAAAATTATTTTGAAAACGAATAATTACAAAAATTTATAGAAAATTTATTATTATTATGTACATTTATGATATCTAGACATTACAGAATTATCCATCTGTTTAGTGTAATAGTAAATAGATAAGATGAATGAAAATTTTAAGAGAAATGAAACTCATTTGTACGTGATTGTATTTTTAATTATATATAAATTTCTATAGATCAAAAAGGATGCAGAAAATATTTTTATTGAAAAATTAATAATTATTCAACTAAAAATATTAAGACATTTGGTAATTTTCGCAATTTAGAATTTGTCTGTAAATTTGTATTTCTAAAAGATTGAATTAATGTAAATATTAATATTCGAATAATTATAAATATAATTAATTCGCAACAAGTAATATTATTCTAATGTGGACAAGAATCAAACGGATGTGAGAATACTAAACTGTTCTGGGGTCTTCAAGGATAGGAATGTCATCCTATGGGTCATTCTAGATATGGAGAAAGAACGTACCACTGTATAATACAGTAATCACTCCATTTGCGCGGTATAAATACGTTTCACAAAAACAGCGTACAAACAGGAACCGCGCATTCTGAATCCTACTTTGTATGAAATTGTAGGGTTTGGTTCCAGATATTAAAAAAATAAAAAAAAAAAATAAAGAAAAAGTCTTTTTTCAACGACTAATATTAATATATAAACATAAAAATTATAACAAAATTTCTTTAATTCAATGATTATAATGAAGATAAACATAAGAAACATTAGCTAAAATTGAACATAAATATAAAAATTCTAAGAAATTCGTAGCAATTTTCTTCGCAGAACTTTCTTTGTTATATTCTAATGTGTTTTTACTGAAAAGTAAACTAAATTTTTATCTAATAGATAAATTACCAGATTTTTATCTGAAAGATAGATAAGGAAATCACATATTATCTGTCACTGTTCTTGAATCAGTCAAAGTACTGTATACCAATTTAAACCATTAAAAATACGTTAGACTAAAAATATGAAGCCAGTACGATCAGTTAGAAGAGAAGAGCATTAAAGGTTCTCGTACATCTAATCAAATACATAATAAAATTATTTACAAATAGAATTTATATGTATAATAATAAATAAAATGAATTTTCTCATAATTTTCTTATCAGGTTTCAAATGAAAATGTCAGTGAAAACGAAAGCATAAAATATATTTTTATTTCTAAGTAATTTAAATGCACCTATTTATTATAAATATTAATTAGAATAATAAAATAATTATATATTTTAATAAATTCCCAATGGTCAGCAATAGACAGACAAATAATTACCAATATAAAAAACAATTCACCAGAAATTTATTATTTTTTATTTATCAATAATTACAAAATCTAATTTTAATGAAATAACTTTTTAACAAAATCAATTTAATTTTGTAATTATTATATTATCCGGAAAAATAAACAATTTATTATTAATTTTTAATTGCATAGTTCCGATTTCAAATAAAATAATAAATCATAGATTCCATATATAAATAATTATATAATTAATTAATTTAATTAACATATTACATTTTTTTAATCTTCTGTTTGCAATAATTTAAACTACCTCAATATAATTGAATTATTAAACTAAACCATAAAGATATGACCGCTCACCGCATGCGCATATTAATTAAATTGAATTAAATTATAAAATAAAAACTGCCCCCAACCTGCCCTCAATGCAGTCAGTCCAACAGGACCAGTTTTTTATTACAATAATTTATGACCGTCGGCTTACTCACCAGCAGACAAGCTATAGTGAAATTTTCAGTATTAATTGCATCAGATTTGTCCAGATGTATAACAAAATAAATTGAATTATCGCGTAAATTAGTATTTACATAATTTAGAAGTTTAGATTAATACATATAACTAAAATAAATTAAATATTTGTGGGTTTGTTGCTTACATTGTTGCAATATAAAAAAAATTCTTTTATAAGTAACATTTTTATATTAAATAATTATGAAGTGTCACAACGGACTTGAAGTACGAAAAAATGGAAATCACTCAAATTTTTCTTAGCATTTTCAAAAAAGAAATCAAGTGAGAGTAATTGGATGAGTCATAGGCCAACAAATAACAATATCACACTAGTTCTTATTCGATTTCATTGAAATTTGGCATACAGACTAATTTGCTCGTAAAATGCGGAATTTCAAACACAAAAGTAATTGTATGGAATTTTATATTTTATAATTTTTTTTACTAATTTTCTGCTTCGTCCTACAAAAATTGACAGCTTTTCAGGTATACTTTTTATTATTCTTCGAATTCTACATTCAGAAAAAAGGACTAGAAACTTCAAATTAACACCATTCGAAAACTAATCGTAGCCAGTTAATCATTCCAGATTTTGGTCCCCGAATACTTCATTTCCTTCGTTTCAACTACAGTTCGCCTTCATCCTTCGTTTCCTTCGTTTTAACCACTGTTCCCTACCTCAAAAAATATCTCGAACATGTTTTTTGTGAATAACTAAACTATTTTACCATAAGATAATAGAAGTTGAGATAATAGAGGTTGTGCTTGAGATAAGAGAAGTCATCGACTGCGACTGGCATTACATAAGATCAGAAACATCAGGTGACTTAAACTAGAGATTGACCCGTCAATCTAATCTCATAATTTTTACCATGTTCTACTGACGTTAGTACTATTTTCTGAACATTAAAAAACTGATAAATTAAATTATATTTCATTAATTGATTTAATTAATACTCTAATTTAATGAATTATTTGCTGTTCAGAATAAAATTTTAATTAAAAATTATAATAATTATAATTAAAAATCATTATTCTTTGTGTTAACAATGATTATTATTCACTCATGTAATAATAACAATAATTTGCATCATTATTTAACTGATAAAATAAATTTAGAAAGTTTTTTATTTATATTTCAATTACATTTCTAAAGTTTTAAAATTACAAAATTATTTTATTAAAATAAATTGGAAATTTATAATAAAAAAAAACCGACCTGGAAAATATTTAAATAATTGATCTTTTTTCAAAATTAAATTAATTATCGTATTACTGACCTAGTTATACTTAAAAAATAGTTGTCTTCAATAAATAATTTTTAAATATATTGTTTGCAGCTTTAAATTTACAAGCTGATAAGTTTTGAAAAAAAAAATGATTTTTTGCTAGTTAATTCACTTTTTCGTTATCAATAACATTTTCCAACTAATACAATTTTTTAATGCTATTTAAAAAAATTAAAAATTAATTAAAAATAAAATAGATTTTTTTTTTTTATAAAATTAAGTTGTACACTTTTTTAAACTTAATTTTAGAAGGCATTCAGAGTAAAAGTAGCCTACGTTCTAGCAACAAAAGATTCAGAAACAATTTTTTACTGAATTATCAAACGTAATGGAGTACTAGTCCAGATAAATTACTTATTACTCCAGAGATAAATTACTTATTACTCATATCACATAACTCAGTAATAGTCAGTAACCGGAATTTAGAAGGAAGCAGTAACCGGAATATAAAAGGCTGGCTTGATCCAACTTTTATATATAGTTTTCCAGAATCGAAGGTTTAGAAACTAGCTTAGTATAGTCCTCTTCAGAAACGCTGTATACATTTAAATATAATGGAATATATATCACAAAAGGAATATCATCAGGACCTATACCAACCTAAGATATTTTCTAACTCATACAATCATTTTGCTATATTTAATTAAATTCAACTGCGTTTTCAAAATATTCTAATTGATATTTTAGATCACGTAAATAGGATTATGAATTTTATTTCATGTTTTTACAAAATGTATACAGAATAACGTAAGGTAGATAGACGCGTATTTACATAAATTTGATAATTTTAATCGTTGAGCTTTTAGCATAATTCTATTTCTATCAATTTTATTTTCGATATGAATTTATAAATAAGTTCAAGGATTAAAATAATGTATGTAAACATCCTTTTTGATAGTCCTAATAATATAAATATGTACTGCGTTGTTCATCACAAATACAAAATTAACTCAAAAATTACTTTTTATTGTGCTAAATAAAATTTGATAGTGTGACTGTTCAGTCGTCTCTTTGAAACTTTATACACTGAAAGAAAGAAAAATAAATTTAATAATAATTAAATAAACTTCAAATTAGGAAAGAAATAATTGAACTATAGCTCAAGCTTAACTAAATAGATTACCCTGAAAGTTAAGTTCGATTAGTTTCTTAATGAAATCTTGTTCTGTTTTAGTACTGAACCGAAAAATAGAATTATGAATACAAGTCAAATGAATAAGCTGATTTTTATAGTATAATCTTTGCATAAGGAAGGCACAGATCGCAGTCTGTACTGTAAAAATGTACCAAAAAATTGATTTATATCAGTTTAATTTAACAAAATTTCTGGTTCATTTGAAATAGAAAAATTATAATATTTATGCTTCCAAGAAATAACTATATATAAAATCCCGGTCACCTTGTCCAATTCTGGATATATAAAGATTTAAAATTATTTTAGCATAAAAACGACTATAAATATTTTCTAGTGTATTTTATAGGAAATAGACGAATACAATGCAATTTTTTGGTTCACCACCACATAGTGAAACACAAATAAAAACTTCAAATTAATCAATATTGTGTCATTATATTAGCAAATATTTACTTAACAATTTATGGTTCGAAAGCAAGTACAAATATTTCAGCCTATACTAATATTTATAATTTAACTATAGTGTAATGTCACCTGTTCAAATCATAGGTAAATTTAAAAAATTACTGACAATATAAATACAAAAATTCAATAATTCAGGTGGTTCACAATAAATACTTTTATTTTCAAATGATCAAACGGATATTTTGTATGGTAACATTTAACATGCTGAATATTTAAATTTTAATGGTAAATATCATCTGGTTAGACAAACATAAACAATATTATGCAAACATAAAAGGTCTCCAATGTATTTAATTAACTAAATTTAATAAAGTATACAATTTTTATTAGTAAAAATATTTTGTATTACTTTTATAATCCAAATTTTCCAATACTTTTCAAATAATATTCTAGGAGAAAAAACTTTGTTTTAATTTTTAAATAATTCCGGTGGTGTTACTTTTCGTGCAACCCATACCTTTCTGTGGCATCCCACTCGACACAACTAAAACAGACATAAATGAATAGCTATTAATTACAAGGGAAACATTCTGGCATTCAACCCTAATGGTATATTCACACCAAAAAATTTAAGAACAGAACTATTGAGCTTCTATCTTTCAATAAAAATCAAGTACGTCTCCTAACAAATTTCCGCCAAGGACACTGCCATTTGAACTACCATCTCAGTAAATTTGACAGGTCCATATTATCTACTTGCAGAATATGTAATGATTATGAGAAGCAACCTACTGTGAAGGATTTCACATTAGCAGCCTAATGTGAAGAGATTTGAATCTCTTGGTCACGGGTTTCCCACACCTTTGGATGATATATCATCCAGCCCACTTAAGAAAATTCTCAAATTTATAAATAGTTTGAGGTTTTCTAGTGAGCTCTAAAATTTAAGGGTATTACAAGGGTAGTGGTATTTGGGTCACTTTGCCCAACCCTATGTTTCTAATTCTAATTCTAATTCTACTTTTGTAAAAGCAAACTTGAACAATTAATAAAATAATATTTTCTTTGAACTGAATATAAATAGGGCGAACCTTATAATGTTAATATATTTCCAGCAAAAATATCGGATTAATAGTTAAGCAAGGACACAAAGCAAATGCTTCGGGCGCCAAACTTATAGAGGCACTAAAATGATTAATGTGATTATTTTTTCTCTTTTATTAAATTTATATTAAGTTAAGCTTGGGTTAATAAATCAGGGGTCAAATCCTTTTTATAAATAATAGAATTAAAAACAGGGACACAGACACAAATTAATTATGAACAAGCAGTCAGATAGCATGAAGATACGTGGATTAAACTTGAATTCAAAAAATGCCGTGACTTTCGATTTGACATACCGATAACAGAAGATCTCTGACAGTCTCTTATTTTCTTTTCTTTTTTAAGACCAGATGCACCAAGATCCAAGATCTTAATTTGACCCTGATGATCTTCAGGAGAAAAAATTCAATATTACAATAAAGTGTCGGCATAATCAAAGCTTATGTTTATAAAATTTCTAATCTATAGATAGGCCATGTATTTTTATATAAAATTCAGTATAGCTTCGTAAATTGCAGACCTTAAATTTTATAGGCATTACCTAGTAGATCAAGATACAAAACTGTATAAGAAAGCGATTCAAATCAATGGTCAGTTTCATAAGTTTTTACGACTTTTCACTAATGCTATAACTTCATTTGATAGTAATAAAAATAAATCAATATAAAATACTAATTCAAAAAATTTGGATATGACCTAAACTAGCTAACAGTTTGGATTAACTGTTTCTACTTTTTAAAACATAAATAAATAAATTAAGAATTAATTTAGCATTAAAGCTAATTTTGCATTTAAACGTAAACTGGAACATTGCAAAACAAAAAAAACTTTATGATTTATATGATTTTACTATTCATTATAAAATTCCTTGAACTTGAATTCTAAATTAATAAATTTTATTTTTATTATTTTATGTTATATAAATTTAAGTTTTATGTTTATCATTTCAATAATACAAACAAAAACAAAAAATTTTGTTACGGTTCGGCGTCTGGAAATTTGCATTTAAATTAACGATAATATGAAAAATATATAAATAAATTAATAACTAGAAATTGTGAGAAATATAAACCGGAATCAATAGAATAAAACTTAATAAATTATAAACAATTTGATTTTTATTTTCGAATTAGTTTACTAGAAATTATAATTTACCGGACATAGACAGACGTTAATAAATTTTAGACAGACAATTAATTATTTATAAAAACTTAAATCTTATGAGAAAGTGAAAACCCAAATTATTCTTTTGTATATATAATTAAAATTTAAATATATGGATAGAATTTCGGATATTATGTAATTATATACTAAATCAAATAAAACATTTTTTTAAATAATTATTCATACAAAATTTCGTTAATATTTCATAATAAATGAAAGTTTATAATAACTGAAATAATCTTCATTTCAAGAAGTCAAAATACAAATTGGTCCTTTTCAAAATCAAATTGATTCTTTTTTTAAAAAAATATCATTCTTTTTTTTGCATGGCCTCACCTATGCGAGTATTTACTTCGTCAACAAGTTTCCTTCACTTAAGGTTAGGTTAAGTGCATCCATTGTGAGGCATTGTATATTCAAGTGTGGGTGCTATAGTTTCATTTCCACACCGGCATAAGCCGATCAGTTTCAGACAGATTGTTCTAATCATATGGATAGAATGAATTTCGATTTGTTATTAGAGAGAGAGAGTGACGGCCACCATACAATACTGAGGATATTATTCCCAAATATCATTGAACTATTTTTACTGATGTGTCAATATAGTTTCCCGGATTTAATTGGACAGAAACTTTTATTTCTGTTTGGATGAGGAATGTTTGCACACTTTTTCATTATTCTCTAAGCTCTAAGCTATTATAAATCGGCTTCTAATTGTATCTTAATCCTACACTATATATTATAACTAACTAGCACATAAATTTTTCGTAAAGTTTTACATTCAAATACGGCTAGATTTATCACATCTTCAGATATTTCTAATTGGAATGACATTCATATTATTTTAGTATTTCTGCAGATCAGTTTTGAGTTTTTCCGTCCGTAAGATCTTTTATTTGCTGCACTCACAAATAATAAGGTATCTGATTCATCCTAGTAAAACCGATATTCCAGCTCTTTCTAATTTACTAATATCCTGTGAAGAATCTATATTATTGCACCGATCATTTTCTAGTATAAATTCCTCTTTTGCAGCTTATTTGTTGAAAATTTTATAAAATTCTTGCTTTTCCTTTAATTCTTTTCTGATGAAATTCTTGCAAATTATCTAATTATCTTCATATTAGTTGGCTTCTGTAGTGCCATTTTCGATGTTCCAAAATAAAAATAAAAAAATTCTGTAATTTATATCGAAGATAATCAAATAACAATGATCAATTTTGAAATTACAATAACTAATATTTATAAATATTGAAACCAATTAATAGAAATTTATAAATATAGTTTCAAAATTCTTTAAACTATCATTCAATTAAATCAATTTTCAATCTTCATCCTTATATGGTCATCCTTAAAATGAAATAAATTTCAAAAAATAAATATCACCTTAAAATATTCGTTGTATAATCCTAAAAATCTTAATTAAATGATGAAAAAAAAAATATCAATGTCACAAAAATAAAAATAACATGTCAACACGTCAAAACAAACTTAATATAATAAATTATGAAAATATTAATTTCATAATTAACTAAATTATATAAAGGATAACAAGAGGAAAAAAGTTCCCATTTTCACATACCAAACACAATAGGAAACTTCTGATGGTAACACTTTTTCCCTATTCCCAACATTTTAATTACGCCAGATCATAAATTTTAATATAAAATATTGAACAAAATATTTTGAATTATTAATTAATAATTTGATTTATGGATTTTATTGTGAAAATATTTTTTTTTATATATATCTTAATATTGTATAGCTGATTTGGCGGCACCAATGTGTAGTCAATCATCCAAAGAGTATAACAAACTTTAACATATATACTTAACAGAAGTTTTTCTGATTGACACCAACGATCTCCAGAATGAAGAGTTTTTATGTTTTTATAATTTTTGCAAAATCAAATCATAAAATAAGTTTAAAATGTGAACAGAGCGCCAACAAAACCATAAAGAATTAAAAAAAATTCTGTATTTATTAATTACTTAAAGATTGGCGAATGGACCATTATAAAAAAATTCATGACTAAAATTGCAATAGTTTTGGTACCAGTAAATTTTTTGGTTCATAACTTTGGTTCTTTGGACAACATTTTTTAAATGAATTTATAATTTAATCATTAAGAATTCAGAGTATCTTTAAAAGTTATTTTCCAATAATGATTATGATGATGATGATCTTTTGAATCTGGCCTAGTGAATTTGTATTTTAGCCTCATCAGTAATCAAAAAAAAAAATATTTCTTTTAATTATTATCAAGTTTTTGTTTTTGATTTTGGTTTTTAAATGTTATGCCAAATAAAAATATCGTTGAACCAAAATCAGTTTTAATATTAAATTTAATTTTATTAGTACTGAACGATTTGTCTGTCTGGAGAGTGGTTCATTTTTTTCGGGATATACAATAATTAGTGTATTTTTTATGATCTAGATTGAAATTTTATGATTGTATTTATTGAATATTTTATCATATTTGTGATTTGATGAATTTTTTAATTGATCAACTCAACACACAACTTAATGTTAATATAAATGAATTTAAAGATATTTTTAACCAGAGAAAAGATCAGAATATTAAATTGATTTAATTAAATTCAAATTGTTTCAAGACAAATTTTATAGTAGCAAAATTAAAAAAAAAAATTTTATAATTTTCTTTTATTTCTTGTTCTTTTTAATCATAAAATAACAAATTAATTGTAAATTATAATTTTATGGACATATTTCTAATAATTACAATTCAAAATTTCCGTAAAACGAATATTAAATACATAATTTTTTTATCGAAATCATATAAATTTTAGGAAAATCAATTATTCAAAGAATTTTTGTTAACCTATTTGATCTTTGGGTTGATTAATTTTGATGGTCTTAATAAAAATAATAAACGAATTTAATAAAAATATTGATATCGAAATCACATTTCAAGTTCAGAGACATTAAAAATATATTCAATGTCATTTGTTTAAATATAAATTGCGCTTTTAACAAGAATTAAAATACTTTTGGAAGTCATTTAATTGATTCATATTTATTAGCCAGATTTATATTACAAACAAAAAGTTATGTGGCTTCGAGATAGACTTATTAAATGACAAATTTCTCTATCCTCTTCTGACAGTAATGCCAAATTTGTAGATCAGTAAGACGAACTATGATAAACTGATTATTTAACTATGAAAAACGATACTGAAAATTTTATCAATATGGAAACCACCTCAGATGCTCAGATAGTGAAATAAATAAATCATTAAAGATACTATAAGTTAAATGCAAGAATAAACAAATTTTGAGCTTGTAGTGTCTTGTAAATAATCCTACCAATATTTAAACTTTCTTTCTACTAATCAGTCAAAACCTATACCGTAACAAAATAACATTTTCTATTTTGCCAGTAATGCTATAATATTAATCATTGCTGCTCAGTAATAAGAACTATGAAATATACTAGCAACTAGCTGACATCTGAAGGAAAATCGATTCTGTAGATTTTGTCGATATCTAGGCATGTAATTTATGCAACAATGATTATCGACTAGAGAAGTTGACCCTCATAAACAGTGCTATATTAATTCTGTACGTTCCAACTTTAGATAAATTACGAAATCGGGATATACATAATTTAATCAGAAATAATTATTTAATACAATTTAATCGTTCGGAAAATATAATTATTGTACTAAACACAGAAGTAATCCAAAAATGATTCTGATTTCTTCTGAAAGCATAAAATCTCAAAAAAAAATAAGTAAATTTGAATTACAAAGCTTCATATTCACAAAGTCTTGAAAAAAAATTGGGAATCGTCATAAAGAATGTGAATCAAAAGAATATCACTATTAAGTATGGGCTACATAGTTTCGATCAGTTCAGTTTTGATTCAAATTTGACCTGTTCATATATTTTGTATGGGAAATCGATTGGTGGACACATAGATGCGAATTGTACCGAATAGAATAGAATCGAATCGAAAGAGTTTGGAACGATTGGAATTTGGCGAATCCCAAACTGAAGAAAATCAAAAGAAATGGATTTTGGCATATTAAAAAAAATAATTGTGATCTGATAACACATGGCTGATGAAAATTATATAGAGGATATTAAAAATTATCCAGAATTATATAATAAACAAAATAAAACTTACAGGAACACCAGATAAAAAGATAATAACGAAATTTCAAACTGACAAATCGAATCGAAACTGAACTGAACTGATCCGTACATTATAGCCCTCACTTTAAGTGTCGATAATGACTGCAGATTGGCGTACCTCACAATAAGAACTAAAAACTATAATCCTTGTAATTATAAGCTGTAACTATAAGAACCTAAAGGTTCAAATTAATATTTGAAAATATCGATTAAGCTTAAAATATTCAATTATTTTAATTAATTTATGTATAATTTATTACATAAAATTCATGTTAAAATATATATAAAAAAAATTCAACAAAAAATATTTAACAAAATCACAAAAATCACAAATCTTCACTATTCGAATTATACGAATTTATATTACAACTAAATACAATTTTTCATTTTTGTTGTTTTTTATTTATTAAAAATGTTTTACAGAAATCATTTTTAACATTAAACATCACACAAAAGTATCTTTTTATGTATAACATGATACCAACAAAAAAAAAATCAATCTTTTGATTGCGACACATGTAGACATGATTGTATCTTTACTCGGTTTATTATTTTTTATTTTTCTTCTTCTTTTGTTTCTCAACATTTTATTATATTATATTTTGTGAATTTTTGCCAAATGGAATTCTGTTTTTCGCTAACAGAATTTCAGCTTAGTTATTTTTATATAAAATTTCGTCGCATATAAATTTGAAAGTAACAAAAAAAAAATAACAACAAATTGATATTCTTTGGGAAAAATAAAGAAGTTACCAAAAAAAAAAAAAAATATTGATTATAATTTTTAATATACATCAAATATTTATGTTATGCCTCCTATGAGATTCAATAATGTGGAATCTGATCGATTCCTTGGATTGTCTGATAATTTTGTTTTGCACAATATAAAAACCATAATATTTAAAATATTTGATATAAAGAAAAATATGATATTTTTCAAAGGAGGAAATTTTATTTTGAAAAAAAAAAAAATACTTAATGTCAGGTTCATAAAATGATTAAAATTAAAAAACAGCAACGAAAACAACAGAAAAAAGATTTTCGTTTTAGAAAACTTGACTTGATTAAGTCTCTCTGTTTCAAGTTGGAAGTTACTATTAGTATTTATATTAAAACAACCTCCATTGGGACATAATTTTACATTAAGTTTTTTTTATATACATATATAAACAAAAGTCAATTGTTTAATATACTGTCAAAAACAGTTTCTTCAAAAGTCCTTCTGTCCGATAGTATCACAATTTTATATATGACATAACAACGGCTGGCGACTAAACGGCATGAGAATTATTAACTAAAATAAAAATGAATAAGGAAAATTCTATATAGATAGAAGATAGAAATATAAGAAGTAGAATTATAAAGTAACTAGTAACTTAAAATATCAATGCATCATTAATTCTATATATATAAATAAATATATTAGTAGTAATAATAATAATAATAATATAAAAATGATGAATGGATTTATTATACGTGGAAAATATTAAAATAATGTTGCTTTACTTCAAAGTTATTAGTATAATGAAAATTTACTCTATGGGTTGGCGGATTTATGATAAGGAATTAGAATTTTATAAATTACATTCTGATGTAGAATTTAATATTATGTATAACTTTATACTTAAATTACCAATCAATCAATATCAATGTCTTAAGTTATTCTGTTGTTTTTATACAACAGCTTTTTTTATTTTCAATTTATAATATTAATTTAATGATGTTTTAATGATATGAGAGTTGAATTTATAAATATATAATGTAAGATATTAAAAAAATAATGTGATTAGGAATTTAATTTATGTTACCAAATTTGCAAAAAAAAAAATCCTGATTATTAACACTCTGTATACTCACTGTGTAATGCTGGTCTAATGAATATATTTTCTAAAAACATTTGAATATAAATACAATAATTGTTAATCGTTTAATTATAAAAATACTGAAATATTCCTTCAAATTTTCTACTAAAATTTTAGGTTCTTATACTGTACTTCAAAAATTGATTTACGTTAAACTTGAAAATTTGAACAAACTAACCACCAACATACAATCATGTTCAGTCATATTTGTTATGTTGATATCCTTTTTTTTTAATAAAGAGTCGCTTCTTATAGAACCAAAATGTAAAGGTGATTCAGAAATAAGAAATTCGAAAGTTAAATAATATATCACTCGAAATGACATACTAGTTTTTAAGACGTTAATAATACTTAGCAGGGGTGCAGGAAATGAACTCCACATGGGAATTAATTAAACTTTAAGTGGTAAATATAATTATTTAATTTCTCACAATTATGGCGGAGTTATTTAATTCCCTGATTAATAAATCCACCCATGAGAATTTACTCTACTACAAAAATGAGAAATAATTCCATCCGCAGAAATGATAAAATATATCTGTCGGCAGAGGAGCAGTAGATTTTAATTTAGTCCCATGGACTTTTTCCAGCTATAACGTCTAAATTTTACCAATTATCATTACATTGGTAAAATCTGTATAATTAATTTGTATTCAGTTTAATTGTCTACCAACAAAATACCAAAGAAAATCTATTTATTTCTCGCTGATATTATTACTAGCCGCCATGTAACAGCTTGGAATTGTTATTATAGTTGTTATTCCGAGCATCGCAATCAGCTATGATAATTCGATTCGATGTATTCAATGTTGAAGAATAAATGGTAATGAAAAATATGTCAGAAGATCGGTAACAATATAGATTCTTTCTATAAAATTATAAACCTTTATCATTTGACTTCGTGTTCAATAGTAAAATATAATATTAATGGTTGGTTATACAAGAATTAATTAGAAAATATCATAAATATTTTTTTAATTTTTAATTATAATCAAATTCTGTAAAATGTAAAAAATAATTCTTTTAAATTGAATATTTTTAAATGTTATTTTGCATTAAATCGTTAAATTATTTTTTAATAACTTTATTTATATTTTATATATTTTCATTTATAAAACATTACTGCAAAAACATTCCACATTTTTTTTGTAATGCAATTTATCTGAAAAGCAGATGAGTATATACAAATGTAAAATAAACCACTAAAATAAAATTGTCTTGTATAATTTTGATAAATTCTTTGGCATTCCAAAATTCATTCATTCAGTATTTTTTTTTTTTCATATAATCGGATTAAATATCCTCATAACCAGTTAGACAAATACACTAATATCCAGTAGTTATCACCTTGACTCTTTAAGGTTATTTACAAAATTGAAAATAAAAACCGCGCGTTGCAAGTCTCTGTCTTCCTCCACCTTTGAGTGTATCTTTTTTTTTATATATTATTTTTAAAGTTTACGTTTTATTTTGTATTGTAATAAAAAACAAAAATTGTTTTGTTGTAGACGTTCCGTTTTTTTAGTTATTTTGTACAAGAAAATATTTGTGGGTAATTTGAGATGAAGATAAAATTTATGGGGGCAAATAGATTATACTATATTCAATTTTTCAATTTAACTGGTTAATCAACAGAAAATTTGTTGAATGTATATTTGATTATCATAATGAAAATATTGTAAATTTTATGATGAGATACATAAAAAAAAACTTTTCAAAAAAAAAAAAAAAAAGATATTAAAATTATTTAATCACTTTATGGAGTTTGTACGTTGCACCAAGGACTAAGTGAAAGAAATTTGTAATCACTGGTCAATTATAGAAAATGTAACAAGAATGAAATAGTGCAATATATATAAACAACGCTGAACTGTACATCAACAATCAGTACTGTCATAAAAATAGTTAATTTATGATAAGCAAATGGCCAGCCAGTTTGTCACCGAAATAAAAAGCTATTTGATTGCTAGAACTGGAGGTGGTCAAAGCAAAATTCAATAATTTTCATTTCAGATATATAAAAAAGAATTCCTCACCCAGAACGGTAACACTCAAGGTCTACAAAGTCATATGTGTAGATACTTCTCTTCTTTTACATGTATACATTTGTTCTCAATAGGCTTAGGGAACGCCGTGCAGCACGAGAGATCTCGATTTATCTTGGTAAATGCTGTTCGTAATGTTCTACACTCATAGTACAGAATTCCGAACTCCGCGTTCATTCCGGAATATTTTGTTTTAATTAATAAACAGTTTTATGCTCATAAAGAAAATTACTCAAGTGTCAATAATTTTTCGGTATATAGCGCTACCCAGATTCACATATCTAAAGATGGTACAAAGCTGTCACAATCACACACACAAAATTTTCAAGCATGTAGCATTTAATTTTCATAAATTGTACACTTTCGACTTGGTTACTATAATGTCAAGTTATTCAGCATTTTAATTCCTTCTGCATTAAAAAAGATTGATCACTTTGGTTTGTTGTGTGCCTTCCATTAATTTAACCAGACGGAACAACTTAACAATTAAAGGCTTCTGAACTAACAATTAACTTTTCAGTCACTTTACCCTATATAACATTCTTGGCTATCTGCATTTCTCCAAGTATTTTCCCTTCTGTATTAGAGGCAGCTTCTTCTTACATATTTCTATTGAATATGCAAATTCTCAAACAAAATGGCATATAATAAAGCTAAGCATCCGCAGTAATAATTTGCTGTTTACATACATTTTTCCTTCATTATTAACTATGTGAAAACCTGCAAAAGAAAATTCTAAATATTTCTCAAAAAAAAAAACTTATCTTCATCAAAACTTTAATTTTAATGTTAACAGAAAATTTAAACCACAATGAATTTTAACATTATATGAACACCTGTTCTTAAACATAACATAAATTCTTTTGCCGCTATTTATCAATAGTTCTCCTTTCACGGAATATTTTTTTTCCAAATGATCTTTAAGTAATATTTTCAGTGGATCCTTCCTTACAATTATTAATATCGTTTTTTTTTTTTTATTTCTTTTACTTAAGAATAACGTGTCCCTCGTTCAAAATATTTTGTTTTCCTACACAAATTTATCTTTTGACAGGTTCCCAAAAAAAAAAACACACACAGAAACGTAAAAAACTGGTCCATCAAACAAACAAAAAATTTACAAGGAAAAAAGAAATTTCAAATCATTTTTTTTTTCAGTTCAGGTGTCTCATCAGTTTTATAATCAAAAGGTAATTTTTATTTACTGTAAAAAAAACGAATTAGGGGACCCACAAAAATAAATAAATATATAAAATAAAAATATAATCTTCCACCTTTTCGTTTAGGTCGTTCCGTTTTTATGATTTTTAATGTGTTTCAGATAAATTACTCCCCATTGGGATTTTGAAATATTGTGTAGTCCTTTGGAAGATGTTATTTTTATTATAAAGACAGTCGTTTTTTTTTTTAGAATTTCCTTGGTTTTAAATACTCAGAGGAAAAAATTTTGTAATTAGTTTGATTTTTTACATGAAACATGTTTTTTTTTATGTTAACTCTGTATCAAAAAGATTATGTGAATATAAAGTGTAAAAGAAACTGTAACAAATTAAAGTTTTTATAGTAAATAACTTTCTAATTAGTTTATTGATGTGAAGTTTCATATTTTTCCAATTCTAAAAATAAAGGTTTTAAAACTATTTCATAATATTATTTTGATAAAATTAAATTAAATTAATCGTTATCCAATTAAATATTCTAAAAATTACTATTTACTATACATATACTGAACATAAAACGATAAGTTTACTAACGATATGTTTACAAATCAACGTTTTTCTTAGTTGCACTTCTTACACTCAAATTCTCATTTCTGAGTTGCATTCCTGGCAAACTTTATGTTAAAGCATAGAAATGAATATATGCTAGCAATCTGTACGTTAGCACTAGAAGGTCGTGTTGTCTAAATGATTAATCAATTGTAAAAAACATCAATTATTAAATATTAGTTATATATTTTATAACTAATATTTAATTCAAAAATTTCTCAAGAAATGGGTTTTTACATAATATATGAGAGAGGCATAGAAACAAATCTTTAAAAGTTTCACTTTTTTAGAAGAAGAAAAATTAATAACGTCTAGTTTTATAGGTTAAGATGAATTGAGCTCGGCAAGGACTTTTGTTCAAGCGTCAATCTAATAGTGCTACGAAATTTCTTCAAATCACTAATAATATATATGTAGTCACTGTTTCTTCATTCAAACTGGGTTGGGGCGAGTTCTCTCTCGATAACCAACCATATCCAAAGTTTGAATTAAAGAATATTCTTCGTTGAAGGATTTTTTAAAAATGAAGCTTCGAAAATGGTATAACTCAAACTCCAATTTTAATTATAACAATAAAAATCAATCTTTATTCTCTTTTTTATAATATAAAAACAAAAAATAAAATTATTTAAATTATTGCATTAAGGAAATTCTCAATTTCATTATGATTATAATTCAAAAGTTAAAACTTAACTTCTTAATTGCCCATTCACCAGTGCGAGCTTGAAAAATTGAAAATAAATTCGTAAGAAATTATACAAGCAAACTAATTCACAAATTCCAATATCATATTAATTCTAATGGTTCATTTACATTCACAATAACATTATTTTCAATTATCAATCACAATAATTCATATATTTTTTAGCTTTAGGGTTAATTTTGATTATGAAATTAATTGAGCTTAAATTCCAGGCTTAAGCTTATTCAATCGGTTTAGTTAAATTTGAGCTTAAGCACTCACTGTAAAACCGGCCATGAGTAGTTTTTGAACTGTATTAAGAGTAGCATATTTCAGTCTTCGATTTATTTATGAATAATTCATCAATTATCAAAGTTTAAAATGATTTCAAATAACCATTTTAATTTCAATCATTTATGATATTCCGTATTTATTAAATACTGCAGAATTTCAAAAATTTTATAGTTTATACATTAAGCATTTAAGTATCAAATCATAAATTTATACATAATTTTTGTTAACCGCATATTATAATAAATAATAATTTTATAAAAAAAATAAATGTCAATTTGCAATCACATTTATGAACATTGTAAAAATTTTGATTAACAAGATAGATTGACAAGTTAAGAATCTCTGATTTCTTATAACCTTTAATATATCAAACCAAAAAAAAAAAAAATATACAACATTTTTTTCCCCCATTTTTATATTACCGGCAGCCGCCTAATAACCACTCATTTATGGGACAGGTACTTTGAGAGCCAGTATTAATATTAAAAGATATTATATAAATTTTTCGGTTTTTTTTTTATTTATTTAATATTATTATTTATTACAAAAATGTAAACAAAAATTATTTTTTCAATGCGCTTTAAATAAAAAATAAAAAATCTTTATGAATTTTCAATTATTTTTTTTTTCTTTTCTGTGTTATATTATTCAACATCATGAATGCTTTTATGTTGTATGTATCCAAGAATTCCATAGAAAAAAAAAACAGATTCACAGAAGAATTCTGTTCTGGAGATGATGACTGACCGACCGATGCTTTATAACACCACCAAAAAGAGAAACAAAACATTTTCTGTTATGGAATTTTGTTCAATGGACACATTTTTATTGCAAACATATGTTTATGAATTTAAAGTAGCTATTCATAATGTCCATCATCATATCGTTATGAATTACTGAATTTATCAAATAAAATATTTATCTTTTTTTGATTTAATTATTGCGATATGTTTTTCATCTTATATATATTTTCTTGTTCGTATTAGCCTGAAAGAAATTATGCCGCAGCACAAAATTGATGAAATTGATTTTTTATTAGTCGCAGAAATTTAATAATAATTTCTGTATTTTCTTGATTTCCAAACAACAAGGAAATTTTTATATGAAAATTAATAATTATTGTAGGTAATGATAAATTCTCAGGATTCAGGATGAAAAAAAATATTTTATAAACAATTATGGTTAAAAACTCGTTAATGTTTCTACTTTTCTATTTGTATTGTTGAAGTCAGTAAAAAGTAAGTAGAAAATATGTTTTTACAATAATCAGCTTAAGGTGCAGGTAGGATTCATGATTATTGTAAAAACGATGCCATGTTATAAGGCCATATGTCATAACGCCATCAATGGAATAAGCCTTAACGCCATAAGGCGTTATGACCCATTCGAGTGAATCTTAAAGCCATATTGGTAAAAATGGTGAATATGGCTTTAAGACTCACTTGAAGGGGTCATAACGCCATTATGGCCTTATGACACGGCACCTTTAAAACACAGAACATTCTTACGAATTATTTATGTAATTCAATTACAGAATTCGAGAGACCCAACTGTTATTAACTTTATTCTGTAATTCTGTACGGAACTCTGAACCTGAAAGTCACGCTAGATTACTGCATTTGAAGTATTTTGGAGCCAACGATGTCCAGTAAAAAACACCAAAGTTTAGATGTGGAAGGAATGTCTTCAAACCATCACACTACATTTCTACATTCGGAGTATTTTGGATACCACAGTGTCTTCTAAAAAACATCAAATTTGAAATTTCCGCAGTCCTAAATAATAACGAAATTTAACAGAATTATGCTATATTTTTGGTTTTCGTATCCTGTCTTAATTTCATTAACATAAATTGTATCAATTAATATCTAAAATGAATATACTTAAATTTAATTGGCTTCTTCAAACTAAATTGTCTATTATTAACTATAGATTTTTCTGCCATCAGAAAAATTTCGAATAACTTATTTAATATTTATTTAACTTGGGAATTTTGTAGCTTCCAACGATTGCGATTGTCGGTGACAACTTCTTTATGAAATTATTATTAGCGCCATTAAAATTGATTTAATTTTTATACGTCGTATCGAATAATCAGTTTATATTTATTATTATTTATTAGTTTTTTGACTTGATCATGTCAACTTTTTGAAAAGTTATTTTTATAATTATGACGCTTTTTTTTACAAAGTGTTAATGTTTTTAAAGACTGATTTTTTTTTTGGTAAAGGAAGCAAAGCACTTTATAGATTTATAATGAGCTAATATGAAATTAATATTGAATGTTTAATGTAGGAATTTTTATGTTTTATAATTTATGTTTTTTATGTTTAATGTTATTATGATGCTTTGTTAAAAAAAAACGTACGATAAAACTTGTATCACAGAAATGTACATTGTTAGATCAAAATCCTTTTTTCTAAATTGTTGCGACTATTTACGATAGTGTTTTTAGTTCAATAAGAAATATTAATAAAGTTGTAAGACTATCCCTTAAAATTCTACTGAGTGACCCCGACCCGACCCGATGTAGAAACAAAACATGTTTCATTTAAGTTGATTGTTACCTAAGTTCATATTTATAATTCATTCTTAACGAATTCATCTTTCGTTGCCAGGCGTTTCTATTTTCCGGGATTATCCCGATTTCAAGTCATTGTACCAAAAGATGTTTTCGGAACACTTAAGTTTAGGTCCATGTATATTGTATAGTAATGGTAATAGTAAGCGTTTGTTTCTTGCGCTTTGCCAAAAATGAAGATTCTGATCGTACAAGGAAACAATATATTCTAAAATTTCATAATGATATTAATTTTATGATGCACTAGTTGCATATTTAAGTAAATGGTTGACTCCATTAAAAAAATACTCAGTATTTTCGTGGATGAATTTGAAAGAAACACCAAACTAAGAAATGATGGAAGAAACTTGTGAATATTTTAAAAAAGGAATATAATTTCAAATAAATAGTTCCTATTTAATCAAATTACTACCGTTTCAACCATAGTTAAACAAAAACAATAAAGTGGTAAACGATTGGAGTAGTAAGATAACTGCCGATAAAGGAACCTTATTTTTTTCTAAAATGGAAACAGAATTTGTGTAGCAATAGACAGATATTTTCAAAATATGCGAATAACTAACTAAATCAATTACTACTAAAAATTGTAGAAGCAATTTTGAAATGCAATGTCCATTTTCACTTCAATTGCAGCTAAATATACGATTATGTTTTTTTTTTTAAAAGTAATTTAAGGATGTAATATCGAACGGAAAATATGAGTTAGATAATTTTTTGTAATATTAATCCTAAAAAATTTATTTATTGTAGACATTATTTTTTATATAGCTATGTTATTTACTTAAGGTGAATTCATTGTTTCGTCGCATTTAAGTCGAACTGATTTCTCTCAATACAGTCATCGTTTCATCTTAAAAGTGCGGCGCATTTTATGATAAGTGCGGCGCATTTTGATAAAATTTGCGCGCACATGAGTTCGTCGTACGTCGGACGAAACAATGAATTGATATCATAATAAATTATTGGCAACTCTATCTTTGTTCATAATATCGGTACGTTTTGACGCTTGAGCTCAATGTTACGATTTTATGGGTTAAAAATTTAAATTGAATTATCAGTTTACAAATTCCTTAAAGTTAAAAAAGATCAGAATCTTAAATTATAATTTATTTTTTTTAGTATTAATTATTAAATTTCCCATTGTTTTATAGCCATATTAATAAACCCAATAAAATAAAATTAAGTTAATTTACAATTTTCTCTTTTACATTTTTATAACTTTAAAATTTTATTACAATATAATTTTATTAATTATATATGCATTATTAACAAAAATTAATTAAAATAAAAAAAATTATAATTAATAGTTCCTTTTTATAGTTGCACATTTCTTCGCAAAAATGTTAAAAAATTAATTAAATTTTACCACGGATATAAATAAATATCCATAAAAAATATTTTCAAATAAAAATAAAATTATTTCTGGGCTATAATAAGAACTACAACAAAAAAATACCCAAATTCTTATCAATAATTTAGATAAACTGCAGGCGGCAAAATACTTATTATGAATATCACCATCACCCAATAAGAATTTGATCCTTCTGTGCCTGCAGGTGTAAAATAAACTAATAAAAAATATTTTAAACATAAATGAACAACAACAAAAATATACATCTGAAAGACGGTATTTTATCGATTTAAATGTAATTACAGCCCATTTGGATTATGACTCACTCTTTATGTATCAATAAACACAAGTATATAAAAAAAATAACACTCGAATATATTTTATAAAAGGATTTTAAAACATATTAAATGATGATTTATACAGGGTGGATCATACATAACTCACCGTGGTGTTTAAAAAATGAATAACTTTTTCGTTTATATTTTTTTTGTTTTATAAAATTACAAACCTAAGAACTAAATGGCCCTTATTTATGTAATCTCAGTAATGAACCATTTTTAGTATAAATTTTCAATGACATTGTTCAAAGTTTCTGACTGTAGCGCTCGAATCCTGAAAATATATCCTTCAAGCGCAAAGCTCTTGAATTGTCAAGGTCTTGCTTATAAAGTCACAATGGATAATTAATTTCCGAATTGCAAATTATTCGCCCTCAAGCCTGTTTTCAACAGGAGGCCAGAAAAAATTTCAATTATATGAACCCATTTCGGTTCCTGCTTAATTTTCTAAGAAACACGGGCCAATTTTACTTCCTAATGTATTATACAACACCACACCGAGTACATACATCTAACGGAATGCAATTGACACTGGTGAATAGATCTCAGATTTTCAGTACCACAAAACCTCGAGTTGTGATTGTTAACACTTAAGCCATTTAAGTGAAAAATCCAGCTTCATCGCTCATTATCAGATTTTAAATAAATCCATTATTTTCATTTCTGGCCAATTTAAATGATATTATATTTCATACTTAGTGAAAAGAAATCGTATAAAAAAAATTATATAAACGAAAAATTTATTAAATTTTAAACTCAGTTGTAAGTTATGGCCCAGCCCACCCTGTACAAGAATAAGAAAAATTGAACCAACCAAAACCTATAATAATATTCATTATTATATTATGTAGAAACAGAAGTTTCCGGAGAAATGTGGTGCGTATTTACCTGGACTATGTGTGCTCTACAGGTGATATTTGAATTGCATCATTTTGAAAATCACCTGATCGGATCATTTTTTTTTTTTTGTGTCCAATGAATAAATAGATATTTTTTATATACATTCTTTATTTTAGATTTTTCTTTTTTTTTCTTCTTTCTAATCCTTGAAGGGGTAGCTAAATAATGATATGATGGTAACCTTATGTCTTCGGGGATTTTTTTCTTGGTATCTCTGTTTCTTTTACAGATCATTACCTGGGACGTTAATTTTTTGTTATTGTGTATTTATTTAGATACCTTCTTTTTTTTGTGTTGAAATTTTTTGTTATAATAATTTTCAATAAATGTCAAATTGATTATATCAAAAAAATGTGGAAAGATCAAAATCCTTTAAGATTAGAAAAAAAATATGAAAAAAAACTGATTTTTTTTTCTTTTATTGAATTAAAATTATAAATTTATTAGACTCTAATTTATCTCATTCCAATAATAAAAAAAATAATGGTGAAATTATTTTATGGGAATATATTTAATCCTTAGCAGGATACTTTATTGTAGGTGAGAACAATTTTCTATAGTATAATTTAAATTGGTAACAAAAAAATTGATTTTTAGCAGGAATTTCTATTTTTCATGTTATTTAAAGATTTTATTAAAATTTATAAACAAAAATTGTTTATTTGTGAATAATTCTTAGATATACTAAAAATTCGACGGGTAAATAGTTCGCAACCACGAATTTAAAATTCGACAACAACTTTATACTTATTAATCATAAGTATATTGCTTATTAATCATTATAGCACTAATTAATTATTATAGCACTAGTTCATCAAAAACTAGTTAATCGAAAACAAGTTCATCGAATGATCAATGCATGGAATGCAAGATTATTGAATTACAAGTTCATCTGATCATATCGAATTACAAGTTGCTGGGAATTGCAGTTCCTGGGTACTGGGAAGCATCATATTTAGGTTAGTTATAATTAAAAAAAAAATTTCGTTGCGAAACGATATTTTTTTCGTTAGGTTATTCGATGATCCTGCACTGCATTAGATGAACTTGCTTTCGAAGAACTCGATGTAAATCGTATATTTTATAGATTGATTTAAATGTAAATAATTGAAAAAAACATCGTACAGTATAGTTAATAAGAATAAGAAATAAAAATTATCAAGCTCAGCATCACTCATGCACACTTCCTCTGCCAGGATGGGATGTAGTTTACAAAAAAAAATATATTTCAATAATACTAGTTTTATATTTGTTCATAATGGTCCATTTAATTGATCTAACAGCTTTTAGTTATAATATCACTAACTTATTTCATTAAAGTAGAATTTGCATGAATTTTTTTTTAAAAATCTTCAAATATGTGAAAAATCTAAATTTATATTTGATGTATCCAAAAGATCCTCTCTAATTTTCAATAACATTTTTACTAGTAAAATTAAGATTTTATAATATGACAATAGAAAGATTAGATGCGAGATTGTTCGAGATATAAAATATTAAATCAATAATTGGAGGTAATTGACTCGAAATAAACAAAAACACGATCCAGTATATTCATCAAACTATCTATTATCTATAATCAAAGTAATGAAGAAATTGAATTTTAATATAAGAGAAATACTTAACTTTAATCAGGGCCTACTTTAGCCAGGGCTACTAGAATAATATGTAAAAATAAATAAATGATTTATTTTATTTAATATAAATTTAATTTTCTTTACTTTTTGCTGTAAACTGTTGGCCATTTATATTAATTGTAAAAATAGAAATTAATTAATAATTCTCACCAAAATGTGGGAAAATACCAATTCTCGTATATGATTCAATACTCTATACATTAATATTGTGGATATTTTCAAACTTTAAAGTATATTGAATAAATTCCCATGAAAAGTTTATTCCCTGCTCGGTCAAAATATATTTAATTTTTCAATTTTTACTCCTAATCAATATAACTAAAACAAAAAAGAACTTGTTACCGAATTTTCACATAACTTAAAATATAACATAATACAATGAAAAAATTTCAGAATCATTACTTGTTATGATGGCATCAATAACAATAATGTATAGTTTTACATTTTTGTAATTTAAACTTCTCTTATTTACGTAAACTTTTTTCCTATAAGTTTAATTTAAATTATGTTTTTTGTTTTTAAATTATTTTTTTACAACTCAAGAATTTGACACTTTTAGGTCAGTCAAGTGTATGAGAATTTTTGATCAGAACATAACTTTTTTTACATGTATATATAAAGTTTTTTTTGTTATACTATTCATTTAATTTGAATTCTTTTTTTATTATATTGCCAAAAAAAACATTATATTATATAAATTGTAATCAGTGCCAGGCGGCAAAAAATTGATCTTTGATCACTCCCAATGAAAGTGATCAAGGGATGATCTGTTGAAGAAAAAAAAAATATGTAATGATATTGGCATGAACTGAACACTGTGATACTTACGATACTTATTTAAAAGTATCAGTGTCAAAGAATTAATTTAATGGGGTAAAAAAAATTATAACTTTAATTTTTTTTTAGGTCAGAATTCATGATACGGCCGACCGGCGCCTTATTTAATTATTTCAACGACAGTGTGTTGAAATAATTAAATAATGTTGCCAATTAATTAAGAAATTTACAGAATTTTTTTATTAACTATTTGTTATTTAAATTAATTTTTGAAAAATTCTTAGAAACTATTTCATAGAAATGACAATTTTTCTTAGTAATTTTACTATTAAATTTAATTTTATGTATTCGTTTGTATAAAAATGAAAACTTTAAAATCTAAAATGTATTAATGAATATTTAATTTATATTAATTTAATTAACATTTCATTTTTTAGATTTAAAAATAATATTTATTTAAGCGATTTCGTCCTTCAGAAAATATCAATAGTTACATCACAATTTGGATTTTTGACATTGATGTCCGTTAAAACATCTCTATCAGAATCTGTATTATTATTCCATAATGTAGTTATTTATAACCTATTTGACTGTAACCTGATTTCACAATTAAAATTTTGTTAATTGTGCAATTATGAAGCAAATTATTGAATTCAATTTGGCGGTATAAAAATTATTCAGTTATAAACCCTCAGAAATCGATGCCATTTAATTCTTATATCACCACAAAGTTACGTAATGTTATACTTGAATAAAGTCATCACAAATTTGACTAGTTTCCTTATTTTTTTATGAATTAGAATTTAATGTAAGAATAATAACGAATAATAAAATAACGAATTTTCCAAAATAAAAAAAATAAATATTTGAAAATTTTAGCTATAAACTATAAAATTTGGTTGGTTAGTTTGAAGGGATGGAGATGTCTTCCACACTTAAACCTCGAAAGTTCGTTGTTGAATTATAACTATCCTAGAGCACATCATTCCAACCCACCTCTCATGAACGCATTGATAGTTAGTCTAGAAGCGGTTTGAACCTGCCCGCATTTTCCATGTCGTCCATGTATGAAAGTCACACTCCAAGTGCTTAAACCTTTTATAACTTATTTATTGATTGTGTATCGGAGTGAAATTACTCTTGGTATATTCAGTCTTTTTTGTTGCCATTAATTTCACTATAACCCGAAGACGCAAGGATTCTTATATGATTGTTCTCTGCTAATGTATTTAGGTTAAACTTACATTTAACCTATAAACTTTAATACAATTTGAATTTATTACTAGATGCGTATCCCTAGTAGGAAAGGCGTCATAGAATTGTTGTAAAAACAGGTTGTACAAATTTTAATAATACAAAATATTGTTTTCATTCGTCTTCTATATAATATAAACCAGTAATTTTATTAGAAACATTTTCGTGGCTCTTTTTTTAATTCCATTAATATTTTTAGAATTATAGCTCATATGATCCACAATTTATTTGTGGATTTTAGACTTGTTTTTATGGAATTTTAATCCATTTTATAGTGAGGAAAATTTAATGCATATGACCAAATTCACACACACAAATTGGTCATATGCACTATCTGAATCCTGAAAATTGTCAGTAAAACTACTATAAGTCATACAGGCTTCTTATAGTTGAATTTAATTTAAAATTTATATTCCAATAATCCGAATAGGTGCGCAACATAGTCATTTTATTATATCCTATAAAAAAAACTAACTTATAGTTACTAAGGGATCAGCTTTTAATCATTTTGTAAGGAAGTAAAGATTCCCACTCCAATAACAGTTTTCTTTAGATGATTTACATTACTATATTTAATCAGAATAATTTCCATTTTGATCTTAAACTTTCGTTGATTAATCTGTAATGTAATGCACATATGAATTTGACTAAATCAATCTAGAACTTAATTTTAAAATATTTATATTGATAAATAAATAACTTTAACTTTTTAAATTAAAAAAATAACTTTATGCAAAAAATTCAAATTTTTATAAGAGCTCACAAACAAAAGACCCTAAAATGTTGTAATCACAAAAATATAGGGGTCACCCTCAATTATATCTCAATAATTATATAAAATAAAATTATCAAAGATGCCAAATGTTCTAAATACCATATATATAAAAAAAAAACTAAATGTCGGAAGCTATTTTATTCATTTTAATCTTCTCTAAAAGAAAAATAAAACTAAAAATAATATAATAAAAAAATAAAAAATTATTCTGTAAAATTCCACTTAACAGAAAAATTACAACATTTTCATTTACGAAATCCATTGAAAATCTCAATCATTAACAACTAATTTAATTTACAAAATATTTTTTATTGTATATATGTTTATATATATGTTGTATTATGTATGTTTATATGTTACATATAGATATTATTATAATATTTGATTTAGAAGAATATTAAATCAAATAAAATTCTTTTTCATTCAAATTCACAACATATAATCTGATGTTGTGAGTGTCAATTTCAATTACATAAAATGATGGGCGCCAAAATGATCTTGTCAGTTTTTTTATTTTTTCATTTCAGATTTCACACCCACTCATTACATCTCACTATTTGTTCCCCCTACCCATCCATTAACATAAAGAAAAATAAATTAATTTTACTTATTTATTTTCTTTTTTTTTTGAATTTATATTACAAAATTCATTTTTAATGAAACGATTTTCATTTGGGTTTTTAGTCATATGTCAAGGAGAAGGAATGACCTGACCAGCTGCATGACAAGAATTATTATTTAAATGAAATAGAAAATTTTTACACTGTTTATAATACACTTTCTAAACACTTTATACGCTTCAGGGCAAATCACACCAGAAAATAATAATAATAACTAATTGCAAATCATTCTCTTGATACCA
The DNA here is from genome assembly GCA_963920725.1 of Rhamphomyia laevipes. Lineage (NCBI taxonomy): Eukaryota > Metazoa > Arthropoda > Insecta > Diptera > Empididae > Rhamphomyia > Rhamphomyia laevipes. The sequence goes on from OY987258.1 coordinate 16,395,797, forward strand.
TAAAAATATTATATAAAACTATATTTATTTAAACAGTCCATACTCGTAAATAGATACCTACTATAATATGAATTGTTAAAAATTGGCTTCCAAATTTTTATCTTAAATTAATTTTTTGTCCAATTTTACTCATCACTTCCCATTTAGCGAAAACAAACAAAAAAACAGACATAAAGAAATTTCTGTGAAGGGGCCAGGGTAGTGTTAAATTATTTTATTTATAATGTCTCTATGCAGTCTGACCTGATGCGTTTTGTTTTCATAAATGTTTCTAATAAAAAAAAAATTTTGTTTTTTTACATATTGTAGTTAGCTCTGATTGTGTTCAGGATAAGTTAATATCACCCAGACCATAGAATTTTTAAGAATTTGATAAATTTTTTGTATAATGTATAGTTTAAAATTAGAAAAATTAAATTGAATTAAGAAAATTTGTCGAAATAAAAAAAAAAATGAAAATATTTTATTTGGTATGTAAACAAATAATTTTTATTGGATTTGTGTTTAAGAGCCGCCGCATTTAAATTAAGCTTCAAAGTAATTGTTTAAATTGAATGGCTTTAAGCCCCTTCACTGCCAGGTACTATATTAACCAACCTAATTGTAAAAATTTGTCATAAATCGTTTGGGTTCAGTGATAAAACAGTTGGTGTATACTACACATAAAAGCTGCCCATACGGAGTCATATATATATATAGTATTGAGCTACGGATAACCAGACATATTACACTGAACCTCCCCCCACTCAACACTGTATTTAAGTGACAAAACCGATTTCGAAAAATTAAAACTATTTCTCCCTTGAAGAACACAGATCTTGGGAAATTAAAGGTACGTAGCCCAGCAACTTTGAACTAAATAAAATTAGATTTTAGAACACTGACAGATTAAAGGATTAATAATGCAGTATTCCTAAAAAGGAATCCATTAAATAGGCGGTGTAGATGTAGTACAATGACGTAATATATTAGAGATATTTAAATGTATATAATTCAATTGGATTGAACAGTTGTCGCCTTCGTCATTCAGATAAATATATTCGTCCATTCTCGTCCTAAGACTTTTAAAGTATAATTCTTTATATATGGGGTCATGATTATTATAGGTCATACAAAGTTTTTTTTTCAACTTAAATTTAGAAGCAGCTACTAATATTCTAATAATTCAACTAAATTACCCATTAATATATGAATCTAAATCTTTTTATATTTTTATTTAATAGCCGGCTATTAGACTAAGACCACAAATCTTATGGTACTTTAATATACGGCAGGCGATTATATGGGGGACTACTGTTGAGTAGAAGACAATTTATTTACATTTTTTTTTATTATTTGCTTTATTATGTCTTTCTAAACCATTATACCAGAAAATTATTTTTACCATATCATCTCTGAATGAGTTTTATTCTTCTGTACTACATGAAGAATGCCAAAAAGAATTTACAAAACAATTTCACGTTAGATACTTTCTTTGCTAAGCTAGAAACTGTTTAGATTTTATTTATTTATTTATTTTTTGTATAATACTTATTGCTTTGATTTTCAGTTTTAATCTTGCACAGAATATTTCATTATAAATTTTTTGTTTTTGTTAATTTATCTCCAACTAGTTTTGCGGATGGCGTCGCGACTTATTCTAAAATTTGCTAAAACTTAATATTAAAAACGACAACAAAAATTGCTGCTTATATATAAAAAAAAAAACACATTTTATCGGCCCAGATGTTTTGTAATTTCGAATTGCCGCCAGATAATTTTTAAGATTTTAAAGAATTCTGTATAGTATCTCTTCAAAATAGACGAGTATATTTAAAACAAAATATAAATTAGATTTATGTGAATAAATTTCGAATGACCTGGAAAATTATATATCTTAAATATTATTTCTTTTTTTAAAATATATTACTCATTTAATTTTCATAAAAATCATATTTTATTGCTATACTATATTATTTTCTTCATTTTCATAGAAAATGAAAATTCATTTTCTAACCCCACAAAAATATATTTTCAAATTAGATTTTGAATTTTCTAATTTAATAGACAGCTTAATAGTTACACATCTGTGCTTTTATTTTATTACCAAAAAATTATACAAAGTAAAGTAAAATTCTTTATTAGAGTAAAATGAGATAGGAAAAAATATAAATTTTGGAATAAATTCAAAAGTTTGGTTCATTCTAGAAAAAATAGTTGAGAATTCTTTCAGTTTTATGTTGGTTATCATAACAAGTTATCATAAGGTACAAAATTGGTCAGAAAAAAATATCAAATATACGAGTCATTGGTATTTAGACAGGAAACAGGAAATTACTATTTTAGGTCACGTCACACTGTAGTTGAGACTGCAGTGTTTGTCTGTCGAGTCTACATAGTTATTGTATTAAATTAAATATGAGTAATAAGCTCTGTGACAATTCAAGTAGGAAGTAAACTAGAAATTTTAGGCAATTATAAATTTGATATAGTTCTGAAAATGGTGGCTAGAATTTCATTAGTAAAAATCCCGAGATTCGTGAACGAAATGGCTTGGTTTTAAGAAGAAGAAGTTGTTTTAACAATAACAATGACCATATATTAAGTAAACGCTTTTGCAACAGTGATTTAAATCTAATATGAAAGCTACGGATTTTGAAATGTTATACGTATGGCCGACATTATTTTATGCCGCAGAGATTTGGACCATAAACAAAACGTAGTTTTAATTTTTTTGAAGAAAATCGAACGTTTTAAATTATGGTTATATCGAAGAATTTTAAGAGTAACGAATTTAGAAGTTCTAAGCAGAATAAACGTATCGAAACAAATTGTTATACTATGAAGAGGAAATTAAACTATCTTGGTCATATAAGAAATGATAAATATGAAATTTTAGTAGCCCCTTTGAAAGGGAAAATTAATAGAACAATAAATAGAGGCAGATCTTATCATGGTTGCAGAATATCACTAATTATTTTAATCGCACAAAAATTCAACTGTTAAGAGCTGCCAAATCAGAAAAACGAATTAAAGATGATAATTACCAATCTCATAGTGTCCACTATGACTATAAAGAAGAAGAAGAAGAATATCACAAAATTGATTGGCTTAAGTAAACTTTCTATAAGCGGATGAATATGAATATACACAAATCGATACGAATCAGTTCTGACGAATAATTTACATTCACATCAAATGTAGATGGATCGGACATAATCACATAATCTATACCCAACACATATGATTATGCATGATATTTTTCATAAATGGAGTTACAAAGATGAAAGATGGATTAAGTATACTTTACCATTCTTTTAGTAGGTTTAAAATGACATTAGGTCAATTTATACAAAATTACCAAGTTTTACACAACTCCTTAGCTTAAATTATCTAACAAAGCTTGATTTTTCTTATTTTTAATTTATATTTCTAACATCCTTTCTTTTATCATTTCAAATTTGTTGACCAATTACATTTTATACTTTCTTCAATATATTCAACCAACAAGCATAATATTGAAAACAATAATTTCCAAATATTTTCTTACCTTTTCATTATTATTTTTCGTTACTATATTCATTCCATCACACAAATAAAACCGCATTTAAAAATTTTCATTCCCAAATGAAAATTATCACATAATATTTCTTTTTTTATTATTGCATCCCATTTTCCTTCCTCTAAATCTAATATAATTTATAATCTTCCTAATGTCTAAATATATATTTTCTCAACTCAACCTCATTCAATATAAAACCATTAAATGTCGCACTGATTTTATTATTTTATCCTTTTTTTTCTCATTTTTATCTATATCTTGATCGATTGGCGCCAACCTGGTGCTAGACATCCTCTATTTCTGTCCCTTGCCACCCTTAAATCTTATCATTTTTTTTTTTTTTTTTTTTTGGTTTTTGCTATCATCAGCTGCTACTATCATGGGGGATTGAAAATTTTTTGTGACTATGAATTCCACACGTCCATTAATAAAAATAGACGATGAAAAACGGAAAAACAAAATTTTTGTGTGTTTTTTTGCAAAATGTATGTTCAGTGATACATAAATATTCGACGACGCCTTGTTTTCAGTTATGCTGTGCTTTGTTGTTGATGTTATTATAAAGCTTATAGATAGATAGATATATTGTGTTAAGTAATAAACCCGAAAATTATAATAAAAAAATATATTTTTTTATATCAAAGCTTTGCAATGCTTACAAAATATTTGTAAAATAGAGTAACATGTAATGAAGATACTATACTATAGATAGTATTAATGCTTTTAGTGGCATTTGAAAAATTTTGACCTGAAATTTATATATAATATACAAATTAACATTTCCCACCTCCACTTTTATTTAAATATTCTGAAAATCATTCATTATTTTTTTGCTTGAAATGTAGTAAGATAAAAATAGCAATGGTAAACTGTTGCATGGAAAATTATGTAATATTACATAATTATGAAATATTTTTAATACACTTTGGAACATTACATAATTATATTGACGACTTCTAGATTTACGAGTATATAATAAAAATCAATTAAACGGAATAAGGAGCAAAATGCTGCTGTATTACGGAAAGCTGTTAACACGTAGAGTGTCACTATGTAAAGAAAATGTTGTTTTTGTTACCATAAAATATAATTTTACGAAATCTATACTCAATAATTCTTAAAAAAACATGATTTTGTATGTAATGCATACAGTGCTACGGTAAGGTCTTGTATAGAAACAGGCGAAATAAATCTGGCCGATAGCCTAAATTTTCCGCTTACCATTTTGTTATAAAACGTAACGTAAAAGCTGAAAATATATAATGTTCGGTAATAATTATACAAACTTTATCAAACGTTTTGTGACTCTTAAAAATGTTATCTTTGGGGTTGGGCCATTATTTCCGAAATTGTGTTACATAATGTCACGTGGCACTCTACACGTTAAAGGTATTAAATATAAAACAAGGCAATATTAAAAATTATGGCTAATTAACCATAAAATATAAAGAAGAATAATTTAAAAAGTGTAGATTTAAATAATATGTGCGGACTGATACTGATTGGCAATGGAATTAAGCTGGAGCAATCACTTGTAAAAAATGTTGATAGTTTATTCATAGCTCAAAATAAAATTGATTAGACTTTAGTTTTTAGGTATTTTGAAAGTCTGTAAATAAAATTTCGGAAAATTATTGGTTGACAGTAGCAACAAAATGTTTAAGATATTCTGTCGATTTAGACTTTGACATCTTCCGATTTAGATTTTCGCTCGAAAATATTATTACCGTCATGTTAAACCCTTTAATTGTTTATAATTTGCGACCTTACCTACCTGGCAAGTGACTGACTAAGGCTTAAAATAGTCAAGATACAGGGTCTGACGACAATTAATACTAACAGTGTTACAGAGGATGCCAAGACGTTGTTTAAGAGTTGAAGAATATATACAGCACGTTCTGTTACATGACTAAGACTCCCAGAACCTGAAACCTGACTAACTATCTAAGAGAATCATCAATTCGTTTATTTGCCGGAAGTATGGCGGGCAATAAAACGAATCTTATGGATTGAAAAATGGTCTAATGTTTAGATGCATTGTCAAGTGATATCTCTTACTTTCTAACTAAACTGAACTTACTTTTAACTAAACTAGATCAAATTTTATTATAGCTATATATGCTACGGAATCGAGAAAATTCATCATCATTATCTTAGTTTACTCGCTATCCTATATGAATATGTTTTATTAATACATATACAGATCGTGATTGTGGGCTTGTATAAAAAATAATATTAAATCCGTTCTGAGGTAATACATTAGGGACATAATTTTAATTTCTTGGCACTTAAAGTAAAGTTATTTCACAGAAGGAAAACTACTATAGCTTTTTCATGAATGGATTTAATAGACAATTTTCTTAAAATTAAAATTTTTTCTGCTTCATATAAAAAATTAGTTTGTTTTTTTTCTATTTTTTTTTTTTTTGTTAATTTTAGAAATATTTTGCTTCCGGGATGTGTGAACAGTTGTTTTGCGTTTTTATTAGATTGAAATAAATAATTTCGTATATATAGAATATAATTTTTTTTTTTATTATTATTTTGTTTTCCCCTCGCACCAGATAAAGTAACGAATCCAACTGTGTGTAGAGCGGAAGATGTCATTTATAATGTTGTATTTGTATAAATTGTATGATGCATTTTGGAGCACGTATATAGAGGACCATGTGCTCCCAAGCGGGTGAAGATATTAAAGCACTTTTTAAAAAAATGTTATGCGCTTTGATCTTTTTATTTTTGGACAACATTTTTTTTTTTTTTGTATGTTTGGATTTCTAATTGCGGATGATTCGATTTTCTAGATATAGAAAATTTATATTTTTTTAGTTTTTTTCTATATGGACTTTAATAAGGAATTGTTGTTGTATTTTTCTAGTTGATCTCTTTTTCGGTGGAAATATTGCTTCCTTGACATGATGATTTTTAAGACCAGGTGTAGGTTTTTTTTTATTATTATTATTTGTTTTATTTTGGAGTATTTTGGACGATGGTTAATTATTTTTATTATTCCAGGCATGTTTTTGTATAATGGAGTAATAAATAAAGATAAAAAATTAGAATTATATAAATATTTCTTAAAAAATGATTTTAATAATCAGCTTATTAAAGTTTAAATTTAATTTTCCCCATTCTTAACCTTAATATTTTTATATATTTATTCAGGGGAATTTATGCCTTTTGATATATTCTAATGCTAAATATTTATATTACAGGCTAGGCTAGGATTTAACTTAAAGTAAATTACTTAATTTATTTACAACTCGTTTAAACAACTCGTAAGTACAACTCGTTTAAACTATAGTTAGTAGAACAAAATTTGTTAGAATGGGTCGCGCTGAACAGTAGTCTCCAGTCTACACACAAAACTGTTGAGGATAACCCCAAAGCTAAAAAATCGAGAAGTATTCTGAATATGACCAAATCCATGCTCAGACTGTACACAGGAATAGTCACGGGCATTTACTGATTTAATGTATTACATAAACATGCTGCGCGATAAAGACTGACAGCGGAAACCGCTTGTAGAGGCTTTGCTGAGGATGACGAGACAATTGAACATCTTTTATCTTATGTCACTGTTCTTCCCTGTGTAATAAAAGATTAAAATTTTCCGGTTTTTATTTTGCAGGAGATTGAACAGAAATAAGCAAGGAAAAACCTGTGCTAATCTGGTAAACTTTATAAAAAAAAGTGGGATGGCACGTTTCGTGGTGAAAATGGGACAACGAACAGTACGGTCTAGATACTTGGTTTGGCCGCTTTCCATTCTCCTCTTTATCAAATGTTTTGTAGAAACCGTGAAATTAGATTGGCACTTTAAAATACCAAAAGGATTCGCGAATCAAATTCTTTTGTATTGTAGTATAAAACTGGCTAAAATTAAAATTTCACTTTTTTATTGTACTATTGTGATTTAGCTCACCATAAATTTTAGACATGTAAACGTCATGATGAGTTAAACAAATGTCTAATGTTATCTATTTTAAGAGAATCAACGTGTACAATTAGGCAGAGATTTGCAAAAAGCAAGGAATGGAATGGTAATACTTTTAAAATAACTACAATATTTAAGAAATAATTTTATCTTTATCGCAGATATTATCCAACTCAGTGCGAATATTATAATAAATAATAGTTCTAGTATCAATGAATAAATTCAGCTATAATTGTGAATACTGCTTCTATAGATATAGATAATACATAATGCAAATGGGCAACAACGAACAACGTAACATGATTTTAGTATCATGAAGAATAATATCAATAGAAGCATTAGTTAATACCACTACAGTTAATCCTCCAACTTTAAATAAAAATACAAATCCTAGGGCTCATAAAAGGGGTGGAGAATATGATAATTGAAATCAATGTAAAGTAGCTAATGAACTAAACAAAATTAATACCAGTAGGCAGTAGGTACAGCAATAATTGATGTGGCCAAATGTGAAATAAGCTCGTGTATGTACATCTATGCCAACTGTAAATATTGGATGTGCTCAAACTATAAATCCTAATAAGCCTTTAGTAGTCATTCATAGTCATTTTGAATACTTTCAATATTTTTGTATCAATTGATTTAATTTTTCAATTATTATATTTATATTATTCGTTTTAGTATTAATAAAATAATTATTAAAATTGTAAAGCTTTTGATATTATATATATAAAAGGCTGCTTAACTGTGGGTAGCCCAAATTCCGTACTTTAATATAATTTTTGGAATGTCCACAGTCCACCCTCGTATATAACGTATCCATTTAACAATCCATGTTATATTATATACAAGACGAAAAATATCATTTTTCTTAAAACGGAGACAACAAAAAATTAATATTTTTTTTTATACATATAAATTAAAAATCGGAGAAAAATTAAGAAAATTTAAGAAAATATTAAAAATCTTACAAAATTATTGTAAAAATTTAATAAAAAATTTAAAAATAAACTATATAAATCTTAAGAAACCTTAAGAAAATTGAAAATAATAAAAAATATTAAATATTTAATGTTATTTACCTGTTTTCAAAATGGCTGAAAAATATTTTGAAATTAATTTTTCCTACATATAAAAACTGCGCTATAAATTTTAACAATATTTTAATATTAAATTGGAAATATATATTTTTTATAATTAACACTTATTACACTTTCATATTTTTTAAATTTTAATTTTCATTAAACGATTTTTTCCACACTTCAAACACCACCTGTAAATTTTCAATTTTAATGAATATTTTTAAAACATTTTTTAATTTACGAGAAACTTAGAAAATTTAATATTTTTTATCACTTTTTTAATTAAAAATTATTTAAAAACATTTATTTTATAATTTTATTAATGTGTTGTAAGGCAAAAGATTAATTTTTATAATTTTAATTTATTATTTCCACAACAAAGTACCGAAAACAGACATTTCACGGCGATAAATAAATTTAACTAAGAAAAAAGAGGCGTGACTAATTAAATGAATAAAAAAAATGGTTGCGAAAATTGACATTTTATATTTGGGCGCGAAATTTGAATTTGCAAAGATCATTTGATTTAAATATGTGAAAAAAAATGATTGAAAATTAAGAAAGATTAATTAAGTATATAAATATAATTTAGTTTTAGTTAGTTAGAGTATTTCCCTAAGTTTTTAACCGCTGATTGAAAAATATTGTAGTTGTTGAAGGTGAAAATTTATATTTTATTGAAATTTATAATTTATTGAAATTAAAAATAAATTAACTTGAGCAGTTCTTTAGGTTTTAAGTAATAAATAAATGTTTCGAATAATCAAATATGTAATAAAATTGTACAATTACACAAATAAACTTCTAATTTATATTAATAACGAAAAAGAAATTGGAAAATATCATACAAAATTTAATATAAAATATCTATGAAAAAAGAATAATAAAATAAAATGTAACGATAATTTAAATTTTCAGTCATAATTTCAAATATGGTTATTTAAAATTTAATCAAAATACAGGCTAAATATGTGGCCGAAAATAGAAAAACTAAAATCATATCCGATGCAATTCTCAATCAATCAGAAATTAATCAAAAGATGTCGCCTAAAACGATTGTTGTCCAAAATTGTATAAAGGTTTGTAACCATGGTTTGATGCACTGCGGTAAATCGTAGCACTAAATTGTGCACAAATATAAATTGAAAAGCAACATGAAAATTATAATTTTACATTTATACAATAAAAACGTTTTTTTCTTTTATTACTTTATTTGTTATTTCATAAATCCGTTAATAATTTATAATATAATTTCGAAAATATATTGTTTAAAATAACTTGATTTCATTATAATCTTCATTAGTAATAAAATATAAAATTTCTTTGTGTCTACATGACAATTTCTATGTTAATTTATATACAATTCTATTTTATCGAATATTATAAAAAAAATCATCAATATTTTAATAAAATGAATTCTGGCAATTCAAATTATCAACCATTAAAATTAATTGGTAAAGGTGGATTTGGTAATGTAATATTATGTCGGTGTACAAATAAAACTAATAATTATGTTTGTATTAAACAAATTGAAATTAAAAATTCACATGCATCTGAAATGAAATTAATTCGTGGTGAAATTTATATAATATCACAATTAAAACATCCAAGAATTATAAAATTTATTGAATATTATTTTTATAAAAATACTGTTAATATTGTTATGGAATATGCTAGCGGTGGTACTTTACGACAATTATTAGATAAACGTTGTCAAAAATTATTTACAGAAAATGAAATACGAAAATTATTTTGTGATATATTATTGGGATTAGAATATTTACATATTCGTGGTGTTGTACATCGTGATTTAAAACCAGAAAATGTTTTAATTGATCATTTAGGCCGTCCAAAAATAGCTGATTTTGGTATATCATTTATTCATATTGATATATTAACTGAGACAATTTGTGCTTTGGGTACACCATTATATATTGCACCAGAAGTTTTACGTGGACGTACAAGTGATTTTCGTTCTGATATATGGTCACTTGGTTGTATACTATATGAAATTTGTGCACTTGTTAATCCATTTAAACATTGTCGTAATATTGAACAATTAAATGCAATTTTATTATTTAGTAAACATGAATATGTTAGTGCTGAACAAATTCAATATTGTCAATACGTAAAACAAATTTGTAAAGGAATGTTAACTATGAATCCAGATAAAAGAATATCAATATCAGAAATAATTAGTAATCCATGGATGACCTTAAACTATTATGTATTATATTTTGATTATTCATCTAATTTTGGTGCACGGCCACCAGTTTAATTTCTATTTGTATTTTATTTTTTCATACTATTGTTTTTTAATAATTCTGTTTTTAATTTTATATAAATTACTTTGTGTTTGTGAGTCATGATTTTATTTAAATGTTTATACAAAAAAACAAAAAACTAATATTTTAAGGAGATAAATAAATTTATAATGATTAAAAAACAACTCTTTTATAATTTATTTATGTAAATATAGGAAAGTTTTCTCTGAGTTCTAAGTAGAAAATATTTCAATCACTTGATGTAAATACGAAATTATTGAAATATTTCAAGGTTTGTCAATAACCTGTGACTCGTCGCTTAATATATTGAAGAACGTTCTGCTAGAAAATCCACTTTGTCCATCAAAAAATATAAAAATTAAATCTTAAATTAGATATTAAGTGTCAGTTTTGTTCAAAGTTCAAAGAAATAAAATTTAAATTTATTTCAAAATTTATTTCCTCAAATTTTCATAAATTTGCATTGTGAATGTGATTATATTTGTAAGCAAATTCACTCCGCCTCCGCTGCGTTGAAGTAGCACTCTGAATCCGAAGTTTAGCTCGCCAGAGGACTTTTATAAAATAACGATGAAATTCACAGGTTTTAGCAATAAAGCTATATATTTTGTTTGAATTACATGTTCAGAATGTTGTGGTTCTAACCAATGTTGAATGTTGTGGTTAGCTTTTATATATTTACTCGTTAATTTGACAATGCTAGGTAGAAAGAATATGGCTGTCACTATCACTACCATACTAATCAAAGCTGGGGGAGACGCTACACATTCTTTTATCAGATCCAACATATTTTTATAAGATCCTATGAGCTTGTTGAAACTATTTTAGTTACATAAGATATTAATGTAATTCATATGTCGGTAGCTCTTAATCAATTTGAAATTAATTTTTTTTTAAAATGTTTTATTCTTGATTTGATTAACTTCAAATATAAAATTGAACAATGGTTTCGTTTTAAAATTAACAATTCCGTATCATCAAATTACAAACATGGAAATTACGAGCAAAATCAATTGATTCATTTTAATTTTAAATTATCCAAAATATTGAATGTGCCAATAATTTCTTTTTTCTTAATCAATTTTACTTTTTTTTTTTTAATATTTTATTGTCTTCATTACATTATATAATTTCTAAATTAATCTATTTTTAAATTTAAATGATTTGAAAATAAAAAAAATGAAATTTTTTTTGTTTCGTTTTTATATTTTCGTTTATTTAATACTATCAAAAGACAACAACAAAAAAAAACTTGAACTACTACATAATTATATACGAAAAGTATACATGTATTCTAAATTCAAATATTTTTTATGCAATAGCAATTAACATTTACAATAAGAAATACAAGGTTATTAAAAGAAATCACTTAAATGAATTAAGTAAAACAATTTTCTTTTTTTTAAAATCATGTTAAAATTATTTACAAAATTTCTTATTTTGATAAATAAAATATTTAAAAAATTCGACAATTCTTCAGACGATAAAACATTTTTATAAACTGAAAATAAATAAAAGAAAAATGAATATAAAAAAAAAAAAATTTTAAAAAATGTTCTGTTTTTGCAATTGCTTCAAAAAGAAAAGGATATTATGATATTTACTTAAATACAATATAATATTTTGAATTGTTGTATATGTGTTGTTTTATCGAAATTTAATTAAATTTATTTCCCAGCTGCAATTTGTTTCATACGATTTAATGCACTGCCAGCTTTGAACCAACCAATTTGTAAATCATTCAATGTATGATTTAATTTGATTTTATCAGATTTACCATTATCATGTTTAATTTCACATTCAATTTGTTTACCAGGTGCAATATCTTTAAGGCCAAGTAGTGAAATTTTACTAGTTGGTGTGATCTGTATAAAAAATAAAAATATTTAATATAAATATGAAAAAAATATATATAAATGTAGACATGTGTATATTACCTTATCATAATCGGAAGCATCTGCAAATGTTAATGGTAATAGACCTTGTTTTTTCAAATTTGTTTCATGGATACGAGCAAATGATTTAACAATTATAGCACGACCACCTAAATGACGTGGTTCTAAAGCTGCATGTTCGCGGGACGAACCTTCACCGTAATTTTCATCACCAACAGCTACCCATTTAACACCTTTTGATTTATAATGTCTAGCAACATCTGGTACACCACACCATTCACCAGTTAATTGATTTTTGATTTTATTCATTTCATTATTTTCAATATTTGTTGCACCAATAAACATATTATTTGAGATATTATCTAAATGGCCACGGAATTTAAGCCATGGTCCAGCTGCTGATATATGATCTGTTGTACATTTTCCTTTAACTTTAATTAAAATGGTCATATCTTTTAAATCTTTGCCATCCCATACATCAAATGGTTCTAATAATTGTAAACGTTGACTTTTTGGATCAACATCAACTTTTAATTTTAAACCATCCTGTAATAATAATAAAAAAATGTAATAATAAATAATTTATATATTCTTATTTTTAAATATAATTACTTCTGGTGGAGCTTCATATGTATCCATACCAGGATCAAATCCTTTTGTTGGTAATTCATCACCAAATGGTTCCTTTAATTTGAATTTTTTACCATCTTTGCCTGTTAATTCATCTTTTAATGGATTAAAATCAAGACGACCAGCAATTGAAAGTGCTGTTACCAATTCGGGGCTAAAAATAAATATAATGAAATTTTTTATTAAAATTATTTTTTTATTATTTAAAACTTTGATGCTGATTTTAAATAACCAAAATTTATTATATTCGCAATTAAAATTGTCTGGTAAAGATTATAAAAGAAAAAATAAATAAAAAAATACTTAAAATACGTCTTCAAATTTGTTTATATTATATTAATGTTGCTGTCATAAAACAGACGTATTTGTGATAACAAGTTATTTAATTATTTTAAATTAATTTTATTTTTTGTTAAGTCAGGGGAAGTAATTAGCGAGTAGTTATGTCTAACCGTGATTTGTAATTAAAAGTAACGTTACTTTGTTAAACTTCCTTTAATTTCATATTCTTTTAACTAGTCTGTGTGACAAATATTTCATTGAAATTTTTTAGCAAACTATTACATATGTTCAAGAAATATATTAGGAAAACAAAGCCAAATTTGCGCGAAATTATTTCGAGTATAAAATCCATCGCAACACTCATAGTTATTATAATTATTACTCATAAAATTTATATACATAAACAAACAAATAAAAAAAAATTGTTATCACAACAAATTTTTTATTAAAATTGTTTAATAAATTAAAGATTATGGCAATAACTATAATTTCAGCATCTAATTAGTTGAATGTTAATTTTAATTACCTTTTTTTGGGGCTAATCAGTGTAATTGACATTACATATTAATTAATTAACCTTTAATTTTGACCATTCATTTTATTTTAATTTTAATGAAGCCAAAAGGCTAATATTATGTAAAATATTTGGAGTTATTTTAGAAATAAATAAATTTAAAGATGACTATTTATTCAACAGCTTTTAATTCATTAATTACTTGGATGAAACTAATTTATGGTCGAAAGAGTTTATTAGAATTTTTATTTATTGTTTATTTACATATATAATGCACGCAATATAACAAAATCAAAGCTTCTCTAATTTAAACTATTTAAATTTTTATAATATAATATAATTAACATAATATTTTATAGTTATTCAGCTGTTTATATATAGAAAAATTCTCTTATTTAAGAGAAAAATCAAACCATAAAAATCAATATGTCGAAATTATTACTTAAATTTTTTATCATTATTAAATTTTTTTTTGGTTTTAATTTTATAAAGATTATATAAATCCATTTTCAAGTATATATAATATTCTACATAAAATGGGTCACTAAAAATTTTGTTGAAAATTATTAGAATCTACGAAAAATGTACAGAACTGTAGAAAAGGTTTCATAACTAAATTAATTCAATAAATAAAATGTAAATTTTCAAATACTTAATTTTCTTTATCTTTCTTTTGAATGCATTAAAAATTAGCACTTTTAATTATGTACAAATAAAAATTCAGAATTAAGATACATCATCTTAATCGCATAAAAAAAAACATTTAAAATGTTGTTGTTTTTGTGAGCAACGTAAATAAAATTCTTAAGATAAAAATGTGAATTTTTTTATAGTCACTTTCGTATACATACCGTACATTCACATCCCCTACACAATCAAAATGTTCTATTTATAAGTTATTTGTTTGATATTGTAAAGTTTTATCAAAATGTTGATTAAATTTTTTGTGCTTATGCAACAATGCTGAAAAACCAAAAAAAAAAAAAAAATACTTTCTTTTCACTCACCTTGTGACAAAACAATGTGTTGCCGGATTAGCATCATTACGCCCAGTAAAATTACGATTATATGATGTAACAATTGTATTTTTTTCACCTTTTTTAACATCTTTACGATCCCATTGACCAATACATGGACCACATGCATTTGCTAATACAGTACCACCAAATTCATCTAATGTTTTTGATATACCATCACGTTCAATTGTAGCCCGTACTTGTTCTGATCCAGGTGTAACATTAAATGGTATTACTGATTTTAAACCATGTGCCATAGCATCTTTAGCAATACTAGCACATCTACCCATATCCTCATATGATGAATTTGTACATGAACCAATTAAACCAACTTTAATATCCATTGGATAACCATTAGTTTTTGAATTTTCACCTAATTTACTAATTGGATGAGCTAAATCTGGTGTAAATGGTCCATTAACATGTGGTTCCAATGTATCTAAATCAATTACAATCACTTGATCATATTCGCAACCTTCATCAGCTTGTAATAAATTCTTTTTATATTTTGATGCCAATTGATTAATATCTTTACGTTTAGTTATCTAAAAAAAATAATAAATTATTATATATTTTTTAAGTTAATAGTTTATTGATTTAAATAAAAAAAGAACTGGCTTACATCTAAATAATCACCCATACGTTTATTGTATGGAAATAATGATGTTGTTGCACCAATTTCAGCACCCATATTACAAATAGTTGCCATACCAGTACAAGATATTGAATCAACACCGGGTCCATGATATTCAATAATTGCACCAGTTCCACCTTTTACAGTTAATATATCAGCTACTTTTAAAATAACATCTTTTGGTGATGTCCAACCACTAATTTTACCAGTTAAACAAACACCAATAACTTCTGGACATTTTAATTCCCATGGTATATCAGCCATTACATCTACAGCATCAGCACCACCAACACCAATACACAAGCCACCTAATCCACCGCCATTTGGTGTATGCGAATCAGTACCAATCATCAATAAACCCGGAAAAGCATAATTTTCTAATATAATTTGATGTATAATACCACTTCCTGGTTTCCAAAAACCTAAACCATATTTAGCACATGCCGATGATAAAAACTTATAAACTTCAGCATTTAAATCTTTAGCTCTGGCTAAATCTTTAACACCACCAATTTGTGCTTCAATCAAATGATCACAGTGTACCGTGGATGGTACAGCTACTTTTGGTAAACCAGATGATATAAATTGTAATAATGCCATTTGTGCTGTAGCATCTTGCATAGCAACACGATCGGGTCGTAAACGTAAATATGATACACCACGTTTAATATCTTGTTTCTCGGGTTCATCTAAATGAGAATATAGCACTTTCTCGGATAAAGTTAATGGACGATTTAAACGTTTCTTAACAGTATCCAAAGTTTTACTTAGTTTATCATATGGCATATAAACATCACAATCAAAATTTGATAATGCTACTTTGGCAGCAACCGAACATGATGCATGGAAGTTTCTTGAAATATAATCAATTGCATAACGACCAGTCGCTTTGGGAATCTAAATAAATTTTAGTATAATACAAAAAAAATTAAATTGAAAAATTTCAAAAAATATTGAATTTTTATTTAATAAAGGAAGAACAAAATTTAAATATTGAATAAAAAAATAATTTTAAGTGTATATAATTTAAAAATAAGATTGGACAAAATTTTAAAGAATATGTGTTGGCATTAATTTATTAACTTTCTTTAAGAATCAAAGGTGAAATGTTTAAAAAAGAATTAAAAATTTATTTATAGATCCTGTAATAGCTACTTTTTATTGTTGCAATTTTTACAAAGAAAATTAAAATAAAATTTCTTTTATACGTAAAAATTATTATGACCCGAATTCAACCTAAGAAAAAGTGGTTAGATAACAATTCTAGAACATTTTTAGGTTATAAATAAAATACATATTGAAAAAATAATTTCAATTCAATTCAATTGAATTTCAAAATTTATCAATATTTGTATTGATTTAAAAGAATTTTAATTTAAAAAAATTATATTAAAATTATCTTGTGTATGAAAATAAATTAAAATAATTTTATCCCTTTCAAGGACTTCTCGGACAATTTTTATAATACATTATGAAAACAAAAATATATTACGACATTTACCTTGCTTTGAAGAATTCTAATTGACGCCATTATTTCAGTGTTCCTTTTTTATTATATATTGTTCTCTTAATAAAAGAAATATAAATCACAAATTATTAATTATATTTATATATTTAAATAATTTATTTTTACCGGATATTTCAAAATATTTTTTTTCCGTATTATTTTTTAAAAATTATTCTATCTTCAGCCTTCTTGACTGGAAGATATTCAGAACAGTACAGTATCGTTTTGTAGTCAGATAGAATATTTTTTTTATTTTTATTTTCTCTTTCAAATAATTTTCTATTTATCTTTATCAGAGATTTATTTTGTCAGCATTTTAGTTTAGTTCGGTGTTGCCAATCGTTGAATTAGAAAAAGGCAACATTAACATTTAAATAATTAAGGCCTATTATACACTTTGCTTCAAATTACAATATTGATTTTACCGATTTTTTACAATAATAAATAGTCAAAATTCTGCTGTTGGTACCCTTCTAAAGGTTATTTCGGGTTAAACTTTTGATATTTAATGTGAATTTAGTTATTTCGGCTGAATTTTTTTATTAAAACTCCGATACGACTACTTATAGTCAGTAAATTAAATAATAACTAAGAAACTAATCTTTACAGAATATTGGACTATACGTATTCATTTTGCATTTCCTTAAAATTTGTGCTCAGCCAACCCTAAAAAATTGTAACCATTAATATTGATGTTATATCATTAATTATAATTTGTCTTACAAATTTATAACTCTGCAATACCTTGCATTTCTTTGACATATTTACAAAAATATATATTACTTATCAGTATTTTTATTTAGATAAAAAAAAATCGTAAGTGATTTGATACATACACAAAAAAAATAACTGATGAATATAAAAAGAAACACCTTTCAAATATACTTTCTTTCGCCCAAGATCTATTCCAAAAAAGGAATATAACTTTAATACTTTTTACTTATGAACTAGATCATGCTTATGAACAACAAATAATTTTTAACGCAAACGTGGTAACCCTGAATTATGTAAAAATATTGCACCCCGCCGAGTTAAAATATAGACAAATTCAATAATATTTTCCAAAAGAACCATTTATATTTGTAGTTAATATATAAATAAAACAATAAAAACGCTCCTAGTAATCATAATAAAGTAATCTTTATTTCATAAATGAAATTTAAATCTATTACAGGTAGACTACAAATAATTAATTACTTTTTGAAAATAATTTTAGGTCAAAAATGATATCTGTAAACTATTCGTTAATCCGTCACTGACAATATCCGATTGGTTTGAATCTTCAATATCAACATTAAATATGAATGGTTGATCATTTTCAAATGATTTGAATATATCATTTATTTGTAGAATAAAACAACATTTATGTATTTTCTCCAAATGCATAAAGAAATTATAAATACTTTTTTTTGTTACATCTTTACATTTGGTACATTTATATTCTTTTATGTTATATTTTTGTTTCCAGAGTTCTTCTAATTTTGTATGGTAATCTTTGGAAAAGTGTGTTTTAATTTTTACATGTTCCTCATGGTCGGTGCAAATTGGACAATAAAATAGTCGATTTCTAAATGTTGTTTTATAATTTGAAATTGTTACTTGTTTCTCAACATTTAAACCCAAACAACTTAAAATATGACGTCTAAAGTTATTCTTAGAAAATACTAAATTACATTTATCGCATTTATGTTGAAACAAATGGACACTTTTTACATGTTCTCTTAATCTTCTTTCAGTTGCGAATTTATGACCGCATCTTTTGTCCTTGCATACGAATTTCTTTTCAAGATGTTTAATTTCAAAATGTTCTCGATATGTACGGTAATTTGGAAATTTTTCTATTCCACACTCCTTGCAATTTAATTCTGAATCTGGTAATTTCTTTCTCTTACCTCTATTAGCAATTTTCGTTTTTTTTTTGTTTTTGTTTTCCAATATTTTTTCGTATTTCGATTCTCTATCTATCCAAAGTTGAATATTTTGTGATGCATATTCTGGTATTATACATTTATCAACTGGACATTTAAATTTTTTTAAATGAACTATTAAATTACTGAAAAATCTACATTTTGAGCCGCAGGAACACTCATATGGTTTTAAGTTCCTATGAATATTTTCATGATCATGTCCTTGTAATACCGATTTTATACGTTTGCCACATTCTTTACAGTGTTTTATTTCCAATATGGTCCGTTTTCTTTTATACTCATTTGATTCGTTTATTGATATTACTTTTTTTTTAATTTTTTTTTCCTTATTTAATGATGGACAGGTTCTTATGTGCTGATAATCATTCTTGGTAGAAAGTTTACCACAGCCATAACACAATCTACTATATTCCTGATGACTAACTGAATGTCGCAAAAATTTATAGCGATTAACAAATATTTTATCACACTTATTACATTTATAACCACTGTCTATAATTGTGTAATCCTCTTCATATATTTTTTCAGTTTTTGCAAATAATTCTTCGATATTTGTTTCATCTTCAGAAGATTCTGAAACTGAATTAATTGTTATGTTATCGTAATCGACCATAAAATCATTATCGTTGTATGCGTTGGTGTCTATAATATTATTGGTATTGTCTACTTCGTAATCGGCTGTAACATCATTATCGTTATTTGCGTTATTGTCTATTATATTATTGGTATTGTCTTCTATTTGTTCAGTTTCAATTTGTTCTTCATATAAATTACATTGGACTGATTTATCACTTCGTTTTACCACGGCAGAACACTTACATTGTATAAAATAGTAGCCTTCATTGATCGGGTGCAGAACCAGAGGATCTGCTTCCGATTTGATTTTAATTGTTGATACGTATTCAATATCATCATTTTTCTCCACATGAAGTAAATTTAAAATTTGTGGTTTTAGTTCAAGATCAGGTACCTAGAAAATTTCAACATAAACCATGATTTTTTATATATATAATCAACTCAGCGTTAGCCTAGTTTCAGAAACCTTCAACTCATGTAAAAAAATATTTGCAGGAGAGACAAATTATGTACTTTTTAGTTTTACACTTTTGGTTTTGATGTTAACAACAATGTAGCAAGATTTGCTGTAAAACTGTATAGCTACAAGCATTTTGTACAATAATTTTTAATGTAGTTGGGTTTAAGGGTCATTTGTATAACACAAAAAATAGCGGTGAAGAATAAGCAACTTTATTATATCATAAAGCCAAATTCGAAAATTAAGGGTTGAGGCCTATTGCAACTAGGCTAACGACAGTTTTTTTTTTTCATTTTGAATATTTTCTCTTACATCAACAATTTCATCATCTACCTCTGCATTAGCACTTTTTGTATAAACAACTTCAGGTTTGTAAACACTGGGAATGGCATCTTTATTTAGAAATACTTTAGTTGCTAGTCCTGCATAAATAATTATTAACTAAAGTATGTATACAAACAAAGTATGCAAATAATATTTACCCATTTTATGTTGCATATAGTTTCCATAATCCTCGTTAAGAAAATGATCACTACAGATTCGCGCCCATTTCATATTAAATTTGTCTTTTCTCTTACAAAAAGAAATCCATATTTTTAATAAAGTTGGATCTTTTGGAAATGAATGATAAATAATTTTATCCGCTGTATTAACACCATGGTCATTATTATTATTGCAATTAAAAACTGTACACTTCATTTTTTATAATAAAAACTTTAAATTTAAAATTTACTAAACTTTGTATTGTCATGTACAGAAAACAAAATAAACTTGTCGTCTAAAGGTGCTGTAAGACGGTAAGAAAAAATGATCTGACAAGAGACAAACCCATGGGTGTATTAAGACGGCATGAGATTGTTATATCATTATATAGCGACAGTGTGCGATAAGGCAAGACATTTTGTCTTAACTCGAGACTTAAGAATTTAATAAGTTCTGCGGTTAACATTTTTTCGAGAAACCAATTTACAATTAATTTTCCATTACATTAAAAATGTAATTTAATGCAAATAAAGTTATATGGATGTCGATTATAATGTTCGTAATATAATTTGTTTTTACAAATTTATAAATCCAAAGCCAAACTTACTTTTTCATTTCTTTGACAGATTTATAAAACTATATAATCCAATCAAAATTGGTCTTTTAATTTAGATAAAATTATTAGCGACTGATCATCTGAGATTGAAAAAAGAAATACAAATTCAATAATATTTTCTAAACACCATTTGCAGTTACTATATATGAATAAAATAGTTTTATACGAAATAAATACGCTCCTAGTAATCATAATAAAGTAATCTTTATTTTATAAATTAAATTTAAATCGATTACAGGTAGACTACAAATAATTAATTACTTTTTGAAAATAATTTTAGGTCAAAAATGATATGTGTAAACTATTCGTTAATCCGTCACTGACAATATCCGATTGGTTTGAATCTTCAATATCAACATTAAATATGAATGGTTGATCATTTTCAAATGATTTGAATATATCATTTATTTGTAGAATAAAACAACATTTATGTATTTTCTCCAAATGTATAAAAAAATCATAAATATTTTTTTTTTTTAGATCCTTACATTTGGTGCATTTATATTTACTAATGTTATATTTTTGTTTCCAGATTCCTTCCAATTGTTTATGATAATCTTTGGAAAAGTGTTTTTTAATATTCTGATGTTCCTCATGCTCGGCGCAAATTAAACAATAAAATAGTTGATTTCGGAATGTAGTTTTATAATTTGTAACTGTTACTTTCTCAACATTTAAACCCGAACAAGTTACATTATGCCGTCTAAATTTACTTCGAGAAAATACTAAGTTACATTTTTCGCATTTATGTTGAAATAAATGATAATTTTTTACATGGTCTCTTAATTTTCTTTCAGTTGCGAATTTATGACCGCATCTTTTGTCCTTGCATACGAATTTCCTTTCAAGATGTTTGCTTTCAAGATGTTCTCGATATCTAACGTAATTTGGAAATTTTTCTATTCCACATTCCTTGCAATTTAATTCTGAATCTGGTAATAATTTCTTTGTCACAGATACATTAGTATTTTTGTTTTTTGTGTTGCTTTCCAATATTGGTTTGTCTTTGGATTCTTTATCTATCCAAAGCTGAATATTTTGTGGCGCATATTCTGGTATTATACATTTATCAACTGGACAATTAAATTTTCTTAAATGAACTATAAAATTACTGAAAAATCTACATTTTGAGCCGCAGGAACACTCATATGGTTTTAAGTTCCTATGAATATTTTGATGTTCATATCCTTCTAATACCGATTTTATCTTCTTGCCGCAATCATTACATTGTTTAATTACCAAAATTCCGCGTTTCGGCCTTTTATGCTCAGTTGACTCGTTTACGTTCATTTCATTGTTTTTTGCTTTATTTAAAGAGGGACAGATGCTTATATGATTCTTACCATTCTTGGGATAAAGATTCCCACAGCCATAGCACAATCTACTATGTTCCTGATGACTAACTGAATGTCGCAAAAATTTACAGCGATTATCCAATATTTTGTCACACTTTTCACATTTGTAACCACCGTCCACAATCGTGTAAGCTTCTTCATATATTTTTTCAGTTTTTGCAAATAATTCTTCGATTTTTGTTTCATCTTCAGAAGACTCTGAAATTGAATTACATGTTAGGTTATAGTAATCGACTGTAACATCATTATCGTTGTATGCGTTGGTTTCTATAATATTATTGGTATTGATTTCTTCGTAATCGACTGTAACATCATTATCGTTATTTTCGTTAGTGTCTATTATATTATTGGTATTGTTTTCTATATCTACGATAGACATTTCTTTGGTTTCAATATCTTCTTCATATAAATTACATTGTACTGATTTATCACTTCGTTTCACCATGACAGAACACTTGCATTGTATAACATAGTAGCCTTCATTGAACGAGTTTAGAGGATCATCTGCTTCTGCTTTGATTGAAATTGTGGATAAGATTTCATGATCATTATTATTCTCCACAGGAACAAAATTTAAAATTTCTGGTTTTATTTCAATAACAGGTACCTACAAAATTTGAAATTACTGGCTTTATTCAATATCAACAATGGTTTTGATATAAACTCAATAGTTTATTTTCTTGTTTTGTATATTTTCGCTTACATCATCTACCGCTGCATTAGCACTGTTTTCAGTTAACAATGTAGAAATAATTTCCTTTGAGTTTTTAGTTGCCATTCTATTCGACCGATTTTTTGTATAAACAACATCTTTACTATTTTTGTAAACACTGGGAATGGCGCCTGTTTTTAAAAATGCTTTAGTTGCTAGTCCTGCATAAATAATTACTTACTAAAGTATACAAACAAAGTATCAAGTATGTGAATAATATTTACCCATTTCATGTTGCATATAGTTTATATAATCTTCTTTAAGGAAATGTTCACTACAAATTCGCGCTGATTTTATATTAAATTTGTCTTTTCTCTTACAAAAAAATATCCAAACTTTTAGCAAAGCTTCATTAGTTGGAAATCGATGAAAACTTTTTGTATTATCACAATTACCCACTTTATCAGTATTATTTCTGCAATTGTAGACAGCGCACCACATTTTTATATAAAAAATAATTTAATTAAATCACAAAAAACTTATATTTTCATATGCAAAACAAACGTAAACAATTACAGCAAAAATATATTATTTTTGTAGTACTCTCCAATGACGTCTTTGACACTTGAAAAATATGCGTAAAGCCTTCCCCAAACCGACGCGAATTTTTCCCAACCGCGGTGCGAATTTTTCCCAACCGCGATGCGAATTTTTCCGCACAATTTATAATTACATGGCGGCGAGGATGCACACACTTACGCGAATTTACAGCGAATTTTTCCGGGAGTTTTGTATAGGGATTTTTTCCGGAACAAATATCAAAAAAAAAAAACTGCATGCAGCGTTTTACATGAATTTTCGCAAGAACTGTCAAAAAAATTATTGAAAATTTGTTAAGTTAGTCATTCATATTGTCGTCGCTTTTGAATTAATGTTAGAACCAGAATGACGCGGCAAGCTGTCGCGTCGCGTTTGACAACAACGCTTCAAAAGTAGAATGTATAGGCATATATGAAATTGCCCACAATGTAGCGTCGCGTTGATGCGGCAATTTTGCCGCGACGCTTGAGTAGACCTACTTTCTACTTTTGCCGCTTGCCGCGTATAAATTTTAATTTCGAATGTGTCAATAAATTTATTTATTAAAAATTTTTAAATTCAATCATTTCAATTAATATTGTTTACAATTATTTTAATTTATAATGACATAATATCCATAGATATTAGAATTTATTTAATTTTTTCCATTAAATAAATTGTTTACAATTTTTTCAATGTGGTTTGAAAAAAACTCATTGCGTCGCTTTTGACTTTATACGCTTCAAAATTCGAAATTTCAAAAGCGACGCGACATTTTGCCGCGTCATTCTGGGTCAGGCATTAAGAACTAGTAAAAAAATATTTATATTAATTAATTTTTTTTTAAAATGGAAAAGTTTATATATTTTATAAATTTAAGCTTCTTTATTAATAATAATAATAAATATTTATTGCAATAATATACATCTAATCTAATATATAAAAAAAATTACAATTCTGGTATTATATTTTAGAGATCAGTAGCATATTTAGCTTACTTTACAACTATAATTTATTTTATTTCTTAAAAAAGTTTACGTTATATAATTAGTTATTATGAATTTGTTTGATTGACTGAGGAAAATTTTAAAAACCTCATAATTACTTTATTTAAAACCTTATAAATTATACGTCTTTTAATAATAATTTTTTTTTTCTTTAAAACTAAAACTTATGTTTACAAATATTTTTTTCATTTAATGACACTTTTTTTGACGTTTAAGTCGCGTTTTTTCCGCCTCTGTGTGGCCTATTAGGCGAAATTCCGCGCGGATTTTTCATCTAAAAAAATTCGTCGGTTTGGGGAAGCCCTAATGCTTTGTATTTCGTGAACCGCCGGACACTACATTTTTATATTTTAAAACCCATAATGCAAATTATTGAGGCCTCTCCAAATCCAAATGAGAAATTTTTCGAATGGAAATCCGTGCGACAAAAGTGAATTATACTATTATTATGTGGGTATTCATACATCTAGATAGGGAGATAGGTAAACACAAATATATAAATTTATTCTTATACATACATGACATAGCAAATATTTCTTACCCCAGACATAGCGCACTGTCAGAAAAATATTCAACCTATATAAAATGTATGGGACTATAGTTAATCTCAACGCAAACGCAGAAGTTCGAAAAATTGAACTTTGAACGCGTGTAAAGTTGCCAACGCAGGAATTTGACAACTAATTTCATTATCAAATAATTTCAAAAATTCATGGTCCTACAAATTTTAATAATAAGTAATTATTTAATAACATATTTTAATAATTTTAATAATAAGTTTTAAAGTATAATGTCGTCATTTGATGATAAAAATAATTATTAAATTTTTTCAATAATATAAAACAGCTGATTAAAATCAGCTGTGTTATGTCAGTTACGCAATAACTTAACTTTGAGATTATCTGTTACGCCGTTGTGAATGTTGCGCTGTAGCGCGTTGTCGTTGCGTATGTTGAGACTATCTCCACCATTAGAATTTTGTAATATCACCAGTTATTTTAAAAGCGTAGTTATTCCAAATGTATTGATATAGCTTTATGTATTTATAAAGTTGTAAATAAAATATTTAATTATTTTTTTAAAAATCTTTTATTTGAAACTCATATCACATTTCAATAGAAATCCACTTTGTCAGCCTGAATTCATACATAGCTTTCCATATATATTGGCGAACAAAATTCATACTGATTTCCGTGTTTCGCACTCACCAATCCATTGAAAAAGAATTTTGTTGTTGTTGTTGTTGTTGTAGCAACTTCAGGTCTGTAAATGGAGACAAAACAAACTTTTACATGCAGACGATACTTTACATATACATATTTTCACTACTTATCTACTTAAATGAGTGCTAACTACAGTTATATAATAATAAAACAATTTAATTTAATTTAAAATAATTTAATATAATTTAAAAGTAAATGCAAAATACAACTTAGTAAGCGTTTCAGTCTAGGTAGTGTTAGACTGATCGAGCGGGACTGATAAACCTAAAAATTGAGCCGCTAGGACTGGTCTCACCCAGAGGTCTGCAACGACCAAGTCTGTGGGATTGGAAGGACAGTTGAAAAGGTGGTTCGTGTCATGCGGGCCTTGGTGACAATCAGGGCATTGATCTAAGGTGTTAGGGATCACCCGCGCTTGATAATGTTGTAGTGTGCGGCACCATCCTGATCTTAACTGTGCTAGGGAGGTTCTCGTTTCCCTAGGCAGAGTTTTTTCACTCTGATGGATAGGAGGTGGCCGTGCACCAAGGACCCTGTTGACGTTGTTTGTCAGCACGGCTGCAGAGACGGCTTCTTGATGAAGCGACCCGAGAGCTGCGCGAGCAGTTGTGGTACTCCATGTTGTTGGTAGAGCTGGACTTATATCGTTTGAAAACGATCTCAAGTCACGTCGAATGCAGCGTGCTGGCAAATCACCTGTGATGGTGTTGTGGATAGGATGGGAGGGATTATGGATAGACAGCAGGAACTGTTTTGTAAGCAGTTCGTTATGCTGTCTGACGGGAAGTATGGAGGTTTCATCATGGAGATGATCAGGATGGGAGATGGAATGGCACCCTGTTGCAGTGCGTAAGGCGGTATTTTATCTAGATTGAATATTTCGCCATTGGGTGTCACTTAGAAATGACGTCCAGATGGGTGTAGCATAATTGATGATGGAACGGCCTATGGCTTTATAGGTAGTGACAAGGATTTCCTTATCTTTTCCCCAGTTAGTTCCAGCGAGGGCTTTTAGAACCTTGTTTCGACTGTTCACTTTATCGCAGATGGTTTTAGCATGCTTGGAAAAGGTAAGTAGGTTGTCGAAAGTGACACCTAGAATTTTAGGGTATTTAACGGTGGGGATGGTCTCACCGTTAATATGGATGTCGAGGACATCATTAACTTCCTTTGTCCAAGAAGTGAACAGTGTGGCTGATGATTTATTGGACGCAAGAACAAGGTTCCTTGCTCTTAGGAATTGTGCTATCTCGGCCAGGTAACTATTAAGTCGTTCTGAAATATCATCAACATGTGCACCCGACGCAGCAACTGTGCAATCGTCAGCGTAAGTGATCAGCTTAACGCCGGGTGGAGGAGATGGGAGCAGGGAAATGTATAGATTAAAAAGGATAGGGGATAGGACACCTCCTTGAGGAACACCCATCTTTATCTTGCGGTGTTTGGAGTGTGAATTTCTGAACTCAACAAATGCGCTTCTACCATGGATGTATGCTGATAGGAACCTTTTTAGGGCATCAGGTAAAGTGGAGTTCAGGATGTCATTGAGGAGGGTGGAGAGAGTAACCGTATCAAAGGCTTTAGATAAGTCTAATGCCACTACGACTGTACGCCAGTGTGGACGGCGATGGTTCAGTCCATCGGCGATTTGAGTGGTGAGTTCTGTCAATGCAGTTGTGGTACTACGCTGCTTCCTAAAGCCATGTTGGTGTGTGGCCAGATTCAGATGTTGTTGAAGCTGGGGAAGCAGGAGTGACTCAAGCGTTTTAGCTACCGGTGAGAGTAGCGAGATTGGCCTGTAGGACATTCCCTCGTTCTGAGATTTGCCAGGTTTAAGAACAGGAATGATCCTGGCAACTTTCCAAACACCAGGAACGGAAATGTCCGAAAGTGCAAGGTTGAAAATTTTCGCCAAATATTCAAGGCTGGTGGTATGAAGGTTTTTCAACATAACCATTGAGATGCCATCAGGACCTAGCGCCTTAGATGGTTTGGCGCTTCTGATGGCATCTTGCACTTCCAATGCATTGAACAAAGAACTCTGACTTCTGCTTAGTGATTTTAATTTGCGCAGTACAGGACGGATGGTTTTGTCCTGTGTTGACGGATGCTCGATAAATTGATCGCTATTGTTATCGCTGATTTGTTGACTTTGAAAAGAGATAGCTGGAAGGCCTTGAGGTTGGTGCTTACCAGCAAGACCTTTTATGGTGGACCAGAGTTTTTTAGAACCAAGCGTGCAGTTTTCTAGGTGACTCAGCCATATGGACTTCCGATGTTCGGCCACAATTTTGTGGATGTCCTGGGTTAGCTGAGTTATGCGGGCATCACTTGGATCCGTAACTCTAAGGTTATCGCGCTGTTCTGCTAGCCTGGCGGCTGAAGGTGGAAAGAACGGGATAACCTTTTTAATTCTGCCAGCTGTAATGAATCTCTTTACGGCACGGGTGACAATGTCACGAAAAGCTTTCTCACCAGACACAGCATTCAGTGGGTCCGGTAGCCTGGACAGTTCACCTAGGCCAATCAGCCTTGTTGTGGTTCAGGTAGGTTCGCTGTTCGGACGAAATGAAGCTGTCAGGCTCCTCCACTGTGATCACGATGGGGATGTGATCAGAGCTGAGGGCTGGTTCAGCACTCCAGGTCACTTTACTTAGTAAGGAATTACTAATAAAAGTGATGTCTGGCGAGCTAGAACTTTGGTTCGTTATTCTGGTGGGAAAGTCTTCATTAATTGTCACAAAGTCCGTCTGTTCAAGCTGGTCAACGAAATTATTACCCCTGCTATCATTCGAGAGCGCTGAGTACCAGAGGGAGTGATGAGCATTGAAATCGTCCATCACAATGGTGTTATCCCCCTGGAGAAGATGCTCAATCGAAGGCTGGTAATTGCTACCAATGCTGTTTACAGGTGGTATGTAAACATTGGTAAGCAGCAACTCTGCGTCACCTGTTTTAATCACTAAGCTCATAGCCTCGAGGTGGGGATCGGTTGATTGTGTGCTGTTGGCCGAGACCAGCCTATAATTGACATCCTGATGGACGATGAAGGCTAGTCCCCCACCCCTATCGAATCTATCAGATCGAATGATACGGTACCCGTTGAAGGATGTTAAGGAATGTGAGGTGGGAATTTTGGTTTCTTGGATGGCAGCAATAGTAATATTGTTTCGATCCATGAAGTGCGTAGTTTCTACCAATTTGTTACGTAGGCCATTACAGTTCCATTGAAGGATTTTGAAGGGGTTCACAGTAATGGGCGATGGTAGAACTTGCTGATTGGATGTGGGATTAGGAATAGGTGAGGGTGTGGGGGAAGGACTGGAGGTAGGTCTAAGGAGGGGGCTAGGGCTGGGGGTGGTGATGGTTGTGAGGGTAGGGTTGGAGTTGGAATTTGGATTAGGGTTGGGTGAAAGGATGTTTATAGGATTAGCGGGAGAAGGAGTGGGATTGGTGGATTGAGCACAACAACTTCCCGTGAAGAGAGCAGTGTACTCATTGGTGCTGTGTAGCCCGGAGCAGTTTGTTAGATGGCACCAGTTTTTGCAACTGTTACAGCGGACTGAAGCTACACTTTTACGTATTGGTTTGTTGCAAACAGAGCAAAGCCAGATCCTAGGACCTGGGTTCCTCTCGATACCGGCTATATTAAGTAGAGTAAGGATCAGACTCGCCGGTAGAGCCTGATCCCAAGCAGAAAAACATGCAAAAGCAAAGCAAGTATACAAGCGAAAGCGTAATGTTCCATGTACATACCTGTTGTTGGATTGACGTTCCTTGGCCTGGTTTCCACTGTGAGATGGGTGCCAGGGTCCCTCCGGTGCGTAGAACCGAACGTCGTGGGAGAGTGGTGGTGTGGACTTTTCACAGGCCCGTTTTCTTCGCCCAAACGAGCAATTCCGTTTACGAAGAAAGCTCTTTTCCATGTGAATTCGTTATTTATATTATTTATTAATTTATTAGTCTACCAATGAAATATTACAAACCATTAATAGATAACAATAACAATTTAACACATTATTTATATATAAATATATATATATAAACAACAACACAATAATAGATACAACTGAAAATTTAAATTTACTCTAAGTAATAAAAATAAGATCCAGGGTCTACTATGAAATTGTGTTAATCAAAATTCTGGCTTATCAAAATTCTGCACTTTCAAAAATCTGGCTTACCAAAATTCTGGGGCGTTAAAATTCTGCTAATGATTTTTTTTCGCGCGCGCGAATCTAAGAAACCGTTAGTTAAAAATGTAAAAATTGTCTAGAGTTAACAAAAAGTAATTTTAACATTCAAAGTACATACTTTAAAGCAATATGTGATAAAATTGCTGCAGGAATTTATAGGCCAAATAAAAATAGAAATGCAGTTATAAAAGAACAACGAATCAAAGAAATGCTCACAAAAATAATGTTTTGTCCCATTTAGACGTCACTTCTGGAATAGCAGAGAGTACAAATTTATATTATATAATAAAGTACATAATGTACATACATACTACATATACAAATATATATTTTGAAAATTACATTTATTTTGTATTATTATATTACAAAGTCTACTAATATATAATATATATTTTTTTATTTAAATTTATCACAATTATAATATGACATCATTCAGATCACCCCGAATTATGAAACTCCAGAATTCGTAATCGGCAGAATTTTGAACAAGCCGAATTATTTAAAAAAAAGCAGAATTTTGATTCACCGGAAAACTGGTATTCCGAATTCCGAATGCAACCCCAACTAATAATATGTACATAATATATGGCAAGTTATTAAATAATTAATCAGTGAGAATTTGTGTTGAATCACCACCGAAAGTAATAACTATCTTTTAATTTATTTATATAAAAAAAACCCTATCGTAATGAAAATCTATTGAGTTCATATTTTCATTAAAGTGAATCATTATCTTTGTTAGTAGTTCACATCTACCATAATTTCTTCTATGAAATGAAAGAGAAATCAAACGGCTAACTCGCAATGCTCTTAAAGGATTGTAGTTACTATATAAATAAAACATTTTTATGCGAAATAATCACAATAAGATATCTTTAATTTATAAATAAAAATTAAATTGATTACAGTGAGAGTAGAAATTATTATGTAATTACTTTTTTAAAACAATTTGAGTATAAATACTATATGCGTCAACTATTCATCGATGGCAATATCCATTCTGTCGGGTTCTTCAATATCATCATTAAATATGAATGGTTGAGCACTTTCAAATGATTTGAAGATATCATTTATTTGTAGAATAAAACAACATTTATGTATTTTCTCCAAATGTATAAAAAAATCACAAATACTTTCTTTTGTTAGGTACTTACATTTGGTACATTTATATTGTTTAATGTTATGTTTTTGTTTCCATAGTTCTTCTAATTTTTTATGATAATCGTGGGAAAAGTGTTTATTAATTTTCTGATGTTCTTCATGTTCGGTGCAAATTGAACAATAAAATAGTTGATTTCGATATGTTGTTTTATAATTCGAAACAGTTATTTTCTCCATATTTAAACCAGCACAAGTTAAATTATGCCGTTTAAATTTAATTCTAGCAAATACTAAATTACATTTATCGCATTTATGTTGAATCAAATGGATATTTTTAACATGATCTCTTAAATTTTTTTCAGTTGCGAATTTGTGACCGCATCTTTTGTCCTTGCATACGAATTTCCTTTCAAGATGTTCTTCAATATCAACATTAAATATGAATGGTTGATCACTTTCAAATGATTTGAAGATATCATTTATTTGTATAATAAAACAAAATTTATGTGTATGCTCCAAATGTATAAAAAAATTATTAATACTTCTTTTTGTTAGGTACTTACATTTGGTACATTTATATTGTTTAATGTTATGTTTTTGTTTCCATAGTTCTTCTAATTTTTTATGATAATCGTGGGAAAAGTGTTTATTAATTTTCTGATGTTCTTCATGTTCGGTGCAAATTGAACAATAAAATAGTTGATTTCGAAATGTTGTTTTATAATTCGAAACAGTTATTTTCTCCATATTTAAACCAGCACAAGTTAAATTATGCCGTTTAAGTTTAGTTCGAGAAAATACTAAATTACATTTATCGCATTTATGTTGAATCAAATGGATATTTTTTACATGGTCTCTTAATTTTCTTTCAGTTGCAAATTTGTGACCGCATCTTTTGTCCTTGCATACGAATTTCCTTTCAAGATGTTTGCTTTCAAGATGTTCTCGATATCTAACGTAATTTGGGAATTTTTCTATTCCACATTCCTTGCAATTTAATTCTGAATCTGGTAATAATTTCTTTGTCCTATATGCATTAGTAATTTTTTTATTTGCATAGTTTCCAAATATTGGTTTATATTTCGATTCTCTATCTATCCAAAGCTGAATATTTTGTGGCGCATATTCTGGTATTATACATTTATCAATTGGACATTTAAATTTTTTTAAATGAATTATAAAATTACTGAAATATCTACATTTTGAGCCGCAGGAACACTGATATGGTTTTAAGTTCTTATGAATATTTTGATGATCATTTCCTTCTAATATCGATTTTATACGCTTGCCACAATCTCTACATTGCCTAATTTCCAAACTTCCCCGTTCCTGCCTTTTATACTCAGTTAATACGTTTACGTTCTTTTCATTGTTCTTTCGCTTATTTAATGAAGAACAAATTGCTATATGAGTACTATCATTCTTGCTATAAAGTTTACCACAACCATAACACAATGTACTATGTTCCTGATGACTGACTGAATGTCGCAAAAATTTACCGCGATTACCTGATATTTTACCACACTTATTACATTTGTAACCACCGTTTACCAGTGTGTAAGCTTCTTCATATATTTTTTCAGTTTTTGCAAATAATTCTTCGAATTTTGTTTCATCTTCAGAAGATTCTGAAATTGAATTA
The DNA here is from genome assembly GCA_963920725.1 of Rhamphomyia laevipes. Classification (NCBI taxonomy): domain Eukaryota; kingdom Metazoa; phylum Arthropoda; class Insecta; order Diptera; family Empididae; genus Rhamphomyia; species Rhamphomyia laevipes. The sequence goes on from OY987258.1 coordinate 16,428,938, forward strand.
CATGTTATATTATCGTAATCGACTGTAACATTATTATCGTTATATGCGTTGGTTTCTATAATATTATTAGTATTGTCTTCTTCGTAATCGACTGTAACATCATTATAGTTATTTTCGTTAGTATCTATTATATTATTGGTATTTTCTATATTTACGATAGAAATTTCTTTGGTTTCAATTTCTTCTTCATATAAATTACATTGTACTGATTTATCACTTCGTTTCACCATAACATAACACTTGCATTGTATAACATAGTAGCCTTCATGGAACGAGTTTAGAGGATCATCTGCTTCTACTTTGATTGGAATTGCGGATAAGCTTTCATGATCATTATTACTCTCCACGGGAACAAAATTTAATATTTCTGGTTTTATTTCAATATAAGGTATACAATCTAAATTTTCAGGTTTTATTTCAACATCAACCATGGTTTTTTAAAATATAAAATCAAAACAGTTTATTTATTTTTCGTTTTGTATATTTTCGCCAGCGGTTGTCAAAATTTTAATAATATTAAATAGCCAGTGATGCCAAGTCCAAAATACTAAAAGTACTAAAATGAGATTTTAGTAATTACGCTGTGATTACACTAGCCATAAATTCCTGATAGAAATGTTAGACATTTCTATCTGATTTTTTTTTTTTGACAGGTAAAAAAAACACGCTATCTATTTGATGTCAGATATTTCTGTCTAACATTTCATTTTAATCATGTCGTCACCAAGAAAACAATTAGCTATAAAAATATTAAAATAAAAATATTTTTAATAATATAGTTGTTCACACCTCAATAATATGTATCTTTTATTTATTTAGTAGTAAACTATTTTTTTCCGCCAAATAATCACCCCAAAGTTATTAAATTTTAAATTTCAGGATCAAATATTACATTTTTATCAAATATCGCCATTTGCAAATTAACAAATGTCAAAAAAAATCTACAAAAAAATCTGAAAAGTTGTCTAGAGAAAAATCGTGATTTTTCTGTCGGGACAGAAATCCTGTCTGGTTTACACTTGACATTTCGTAGACAGAACATATGTTCTGTCTAAGAAAAAGTCTAGTGTAAACCGCAAGTTACTAAAAGCAAGCCGTTGAACGAAACATTTTAGTTAAAACCTAAAACGCATTTATTAATTGTTGTCTAGCTAGATAGAGAATATATGAATACCATTTTAATTTGTTCCTACCTAGGTTTATTTTTAATTAAAGCCAAATTCTTTTTAGCAAACAGCAAATTTATTAAATAGATTTTCATATACTAGTAAATGTTCTTATAGTAGTAAATATTTATATATACAAATTGAATTATTGAATTTACGTTAATACTTCGGAAGCATATTCAATTAAATCATGATCCTATACACATTTTCAATGTCGTGGCTTACTGACAAAGTAATGATAATGATAATAGTATAGTATTTCGGAAGCGAATTTCTGCTGTTTTAATTTTTGCCAAGTTCATTGTACATAATTATTTATACGGCAATCTTAGTATTAGTTAAGTTAAAGTAGGTATTTTAGCCAAAGTACAAGACAGGAGTTTTATTTTATTAATAAATTATTATATCAAATAACTGATTTTAGTTCAAATATTTTTATTATATCTACAATTTATTTAACATACAAAAGCAGTTCGGCAAAAAATCGCCGATGTGTTGCATAACCGAATCGGTATGATGTTAGCTCTCTGCGAATTATCAGTACTTGCTTCAGACAGTATCGCCGCTCGTGCCGTTGCCGTTGTCGGTTTGGAATGTCAAAAGACGCAGGTGACATTGGTGACTACACAACTACACTTTGTGTAGACAGACTCGCCGGATTGAATGAGTTAAATAAAAGTATATTGGTTGATGTTAAAAAACCATTTCTATTAAATATTGTGAATTAAATATATCAAATATTGTGTTAAAAGATTGTTATTATATTTTTAACTTTAATTACATGTTATTTAGTTAAAATTACATTTTCTCTCACAAATGGAATTAACTTTTTTATAATAATACAATATACTCATATAAATAATTATATAAATAACATATAAATATCCACCACATTTTTTGTTTTACAAAATTTAATTTTTTTTAAATTATTTCTATTAATTCTACAACAAATACCATTTTAAAAAAATGATTTTTCATAAATAAAAAAAAAAAAATCAACAAAACAATATTTTTATGTCATATAACAATTTTCATATCAATTAGACATTTGGAAACGGCAACGACTTCAAAAGTTGAAATCGATTGAACTTTCTTACGGCACGAGCGTCACCGGCGTCAAGACGGCGGCGAGTTTGTCTGCTTTCATATATTTCTATATATTTTAACTTTTGTTTGACATTCCAACCCTTCCACGGCAACGGCGCAGACTTCTTCAACGGCGAGACTATCTCTGGGGTAACTTACAAACCATTACGATTTTTTTTTAGGTATGCTATTCGGAAAAGCGGTTTATACAAGAAGTCTACTTTGGAGGCCAAACTACGACTGTGTATGAAGAACGATTTCACTGTTAATAGGGTGGGTATCTTTTTCGTGATATTTTATAGAGGGCAGAGGGTAGATTTTCCGACTTGACAACCCAGCCGTAGCCGACCAGATTCCGCCTAATTTTTGAATCAAAAATATCAAAAAGGTAAATAAATAATAACATTAAAAGAAAAACAACAAAATACAATACATATAGATTTTTATTTGATATACAAAAAACAATTCAAATACTTTAAATTAAAATGCCTAAAATTAAAAATAAATTTCTATGCTGTCCATTTGAGACATCTAGTATCCTGGTGTGTACCCAAACATCGAATACAACAATATCTAGTTCCACATGCTGTACATGTGTAATTTGAAAAAGCACCACAAACAGCACAAAAATGACGAGGTGGTCGATTTGAAGGTGGAGCTTGAGCACTAAAATAATTCGGTGGTTCAGGACGAAATTGTTTCTCTTCTTCTAGCAATTGTGTAAAGTTTTTTCGATATTTAGCTCGATAATATTCAGCTCCTTTACGCTTTGTTGACTTTTTCGTACGGCTAGTTTCTAAATTATCTTGAAATTTCGGTACTTTTTTCGACATTACCAAATCAGCGTGCGGATCATCATGAAAATTATCTTGTTCTAATGCTTCAAGTGCCTTACGAGCACGTCTACGACGTGCAGCTTCATCAAGTACACGTTTTTTTTCAGCATCCTTAATACGATGAGATTCACGACCAGCCATTTTCAATTTCTTAATTTTATTAGTTACAAATTTGAATTTTCTTACGGTTATTTCTAAAAATAAAATTATGCTTCTTTTTCGTGTAATGGAAAACTTATTTTGTCCATTAATTCATCAACACGAGCCTGTAATGTTTCCACAATATCAGTTGAAATAAATAGATGACTTTCATCTAAATCTTGAATAATAAATTTTTTACCAAGTGCTAATGTTTCATCTAAATGTAAAAGAAATTGTTTCATAGCAGGATCGCTAAAATAAAATAAAAATTATTAAATTAACATAATTTTTCAGATTTATTTTTATATTTTGTGTATGAAACAAAATGTCAAAAAAGAAAGGATTATCTATATCAGAGAAAAAATCGAAAATGTTAGAAATTTTTCATGAAACACAAGATGTATTCCAGTTAAAAGATTTGGAAAAAATTGCTCCCAAATCGAAAGGAATCATTTTACAATCTGTTAAAGGAGTTTTGCAGGAACTAGTTGACGATGGTCTCGTAGAAACTTCAAAGATTGGTAGTTGTGTGTATTTTTGGTCTTTTCCAGGGTAATACTCAAAAACAATTTCACAATTAAATTAATTTTTCATCGATTTCTGATTATATTATAGGAAAACTTTAAAAGAAATAAAACGAAAAATTGAAGAAATAGAAAAAAAAATTAAAACTTCAGATATTAAATTGGCAGCGTTAAATGAACTTGTAGGATTTGAAGAATCTAAAAAAGAAGATATAATTAAAATTGAAGAAATTCAGAAAGAAATTGAAAATTTAAGTAAAAGAAAAGCTGAGTTAGAACTTGATTTGCAAAATAACAAAGATTTAGATCCTGAAACTGCTCAGCATAAAATTAAAGAATCCAAGGTAAAAAAACATATAGAATTTCTTACATATAAAAATTGACTCATTTTTAGATTGTATTTGAAGCAGCAAACAGATGGACTGACAATGTATTCAATGTAAAAACTTGGTGTAAAAATAAATTTGGAATGGTTGATAAAGATTTAGATAAAAATTTTGGAATACCCGAGGATTTTGACTACTTGGACGAAAAAATTATAAAATAGAAATTGCAATGTTCTTTCTGGTCCTAGATTACAATTAAATGTATTTAAATTTATATATAAACTTAAAAAATATATATATTATTTACCATTCAACGATAACTCCTTTCATAACATTTACCATTTTAGTGAAAAAATCATCATCTTTTTTAAGTTATATTTTATTATTTAGAATTTTTCGATTTAATTACAAGAAGCAGATGTTAATGTTTACGAAGACGAAGCCAAAAATGAAGCTGTCACTGTCATTTGAAGATGTTATATTAGATGTTTGACATCATCAAGTCAAACATATACGAGAGGTTTTGTGTTTGAAGTTCAAATGTCAAACAAAGTTTCCTAAGCAAAGAACTTTTTAAAGTGAGTATTGTCTTTCTTAGCAAATAACATTTTAAATTAGTATGTATCTACTTTTATCTTTTACAATAAGTAGAGTTTTTAATATAAAAGAAAGTATATTTTGAAATTTAATTGCAGTATATATATTTTTATTAATAAACTTTAATATATTATAAAATTTCTCTCAAAATAAATTCAATAAGTTTGTAATGAAACATTATCTTCAAGTAATAAGATTTTCAGCAGGGTAATTTTAATTTTAAATTATAACGGGCAAAAACTAAATAAATTATAATGTAATGTTAAAAATAAGGGACTAAAATCAAGCGAAAAATTAAAACTAAAAATCTTTATTAATAATACTAATGTTACTACTATTTGTTATAACTTAAACTTAACTATATGGCGTAACTGTGCCTGAATAAAATAGAAGTAGCTACCCTAATTAATCATCAATAAAAATAAATAAAATTCTGTTTGGCTTGTCTTTTCTCACTTCTACAACGGAGCTGTACAACATTACACAAAACAAATTTCAATTAAAAATCAATCATTATTGCGTATAATCGTATACGTATATTATAGGTACATCTAAGTATAGTAAAAGGAATCTTTTATAAATCTATCTAATAAACTTGGAGCGTGACAGTACCTATTAGGGTAGGACTGGTAATCAAAATTCTACCGGAAAGTTCTGGTAAATTAATCCATGTTATGTATACATTACAAGGAACGACTACCATAATACATTCTTTTATTCTTTATCCCGTAATCAGTAGCGGACTGGCTGATTTGATCGGCCCTGGCAAACGATTTTAAACCGGTTTAGTAAAAAATACAAATACAGAAAAAATAACTACTCATATAATAGTAAAATAATTTTATTAAATGAAATAAATAATTTTCCTGACTCAATGAGCTTCTTAATCGCAGTTTTTGATTATTTCATTTTTCTTTTATAGTTTTTATATATATAATATACATATATATATTTTTATTTTCTCCGGCCTTTCATCGGAACTTTTAGACCGGCCCACCGGGAAATTGCCAGTTGTCCCGTCGCCCCAGTCCGCCATTGCCCGTAATCATCATATTAAAATATATTTACCTAAAGCAAAGTTATAAAGATTTGAAAATCTTATTAAACTCATTAGACTCATAGCTTAGGGCAAAACCAACTCTATACTTGCCACTAAAAATATAAAGAACAACAGTTCATAATACACCAAGCTAGCCCCTAGCCTCATCATCTTTTCTTAAAGGTAAAACATACAGATTTTTTTCCTCTACTTTTTTACATATGGGGCGCTGTTTTTAGGACGTTGTAAGCGTAGCGATCATCAGGTTAAGATTTTTCAATGATTTATTGAACACCAATTTTTTATTGAAAAATATTCTAGTAGAAATGAACTTAACTGTTGCTTTAAATTAAATCTTTAAATCTTCCAATATGATAACATTAAAAAAAAATTAGGACCCTTTTTTATTGGATTTACGTAAGTGTAATCAGACCAATAGTATCGTATATGTGGCCTTGGTCTTGCGAAAAATCTTAATTATCAAATGTCATTCGCCATGATTACAGTGGGAAAATAATACACCAATTCCAGAAAATAACACTGTGGTTTATACGGAAGGCTCAAAAATTGATACGGGATATGGTGATGGTATATCCTGGAACGATTTAGATTTAAATCAGGCGTTAAGATTATATTCCTACGCCACTATATCTTCCTTTAGTTCATAATTTCTGCCGCATGATTGATACGAGAATTAGTATACATGTTTAGTTAGCCAAGCTTAATTGGTAAATATATGTAAAACGAATTTTAACCTATTATTAGCAAACCGTAATAATGTTAAGCTTTTCCGGACACCGGGGGTATTGAATGGGCAAAGGTAATGAGAAACCTGATAAGCTATCAGGTACTAATGATGGCTCTTTAGAGATCTGCGAAATATGATTATATACGGAGTTTGTCACAAATCATGCGATTCTTTCTTAGGAAGCATGCAAACTAGAATAGGATATCCTCAATGATATATGTATGAGGAGACAATGAAATATTAGTTATGCCAGAGTGACCTTCAGTCCAACATAAAAGATTTAGGAAATTTGAATTTGGTAGTTTATTTTTAAAAAATCTTCAAGATTCAGGAAAATCAAAGTCTGACATAGTGATCTCATTTATTAAAAAAAATGGAATGTGAATGAGTCGACACAGTGCGATATTAATTCGATTGAAAGGTACAACGAGCTCACTAATAATATGTGAATGTGGCCAACATTCGTGGGAATCTCGTAATTCACGCTCCTTTAAAACCAATCAATTAACTTTGTAAATACGAAACTTCTTTTAAGTTTTTGCATCAGGAAAATTTCCAGAATTAACTCATAATTAAAAACGACCTAATTATATACTAAAATTTAAATTTAATGTTACTTAAATGAAACTACATAAAATAATTTTTAATAATTCTATAGATGTATCAATCTCTTTTCACATTTATTTCACCATTTTTTATATATATACTTATTTAATTTATATAATTATTATTTATATTATTTTATTTATTTTTCGTAAAAAAACAAAATATAATTTCGAAACATTTAAATATTAAATACATATTAAATTTTATTTGATTTATGTTGCATTAAATTTTTTTTATATATTTTTAATTTATTTTTTATAAATTTCTTATTGTAAATATTTTAATTTTTTTATAAATATTTTTTGTTTTTTTTTATTTAATTTTCAATTTCATTTTGAGTATATTTTATGTACGCGCGCACAAAAATTCAAACTTTCTCTCACATCACAAAATCAACTACCTAATAATTATTAATTAATAATAAAAAGTATTTTTATTAAATATAAATAAATAATTAATTTTTTTTTTTTAAATAAAAATTATTAAATTTATATATAAATTTTATTATAAAAATTGTTTTTTTTTTTTTTTTTTTCAAATTTAAACAGATAGAATTTCTCATAATTTAACAAGATTTTAATAATTTTTTTTAAAAGTAATTGAAAAAATTATAATTAAGTTTTATTTCTTAATAAATTTTATTTATTTAGATTTTTCAAGAAGATTTTATTTATAAATTCATTAACAAATATTTTTTGTTTTTAGTTAAATTTAATTTAAAAAAATAATATAAAAATTATTGGGATCTATAAATATTATTTATTTTTGTAAAAATTTAAATTTATATTCTTTTTTTATTAAACATAATGTTAAAGACAAAGATGATAAAGATGTTTTATGCTAAATAAAAAACAAAATTAATATATTTGTAATGCTTTCGTAATAGCTTTAACTTTCGTTTCATAAAACCTCTTATTTTAATGAATGAAATACATCTTGCAGCTGCAGTATAAGAATTGAGATTTGTCTCTGTTAATTATTAAAAGAATTACATATTTTACAGATAGTAGTAGAATTATTGGAAGTCTAATTATTATATTAACTTTTATGAAACGAAACTAAAAAGCTGTTAAGGATTTTCTGGTAAGAAAAAACACTTATTAATCCTCCATTCTCCATTACTAACATGTGGGTCTAATTGACCCAATTTGAAACTTGTGGATAGGCTTTAAATCAAATTTAATATACTTTGTATCAATATGTATTCTCATCTCTATACATATATTTCACAAATATTTTCAAATAATTTCAGTACAGTGTGAGCTGTCAAAAGCATAAACTTAACTTCTGAAATATTTCTATATGAAATATTTTGTTTATGCGATTTCCATACAAAAGGTTTAAGCTTTCCACAATGATACATTGATATTATTTATAATAAAAATTGTCATTTTAAATAATATCGTATGTTAATTAAAAAAAATGACTTATGTGCGCACAATAGTGATACGTCATAGAAGTGAATTTAAAAATATGGGTCATATATACCCAATATTAATAAGCTTGTAATATACATGAAGATTAGTTAATGGGGAGGATTCAGAATCTTTCAAAGAAAATATTTATTTTTTATAAACGTACGTCAATTATGAATACATTAATCTTTAATTGTGCATGAAAATGAGACACCGATACTGTAACCATGACTCCAAAGTATATGCAATTATTTTGTAGGTATTTGTTATGTCATTTTAAAGAAACATTTTGATGATATTATGATTTCGATCGAAATAAAATTTTTACTTTAAATATCGTTTTTTTTTTTTTTTTGAAATTATTAAATGTAAATAATAAAGAAAATTTAAAATAAAAAAATATAAATAATTTTTTTCAAAACAGTGTAAATATTAAAATTTTCTTTATGACAATAAATTTTAGTAAGTGTAATATTTTCCCATAATTTTTTGTGATTTTTATTTTGGTTTGTTGTATAGTTTTTAATGAAAATTTTTTATTCTTAAATTTCTTAATGGTTTTTCTTTTATTTCTGTATTTTTTATTTTAAAGTTGGTTTCTTTATTTATTATTTTTTATAATTATCCACAACAACATGGAGTGATTTTTATATTTTAAATATATATTCTCTTAAATTATGATTTTTACATATTTGAAGAGTAAAATTTTCAATTTTTATAATTTTTTTATTATTTTTTTTTTTTGTAATTTTTTACTTATTATTTATTTATTTATTTTAATAATTTTCGATTTTATAATTTTATTACTGAATCTTTTTGTAATGATATGTTTTTATTTTATTTTATTTTTAATATTTAGATTTATTTTATTATTAATTTTAATCATAAACGTTTTTCGTTAAATTTCGACCATCATTTTTTTTAGTAAAATTTTTATTTTTAATATATTTGTTTTTATTAAATTTATGTTATGTGTTTTTTTTTGTTTGCTCAGCATTTGGTCCTTATATGCCATACTCATTTATTTTTTTCATATATTTATATATATATTTTTTATTAGTTTTTAATAAAATTTTAAAATATAGAAAGCTGGCAACAAATTTAACTTGAATGTAAAGTTCAACAACTTTTTAGGTAGAACTTTTGGTTTTTATGAATTGAAAATGGAAGGTTTGTTCGTTTTGTGTTGCATAAATAGTCCTTAATATAATTATCAATAATTTTTTTTTTCGACAACCTCGTGGTATTTGAATTACATTCAGAAATGAATCTGTGTCACTTGAATTTTATTGCAATTATAGACAAATTTTATTGTTTTATTGATAACTTTGAGGGTTTGAGCGATTTGTAAATTAAAGTATAATCACAATCAGTATATCTGACCGACTAAGTCTTGTCCGAATTGGGAGCATTTTTAGAAGCCCAACAAGTTTGTAGTAAATTTTCGTAAACATAAATTTAGAAATTTTTAACTTGAAGTTTTTTGAACATTTTATATGCAAATCGTCGCGAATTTGGTAGCCTACTAAAAAATTCTGTTAATTGAACGGGACGATATTGAAAATAGCTTCATATTGCATTGATTACTATATGCTTGTTAAGTTACGAAATTGACTTAATTCTATTTTTTTTAAATTTATGAAAATTTTTGGTTGTTCTGATCAAATTTTATATGGTATTAAAGAAAAGTTTTATGTAAAATAATTTATTTGGGAACTTTAACTCACTATAACATTTAAGTAATATCATTGCCAGCTCTTAGTCTACAACAGTTGATTTTATGTAAGTAAAACTAAATAAAAAGAATTTTTTTTTAATAAATTTTGTTATGAATTCTAGAATTTTTCTTTAAAATATAATATTTTTTAGTAAGAAACTAAATAAATTTTCCTTATTTTATGTAAATAGAGTTTTAATTTATATTTTGAATTTTTTTGAAAATTTATATAAATATATTTTGTTTTTAATTTTTAAGTATATTTTTTCTAGAAATATTTTTACTATTAATTAATAAATATTTACGATATTTTTAAAATCTATATAATTTATCTACATTTTTATACTTTTTTTAGGTTTGAATTTAAATTTTATTTTATTTTTAACTATATATTTATTATACATATATTTTAATTTATTTAATTTTTAACGTTGTTGAAAATTTATTTTGTTTCGTTTAACTAACGATTGATTGAGCATTAATTTTTATAATTTTATTCTAGAATTATAGTTATTTATATAATTATTTATAATTTTACATACTACAAAATTATAGTTTACAATAAAATATAATCACTTAAATTAAATATAATGTATAGAAACAGTCTCTATTTAGATCCTTTTTTGAGGGTAAATGGATCAAATTGTTTTTATATTTCAATTTAAATTTTCTCAGTTGAAATTAGGCCTAAAGTCATTTTGCTTTTTCTGGGTATATATTAATTAAATTATTGAAAAGTTAATGGAATATATAAAAAAAATTTTTTACACAATTTAATTCAATTTAAATTTGATATGATATTTCTTCATTATAATGGGTAATTAATGGCATTTACTACAAATTAAGTAATAATAATAATATGGTCTATCTGTGATGTAAATGTCGTCTTTAAACAACAAATATGAAAATAAATGTAAAACAATTTTCGAGAATATTGCATTATAAATGAATTTTTATATGTTTAATGTTGAAGTTTGAAATTTCACCACGAATTTTTAAGCCGAAGCTTATATATTGAAATTGAATCAGAAAGTTAGAAAGTTTAAATTTTCATGGAAATGTGGTTATCAAAACTGATGTATAATGTGTGATTTATAATTAACATCCCCTCAGAATTGGAATAGTTAAAAAATTTAGATTCTGTACTACTGGGGTTTACTATAAAAATAAGTGGACCTATGTACAAATTCATTTTTCATATTAATTTTGTATTTGAGACTAAATTAATATAAATTTTTCATAAATATAAATACATTTCCCAATGTTTGTAAAAAGTCAATAAAAATTTATGTCATAATACCAGGATTTGTTGTAACTATACAAAAGTAATATGGTAAAATAAAAGGAATTAATTGAATTTATGCTGACATTTTCATATATTTAATGAAAAATATCAGCATATAAACAATTATTAATTAACTGGTTCATAAAGAAAAATATTTCCTTTAATATCAATTAAATATTTATAATAATTTTACCATCGACCTAATTTATATGAAAAAAATTATTATAAATAAATTATCGTTCATGTCCAGATTACTAAAAATTTTTAAATTTTATTTTATATTTTCTTTTTTTTACTAAAAATAATAAATAACATCCATAAAATCTGTCAATCATTTTATATTTTAAAAGAAAAGCAATTCGGAAAAATTATGGAAAATTGACTAAAATAAAAAAAAAAAAGAAAAACATTTTTATAGAATTATTTGTAATAAATTTCCTACAATTTTCCACAATAATAAAAGAAATACAAAATTTTTAAATAAAAATAACTTTTTGTTTTTCAATAAAATATGATTTATAAACGTCATAAAATATAATTTTCCAAAAAAAAAATAATAATAAAAAAATTATTATTTATTTATTTTAGCTTATTTAAATTTAAATTTTCTTTTTTTTTTTACTATTTTTCTTTAGGCTAATTTTTTATTGAATATTTTTTCATTTTTATATATTTATTTTAAAAAGATTTTTTTTTATTATTATTATTATATACTGTGAAAAAGACTTGAAGGCAATATTATTATAAATTTTATTATTTATACATTTATATATTTTTTATTAAAAATTAATACTTATCTTTAAATTTAAATTAATTGTAACTTTTAATATTATAGAAATAAAAATTAGAAGAATTTTTTTATTATTTAGTAGCACAAACAAAAAAAAAAATAATTTTTTAGGATGAAATATTTCGGATGAAAAAGATGAATTTGAAATAATAAAGGCTAAAAGTTGAGGATTAAAATGTAAATTCAAAAATTGAGATTAGTTTGATGGTTCATTTTATTTCTAAACCGGGCACTATTACAATAATTAATAGCAACGAATAGCTAATATTAATAGAATGGCACTGGTCAAATATCAATTATTATTTAAATTCTTTTAAGTGTGAAATTCAATGTTTAATATTAAATATTTAATTTGAATTTGAATCATTCTAATTTTTTTAATGGATTCGTGATGTGGAAGGCTCATCGATGATCTGTACATACAAGCTTAGCCACAAGAAATTAGATGGAAAATAAAGTTTAATTTCATTCTAAATAGTTTATTTCACCATAATTATTTAAATTTTGGGCATATAAAGTACCAGGGACATTTGGAAGCTTATATACAAAACTGGTAAACGTACTTATAAATTAATGTTCCTGGTGCTCTGACAAGAAGAGTAGAAATATAATTGTTACACATACAATTGAAAACAACTTACAAGTACTTGTAACATCGTAAGAAAAGGAAGTGGAAAGGAAATTTTTATGTAAAATAAAAAAACAACGCATATTTTTCTAATTATAATCAAATTTCTGACACAGCGATTGAAAATATCAGTTATCTATCTAGTGAATTTTATAGATAGTAAGATGCTTTTAAAGTGAATGTCGATTGTAGACCTACAATTGAATAACTACAGCTCGGTATAAATTAGCTTATATTCTCAATATATAACGTGACAATATTGTAAGTTATAGACTAAATAAAGTAACTAAATTTTACATATATCAAGTAAGCTAACTAATTTAGATTTAAATGTACATAATAAATTCGAAAATTACATCAAAAATACAAATATTTGCAAAAAACAAAAATTAAATGTAAAAAATGAAACCGTTTTTTTTTTATTTTAAAAAAATTGTATAATTGTAAATATTTTTAGGTAGGAATTTTCGCAGATAAATTTGTGAAATTATAAAAATAAAAATAATTAAAAATTCACTTTAATAAAAAATAATTCTAAAAAAAAATTTCTTGAATATTTTATTATACAATTCTTAAATAATATTATAATTATTATTGTTATCCGCTATATTTATAGCTGATGATGATAATGGAAAAGTATTAATTAACTTGAAGTACAATTATAAGGATCTTCAGTACGGAAATTTGGATGATCTTCATATGGTCGAATACCAGCTTGTTTTTTTTCATCACGTATTGTTTCCACTTCAGTCATAACACGTAAAAAATTCTCACCAGCTAATTTTTTTAATTCATCAATTGACCAACCTTCACCTAATAATTCAGCAAATAATGTTGGATATGAGGAGACATCTTCAAGACCTTTTGGTGTACTAAAAATAAATAAAATTTTAATTAATTATTAAAATTAATTAATTACAATTTATTTCATATAAGATTATTAATTGATTAGAACCAAAAATGGTAAAGAAAATTAAAAAATTTAAATGTAGAACTTGTAGATAACTCCTGATACTTAGGTCAGAGATTCAAAGGATGTTCATAATATATAATTTATGAAAATGGCGTATAGATTAAAAATATTCAAGATTTGTGGTAAATGTTTTAACCTATAGGCTTCGATGCCTGAAACAACTGGCATTGAAAAAATCAGTAATATTTCTAATTCTATATGTATTTATATTTTGAATAGCCTACCCACACTCCGTTTCCTTAAGTCGAAACAAAAGGGACCAAACAGCAGAATCCAACAAAATATTGGAGTACGATATAGTAGGTGTGAGACGTTCTATATACCTTACAGGACACTGGAAAGTTAAGAAACATCTACAATGTGAAATGCGTACAATGTGAATACGTGACGGGTGGCGGTAGCAAGAACCTGGCGGTCGTATGACATCTCCGTAGTTACATAATTACATCCTCAGAATTGTGGTTCATGTAACTCAAGAAACTATACTCTTTTATTGATAGTATAGGTCTGCGTAGTGTGTAGTTAGATATAAATATAAGCCGTATGGGAATTGAATCTGATTAATCTGAATTAAAATTGAAGCTTTCTGAACTAAAATTTACTAATCTGAATTACAATTGACACTTTCTGCATTAAAATTGACTAATATGAATTACAATTGATACTTTCTGAATTAAAATTGTTCTGAATTATACTTGGAAAAGTTGTAGTAGTGGTCCTCCCTTTAAAATGAAATCTAATCTTAAATCAAATCTGATAGTCCACACTTGGATTTCTTTGTCATAGAGGTCCATACACTGATTTCGGAAAATTTATAACAGCAGAATATATAAGAATTTAAAATTAAACTTTCAAACACTGTTATCAAATATTGTAGCAATTAAAATATCTAACAAATTGAAAGTTTAAAAAAAATAAAAAAATCTTTAATAACAATTTATAATAAACAAAATCAGAGTTTTCCACAAATTCTGGTCCAAAAAAAAAAATCCATTTATAATATGAAAATTGATTGGATGAAGAAAATATGCTGATACTATTTTTTGAACTTGCTAAAATCGAAATCAATAGACTGTTTTTTTTTAACAATCTGTGTTCTACTAACTTTCCACAAAAAAAAAAAACTTTAAAATTTATAGTATTCTATAACTATCTATTATGGGATGGGTGGTGTATATACCGAAACAAACTGGGACTATGTAGACTATATGATTCCAATACAATCTGTTGGTGTTGGGGAATTTAATATTTTTTGATTAAAAAAAAAATTGTGGTGTTTTAGGCTTTATAAAAATATAGCTAAAAGTTAAAAAAAAATAAAATAAAATAAAATAAAACTACTTTAAATTCTGCAGAATATGCTGAAATTAAAACATGTGCCGAAAAAAAAAAAATTATATACATATTTTTTAATCCCATTTATAATATTAATATTTTTTGGCGGTTTTTGCGATTTGTTATTAATATATGCATTTATATTTAAAATTGTATATATATAAATATGTAAATATGAAATGTGAAAAACGTATGCCGTTAGCATGTTTAATTTTAATTGAATTTTAGGAAATATATATGTAAATTTATTCAATATTCTCAATACAAAAAATGCCGCCATCATCATATCCATATAACGTCGTTCTACCAATGTTACATTTGAATCATTGCCATTTTTTTTTTTGGTTACCACTCACACCAACGAATGAATCTATATAGGTAAAAAGCAACAATCGTGTATGTTTTTTTTTTCATATAATTTTCGTGAAAAATGCTGTAAAATTCCAGGAAATGGAAAATTGAAAATTTTTATATAATTTTTTATATTTATATGTACAGGACCGGATAAGTGACATTTTGGGGCTTATAGAAAAGCATATTTGAAAAATCAGATTTTAGTATAAAAATCAAACTTTAGGGGTCAGTAATGGATTATTACGCATAGTATAGAAGAAATGAATTACTCAATCTTTGACTAAACATGTTGAAATATCATAGTATATGTGAAAATTTTTAAGGTTAAGTTTGAGCACGATATTCTTCGAATTAATAGAAAATACATCAATACCAAACCAAGAGTTAAAAATCCATGGAAGTGGCTATGGTGCGAGGATTTGTTTCCAGTATAACAACATAACCTAATTAGTTAATTAGGTTTTAGGTAGGTGTATAAGTTATTTAAATACAAATTTAAATTTTTAATAGCAAAATCCTGTATGCTTTAATTCGTTAGTTCACAATAATAATACAAAGATTTTGATGGTAATTTTACAATAGAGTAATTGAAAAAAAAAATACTAATTCCCGGAAAAATTTTAATTCATTTAATTTTCAATGGTCGTTATTAACATTAGAAGCATTGTACAGGACGCATATGACCAAATAAAGTATTTTATCTTAGAATAGCTCAATTAGCTAAACAGCTTAGAATCAGAGAACTCAATAAACAAAATGAAAATTGTTAGATTAAATAAACATAGACAATTTTCAGTAAATTGCATCTAGTTTAGTAATAAAATCTGATTTTGTATTACATTTTTGTGCCTCGTTGTAGTCACCTTTTTCCTCAAGCCGTGCAAATCCGCCCTTGGTTATATAAACATCACACATATAAAAAAAAAATTCTAATACCGTATAAAATATAATTTTCTTTTGTTTTTTTTGATAAAAAATATATTTAGTAAATTTTTTATTACAAAAAAAATATTTATTTTAGTAGATTGATATGTAAATCTATCATTAAAATTGTAAAAATAAAGCATAATAATAATAAAAAAAAACGAAACATAATTTAGGATTTTTAATATAAAATTTGTTCATATAATGGAGAGAGCTAGATTAAGAAAATTTCGAGGGAAATTAAATTGCTACAAGGGAAAATATGTATTATTTTTGGTAATGAGAAATATTAAAAAAAAAATTGAAAAATATTTTACATAAATTAAATATTAAATTATATTTTCTTGTTAAAAATATTTAGCTTTAAATATAATTTTTTTTCATATTATTTATTTTCATATTTTATGTGAAATACAATATTTTACTGAAAAGTAATTATTGAAAATTCAATGCTGGAAAATATTTCTAAATAAATTTTAAAGAACTTTCAATTCTGGTTTGAACTGGCAATAATTATAATAATATTGATATTTTGATTACCATTTCACTAAGAATAGTTAAAATTATTACATTAATTACTGATTCAGGTCTCATTTGGTTGTTTCGACACTCCACCAACTAAAAACATTTATAGGCCGTTGATGAATCTTCTATCCATTGCACAAAATTCCAGAAAATTTAATTAAACATTAATTGCATTCATGAATTCGCCTTAATAAATTACAAACTGCACAAATTATGACAATGTCCTTTATGACCAAGTTTCTCATTAAATAAAAAAAAACACGAAAACGAAAAAACTTTACGTTAAAGTTTTCCATTTATGAAAATTCATAAATCAACTTTAAAAACAAATTAACATAAGTAAAAACCGAAAACCAATTACAAAATGATGAAATTTCATTAATTCCTTCTACCTCATACCAAAATAAATAATTTTTAAGTATCCTTTTTCTCACTTATAAATATTAAAACTCCTACACATAAATGTAAAAATATTATCTGACCCATCAGGTCACAAGAATTTTTGTTGTAGTTTTCCAAGATTTTATGTTTTTTTTTTTTTTTTTGACACCCCCCTAGAGAAAATAAATTTAAACGTATTTGTATTATGCCAAAAATGTCAGGACGAAGGAGAAAATAGAAAATAAATTATCACCATTTTATACTCGTACCTATAATAAAATATAAAATATTTTTTTTTTTTTGGAAAATTACATGAAAATTTTTGTGTTGAGACTTTCGTCTGGAGAATATTATTAGTTCCCACACAAAGTTCACGATATAAAAATAGGATATTTCTGTTCCGTATTTGTTTAAAAGAGAAAATGTTATTTTTTTTGTAAGGACATTTTGTGTATAAATTATATATATAAAAAAAATTTCTTTCTAATTTTCTGGTAAAATATTTTTGTTGGTCCTTGAGAAATGAATACGCGTACAGTGACGACACGACGTAAAGTTATGCCAGTGCCAGAGTCATAAACAAAGTCACAAAATAGTAAAATAATAATGAGATATTTACCAAAGTTTAAGGGAAAATTTATACTTATTAGTTAATTTTTTGCCTTTGAATTTTCGGAAAACGATAAGAAAATTTGTATGTAAATTTGTATTAGCTTATTTATTTGTAATGTTAAAAATAAATTTATGGTTAGCGCATGATTTATGAATTTTGGATGGCAAAGAATTTGTATGCTGAAGAGTGAAACTGAAGAAAATGTAACAGAGTTGGTAATGGTAATTATTAATTTTCTTAAAGTAAAGGTACAGGAATGAAAATTCTGTGTAATTGACAACATTTATTATTTTAATCAATTTAGAAATCGAATGGTAGTGGAAATACTAAATTTGAGAATTACTGACTATGGATACATTCTTGTATTTGAAATGGAGCATATTGTCTTCAGAAAACACATGCTACAAGATTGGTTCTAACTACAAATCCGTTCTGACGTTGGGAAACGTTGGGAAATAGAGGAGGAATAACATATTCATAAATAGATTGACGTGTTTTAGGGAAAATGTAACGTAAAACGATGCTATTACTGGATTTCGTGCGAGGTAATGTCGACCACTTGACTCCATAGATTTTGGAACAGAAATCTTGTGACAATTTTAGATTGCTTACGAGAATATTATTATATTTCTTATTTCCTCACAAATGTTTTAAAACTTGCTTAATTATAGATTAATTAATTATTGTTTTTTGGATTGTGCTTGATATTGTAGTGTTCGTATACAATCTTTCATAGCTTTTTTATTAAAGACTTTTGTACTTAGTACAAAATTTTAATATGTTTTACTTTGTCCGTTCATGCGTTGGATCTAGAAGGGCTAGAAAGATCAAACAATATTCAAAAGATAAAAGTCTGTATTTGATGTTACCAATTTTGGTATATTTAATTACCAACAAATTACAGCTTACAAACGAACATATTGACTACACATACGTAAATAAATCTTTTATTCAAAGTCTGTATTTCTCCATTACTCATAATAAATTACAGATGAAAAATTGGATGAATTTGATATAATGGAAGGTGGGTTTCAGTCATTTCCAGGAATACTAAAAACAAGTAGGTAGTAAAATAAATATCAAATTTCAGTTAATAATTATAATAATTACAATTTTTTTATTTATTTTTGAATTTTCAAAGTTCATAATATAAAAAGTTTTTAATTTAATTTTCATTTATCCCTGAAAGTAAAAAAAAAAAACAAAATCTGGAATTACTTATTAAGAACAATTTGCATATTAATTTTTATATTTATTTACGCGTTCATCTTTTCTGGGACTTTTTGAGTTTATATTAAAATTTGCATTACAATTTTTATTATTATTTAAGTTGACGAAATTAATTTTATATTTATAATGATTTAATGAATATTTTAGTTCATCTTCTTTCCTATTAAAATATAATTTTAAATTTATTTTATATTTTTGAGGAAATATTAAAAAACCACATTTTAATAATATTTTTTCCAAAATAATTGAAAAAATTTAAGTTTTAATTAGTTTTTCAGATGTTTTTCTAGTTTTGGAAATAGTTGTAGGTTTTTAGGTTTTCACTTTTCATCTTAAAATCAGAAGAAAATAAGAGAAACCCCAATTAAAATTGTTCTAAATTATAATTTTGATCACATTAAGATTAAAAATATAGAAAATAAAGTGAATTGTTAGCATTGAATCTGAATTCTCAACTCAGTATTCAATTGATTTAATAAACTTATAATCACCTCGACCATTTATAAATTAATAAAATCTCTTAAATAATCTTAGTATATCGCCTGACTGAATTACAAAAGCTGTTAATAAACCTTTAAACAAGATTGAAGATTACAAATAATTTTAAGCTGTCAATATTGATTACATCGATATTTATTGTGGAAAAGAAGCATACACTATAAAATTATTTTTCAAGAATATTACACATTGATGCAGACCTCGTTTTAACAATCTATTTTAGACTGATAATACAACCAATCTTCCTAGTTCAGTTAGTTCCTAGTTCAATTAAATTTATTGCAAAGATTCGTTACATGAACTTTTTATTTCATTATTGAAAATATAACCTCCAAGAAAGCTGACTTTTGCATTTCATTGTACTTGCACTAAAGGCTATTGAAATATTCACTTCAGCGGTTTAACTTAACTTATATATTTTCTTGTGTATAGTTTAAATTTGTAATGAATAATTTGTAGCAATGAATTATACATATTTTGCAAGTTCCGATAAAGTAAGCTGGTTACCAATCAAACTGATAGTGTCCCGCCGTATGGAGGTAATAAATTACTTCGTTAACTAAAATTAATATTTTAATGAATCTTCTCTAGGTCAAAACATATTTGGGAATTTCAGACTGATAATTTAACCAATCTTTCTAATTCAGTTAGTTCCTAGTTCAATAATTTAGTTTTAATCAATTTTTTCAAAATATTTTTCTAAATTTTATAGAAAAACATTTGATTAATATTCAATAAAACTTAGATTAGATTGTATTATTGAGGACACGAATGAAAAAAAAAAACCTACCGTACTCATAAATTTAATCAAATATATTTCTAGTCATAATATTCTAAATTACAAAAAAAGGACGAAACCAACCAAAATATTAACTATAATAAATTTATATTAAAAACATAATCTAATTTGTATTTTATTTAAATTTCAGGAAATAAAATCACAAATCCACATTAAAAATTATTATATATATATAAATATAATTTACCTTCTAAAAAATATAATAAAATTATATATCCCCTAAAAGTTTATACTAAAAATACAAATCGTTCTGACTTTAAAACAAATCCCGAATATCTCTTTAATTTAAATTTGTTCCCTTTATATATTTTTTTTATATTTATTCTAGCCATTCTAGTTCATTGCAGCGCATACAATAAAGTTCAATTTAAATAGCTTCTAAATGCTATAATAATAAATTTAAATTTTTATGTCTTTTACATTGGTTTTGTTGTTGTTGTTATAATGTTGTATATGTAGAATTTAACAAATCGTATAACTAAAGTGGCATAATTTCCGATTTTCTGTAATAAATTTTCTATAAAGAAGTATAAATAAAAAAAAATATAAAATAAAAAAATATTTTCTTTTCATTTTCTTTTATTTCTAATATAAATAGAATTTATTTAATAATTTAGTATAAAATTTTGCAATCGTTTTGGTAACTTTTTATTAAGTTTATTTAAAATATTTTAAATGTATATAATAAAAAAGAAATGATTTTTATAGAGGAAATAAGATTAAATTTGTGGCAATATTCGGGGGCCATGCAGTTTTTCTTGTATATGAAATTGTCTTATAAATGACTCAATTTTAAAAAGTTAAATGTTACTGATCAAGATATCATTCACAGCTAAAAGCCATATCCTTCTTACACATCTTAATTCATAATAAAACCTGTTTTTTTATCACGCGTGAAAAGGATTTGGTTATTAATTAGTTGTGGATATAGTTAAATAAAATAAATATTATCATTGTAAGACATTTGTGAATTGATCACATTAGCGAAAAGGCCAAGCAAATATTTAACAGACAATGAAAGCAGGTCTTATTATACTTGTAACATTTACACTGAATTACAACCCATGATATACTGTCACTGTCACTATCACTAGACAATTTCGATATGTTAAAAAACCTACATTTATTTAAAAAATCTTGATATTTTTGAGAGTATATTTTTGATGCCCTAAACGGAATTTCTAAATTCCTCGGTTTTTTATCACCAGCAAAACATAGAATGATATTTAACTGACATATTACGAAATCATTGGAATTCCAATTTCTGTAAGATATTTTGTATATTTGTTAATCAAAATCATTTTGCATTTGGTGAGCATTTTCTTATTTTTGTGATTTTTCTATCCCAAATCCTAACCAAAAGATTTTTAGCAAATAAATTTTCACAATATTAAATTCATTTTTAAATTTTACTGCATTTTCATTGTCAATAAACTTCTTTTTTTCAGAAATAACTTAAGTTGCGTTGCTATAATTTCCAATTTTTTACAATATTTTTCAACTTTGAAGTTTTAGTGTTTTTTTTTTGTATGGGTCGATTTTCCATTTTATATTTATTTTGGACATGGATGATTTTATAATGAGACATCTTAATTGAAAAACCAATAAAAATCTATAAAAGTTTCTTTAAAGTTTTCTTGTGATGAAAACTAATTTCCGTAAAAAAGTTATCAAAAATCAATGAGAATTTTTATTGATAAGATTTAGTAAAAATTGTGATTTTTTTTATTTAGGAATTGGTTAATAATTTGTTTGTGAAAATTTACTAGTTCATATAAATATACGACTGACTCAACACGTTAAGGAGTGACAATTTGTTTCACTTTATATTTTGAGTCAATTGTGGGAAAGACATCGTTATGCAAAATCTTTAGCCGAAGTTCCTACCTATTACGAAAAATTAATATAGAAAGAAATCAAATCTTATATAAAAGTTTAATCTTGTAATCTTGAGATTAAATTCCACAGTAAAAACTTTTATATCAGTTTTGATTTCTTTCTATACAATCTTTTTGCTAATATCTACATCAATTCTGTGCTCTGTGTTTTCTATTAATCAAATGTTTATTACTTTATTGGGATCAGGCTAGAAAATGACTTCTTGAATTAAATCGTTTTTTTAATTTTCAATATTTCAAGGATTATTAAATTACCATAAATTCACAAGCGGAAGGAAGCATGGAGTAAGAATTATTTCTTCTATATTTTTTATTTATGTGGCTTAGCGTGTGCAATTTTTCTTTTGCAGAGTTAAGAAATAAGTTTAAAAAAATCTATTATATAAATTGGTCCATCTGTGCGAAATTGGCTTATTAAGTGAAAATTAATGATAAAAGTAATCATTTCATTATCAAGGAAAACTGTATTATTTTATCAGTGAGTTTCTTTTAATTTTATATGAAAAAAATGATTATTTAAAATCGGCCCAGTATAGTTCTGGGTTAACCTTGAATTCATTCTATTTTTGTTCTGCCGTTGCTTCAAAAAATTTCTGGTTTATTGTCATCAGGATTGAAAATGTCTTATAAATGTTGAGGATTCAAAGTTCCTAATGAAAATAAACCCATTTTCTAGTGTTGCCAGTCGTGCGTTCTTTGAATTATAGTTGAAAATAAAATATTGTGTATGAGAAATAATTACTTTTAAATATTTAATTAATTTCAATTTTGTAAAATATAAAATATCTTTAAGGCTATAAAAATATCCACCAAATACAAGTAAAATTATTGTCTTTAAAAAGTAGATTTTATTTCTCTTTAAAATATTGATTAAAAAACATTACCAGCAGCTTGTTGATTTTAATATTATTACAATGTAAAAAAAAAATATTATCTTTCATTTCTATATCTTTTTCTTCTATAAAAAATATATAAATAAAAATAAAATAGAAAATATACACAACAACAACAACAACACCAACAACAATAATAATATAAAAAAAAAAAATTAATTTTATATTTACTTTTCTATAAGTTCTATATTCCCCAGTCCACCAAACAAATATTTATCAGATACTGGGGTATATAATTTAAAAATCCTGGGGATCATCCTATTTTATCCTTGAAATATTTTTGCACCACTTTAACATTTATGTATATGTATGTATAGTATTTTATTATCATAACAAGAATACATACTACAATGTGGTTTTTAAGTACTAAATATACACTAACCCCTGGAATTTTTAACCTAAAAAAAAATATACCAAAGATAGCTCATACTGAGTCATTTAACCACTTAACCGTTTTATCTATTATCCTTGTTGTGTAAGAAGTTTATATGTATACAAATATCATAAAATATAATACAAAATATTGTTGTCTCTTTCACTTCCTTTTAATATTAATAAAAAATAGCAGATTTTTGTTTTAATAATAATTTTTTTTTTAAAGTTTTTATTTTTTATTTTATAGAAAATTAAAAAATAGAATAAAAAATTAGATAAAAATTTGAAAGGTCCTAGTCCTTGTTATATTCATCCAGTGCAGTGATGAATAAAATG
The DNA here is from genome assembly GCA_963920725.1 of Rhamphomyia laevipes. Lineage (NCBI taxonomy): Eukaryota > Metazoa > Arthropoda > Insecta > Diptera > Empididae > Rhamphomyia > Rhamphomyia laevipes. Next base: position 16,452,976 of record OY987258.1, read on the forward strand.
TTATTTATGTTCTAATGATGATGATATATGTTAGGTCATGTTACACTGGCAACAGTCAGAAGAGTCAAAATGGGTCAATACTATTTTTTAGGATAACTAACTCTAACTAAGTATTGAGGCGTTTTTTAGTAAGCCGAAGGATTTCGTAAATTCGAGACATCTTACAGAGCTGTGTTTAGCGAGTGCTGAGCACTTGCTTAGAAGGGTGTATCATGGTTTTAGCGTTTGCAATGGAAGGTTCTTACTCGAGTATGTACGATATAACTAGTAGAAATATAAATATATAACATGAAGCATAAAGATAACTTAATTGTTAAAATACATTTTTGAGAAAATACAAATTTTTTGAGTAGTTAACAGAATTTGAAAATGTATGTTCGGATGAAACTTGAATAATTTATCTGTAATTTAATAGAATAATAAAGTTTTTAGCTAACTATTAACTTTAGCGCTAAATCTCAATATAAACTTATGAAAAAATGAAAAAATGATCAGACAATTCAGACAAAGACTGACAATTTACTCTTCAGGTAACGATAAAAGGATTTGCATAATGTATTTTTCTGAAGGATCTGTAACGCCATGAAGCATATAATACTAAAAAAGCATCAAAATGGTCAATCTACACCAACAAAATTAAGCTGAATCTTGTAAGAGCCAATTTCGCACTAAATTTATTAACAAATATATTTGGAGATAATAAATGTTTGGCAAATTTATATCACGATTTATCAAATTACCAACTCTCTCATTTTATATGCTTGGGATGTGATAAGATTTATGTTAACATCATCATCATTAGAAGGAACAGAAGAAAACTGACTTAAAAAATAAAAATAAAATATATAAAATATCAACACTGACCTTCAAATAATTTTAAATCTTTGCTATAGTACCAACAAAATTGTCTGTATAGAAACAACTTAACATCATAATTTTTATCGTAACTCTTGTATATTATAGAAAATTCGTGATAGAAAAAGTTTCAAGTTATTTCCATAAGAAAAATAAGGAAAAGTGTCACATTTAATTTTCTTAAGATTAATTTAATTCTTTTAGATTAAAATCAATATTTATTATATTTGGGCATATACTGTTTATTTAGAATGAGTTAAATGGAAAATTTATTTAATAAATAATTTATATTATATTAATTTTAAGATTTTTCTGAATTTCTTCAACATATAAATTAAAAATTAAAATTATTTGTAAATAAAAATATTGATTTTATTATTATACCTTTCAACAAATTCAAAATTAATAATGAATTTTGTTATTAAATTAATAATTGATTTAATAATTTTGAAAAAAATTCATCTTATGTCAGATGTCAATTCGTTTAATTCAAATGTTTAATTAATTGTATGGTCTCCGCACAGTGTCAAATACAAAATTTAAAATGTGAAGTTAGATTGACGGTTCAATTTTGAATCTAGCCAATTTTGTATTTCTTTCAAATACTTTCAGTAAACGCATTTATTCTGAAAATGAATAATTTATAAAGTACACTAACTTAGTATAAAATTTGAGTTTGGGGATTGATAGTTGGATGCCGAAGATTAAAATAGAGTATCATGTATTTGAACATATAATGAAAATATTGCAAGTTTAAAACCGGTAGTTTGGAGCAGTACAAAAGAAGAAATTGAATCCAGCAGAATCCATGGTTAACAACTGGTTCACAAGGACTATCACATTGACGCAGTCTGTGAGGAAAACAGATACAATGAGGGATAAAAGATGGGCAGACAGTTAGATAAAGAAAATACTAAAAAATGATGTTATTGGTATCAATTAAATCGAGACCATTTGCAACATATTTACATATATGACAAAATATTTATTATGGATATTTTGTATATATTTTATATTGGTAGTGTAATTAGTAATTCTGTTTCTAATTATCGAAATCCGTACAATAAGAGCTTCTGTGCGAACCAACCAACCAGAAAGATAGATAGATATGATTAGTTAGAATATATCCAATTCTTTAAGATCGTTTTCAATGAAATTGTTAATATAATAGTAGCAAGGCAGCACTGAATAGGTGTCCAAAGAAAATTAGTTACTAGAAATTATTCAACTAATTAACCATTAAAACATTTAATTTGGAAAAAACATGAAGTATCAAAAATTTATGCAAAGTATCTTGAATATACAGATTTACTACTCTCAGTTTTGAAAAGAACGCCACTGCTTACTGCAGCGTCATTTGTTGAGTTAGCCTAAATTAAAATTACGCATAGCTTGTTGTAATTATTACTTTTGTTAAATAAATTCTCACATTTCACTTTTGGTAAAGAAATTCTTTGTAGTATGAAAAGTTTAAACAGGTCATCAACCACAATTTAATGAATCTTAATATGTGCACTTTAGATGGACCAGTTGTCTATACCAGTTCTCTGCCTATGGCTATTAAATTTACTACATTTTCATTTTTTTTATGCTTACACAAAATGTTTATACAATACAGAAGTCTTCCTTGACGTATAAATTAATGATCATCAATTTTATGGATCCTATGGACATATATCCTGGAACACTTAAAAAACTATCAATTTATATATGTGTGTACATACAGAATATTATACGACCGTTTTTTCCCGTCTAAATTGGTATTATATATTTACTATGGCATAGGAGGTAGGAGGCTATTTGTAGATTTATAAGAAAAATGAAAACATTTTTATGGACAAAATATGGAAAAAAAATTTATACGATAAAATCATTCAAATTATTATCAAATTTTTTGAATATTAGGTTTTTCTTCTGTAGGTTTTTTTTTTTTGAGTCATCACTAATCAATCAGAAAAATGGAATCTGAAACCTACAAAAAAAAAGAACACAAAAAACCAAAACGGAGAAGGAAAAAATACAACCAAAAAGTATCTATTTTTTGTGTAAATATTAAAGAAATGGCTACTTTTGTTTTTGTTATTTGTATTTAGATACTAAAGAATATTGATTTTTGATTCGTTTTTTTATTTAGATATGAAAGGACATTAACTAAAGGGAATGATTTTCATTCTATCTATATGGTAATACTAAACATATATATGTCCTTTTTGTATATATATAGATTAGTTTGTATTAATAATAGATTATAATCTGCTGAATAAGTTATAATTAATTGTTGCCAGGATATTAAAGGAATGGAAAATTAATATGATGGTAATTATAAATGAATAGTTATTTTTTTTTTGTTAGTTTTAATTGTTTTTGATTAGATTTTAAGGATAGATTCGGTTTTTGTGTCCAGGAAACGATGTGAATATTAAAAAGGACAATTTTCTTAGGTTTTGTTACAATTTTCTTTAAAAAAAAAATTACTTTAGTTTTCTTGGTATTTTGTAATTAATTATATTATAGTATGTTTTTATGAATTATTCTTAATTAGGTGTATTGTTATGTAATGACGAAAGTGTGAATAATTGCAAAAGTATGTAAATCTTAGCGAACTATTATTTTTGTATTATATCTTTTCAATAAAAATTCTATAAAAAAAAAATTGTATTACTGATCCTTAATAGGTGCATCCTAATGTGCACTAATATGAATGAATCTTAATATGTGGACTAAATACAAAATCAATACAAATAGCCGGTTCACAATCATCTTAATGTGATGGGTTAATCAGTACTGGTTGTAAATGAATGTTATTTAGAATTTGACAGATCAGCAAAACATGTTGGTTTTCAATGAAGAAAAACACTAAAGTTATGGTATAAACTAGGGTATCCAGGTCAAGAATGGGTTGTTATTTGTCAATAGGTTTTTACAACATGGAAATAGTAAATAAATTCAAATATTTAGGTTCAACTATCACCAATAAAAATGAAGAAATGGAAGAAATCAACACTAGCATAATAAAGGCCAGAGCGCGGCACCTCAAAAAATGTTTTATGTCTAAAAATTGAGGGGCAGACCAAAATTGAGATGAATAGACGTAGTAACGGCTAACGCGATACTTTTACTTCGTACGATAAACTGGAGAGCCGCAGCTAGCTGTAGAATTTAATGTAAGAGGTGATGCATAGAAGAGACCAAAGATTGATTTTGCCGATTATTGGATTGTCCTTGTACAAAGATTTCCAAATTACTGTAACAATTTTCTTATTAAACCCTGAAATTGTTAGTAGTAAATATCGGATGATTCAAGTAAATTTGTTAAAATGAAAATAATTTCATAAAAACTTAATGTTTTAAATAACATTATACAACGGTGGATACTCTGACAAAATATAGATACTAAACTGGTGTACCCATACTTTAATCAAATTAATATCAACTAATTAAATTCAAAAGAGACCTTAAATAAAATTTTCCTTATTTCAAATAATTTCATTCCCGATAGGAAAATATTCATGAGAAAATTTCTATATTTGTTCACCTGTTTCAAAAAGTTAAAAAGAAATATTTGAAAACTATATCACAAAAAGAAAATATCCTTTTTAAAACAATATTATTTAAATTTCCTGATATCCTCAGCATATTTTCAAATATTTTTTTTTTCATTTTAGTTTGTTTTAACAATTTTGTAAATGGTTAAATTCAAATTAAAAATCTATAAAAATATTTATGAATATTTTATTCAAAACTATTCTAAATATCTGAAATGTATTTTTGTTATCTTAAAGTTTTTATTTAATTTTTTTTTCTTTCTTTCAATTTACCTTTATTTTTCCAAATTATAAATGTTTTAATAAAAATAAATAAAAAAATTAATTTAATTTAAATTAAATAAATTTACTAATAATAATAGTATTAAAAAACTTTTGAAATTTTCATTACAAATTTTTAACATTTATTTTTATAGTTTAACCAATTCCAGATTATTGCAAATTGTTATTTTTATTATACATTTGAAGAACTAACAATGATAATTGTAGAAAATGTTACAGAACTTTTAATTTGTCTTTACTGTGGAGTTTTACCATATGTTTTTGCGGTATTATTCTATTGTGAAAAATAATAATATCTTTTAAAGTAACCATAATAATGACAGTAAATTCTGTCTAATTGTATCTTGTTATTTAGCAAGTTTTTGATTTAAACATTGTAGAAGAACGTATTGCACATTTTTTGTTATTAAGAATTAGCTATTTCTAGAGCTAGTGGAGGCAACAAAAAAAAATAATTAAATTATACAAAACTTAACATATAATCAGTAATCGAGTATGTAACCCTAATCAGTCTTAGACACAAACACGACCTTCCCGTTGACAAGGAGAAAGCAAGCTTAAAGAAAGATATTAGTTAAGTAGGTCTATATTTACAAAAGAGAAAAACACATAAAAAATAATACTTTAAGCTTATATTCTTGAGCTTTGAGCTTGGATGTGTTGAGAAAAATATAAACAAATGCCTGAGCTACAAGAAAACTAAAGCCAGAGTATATAAACCAAAATGATTTAGATTAAAAATGAGAATAACCAAAAGAAATAATGTGAACAAGATAATATTTAATTTGAACAATCAGCACTAGGACTAACCCTTCACGAATGCGATTAACTTAAAGAAAACAATTGACCGAAGTTTAATTGACACAAACCAAAATTGACCGAAACATAATTTAACGAATACAAAATTTACGAAATCTACAAATTGACCGAATACACAATTAATCGATGATAAATAACATAAAAAATAACAATTGTATTCATATTTAATAAAATTGAGCTTCGTCAATTGCGCATTCGGTTATTTGTAAACTATTTTTGTTTCGTTTGTCAATTTTATTAGTGTATTAGACAAAAATTTAACTCACAATCGATTATTAGGCCCAATTAAACATCGGTAATCTGAGTCATATTTTGTTGTCTCACAACAAAAAAAAAAAAATGGTTGGCGAAACGAATAAACATTTAGATTTGCACACTTTATTATTTAAATTAAGAATCAGTCTCAAAAACATTGTAATTAAAGTGTTGGTAGGTCAAGGATCTACTATTCAGTATAATCTCAACAACCCAAACAGTACAGAATTAAATTTTCTATATATAATTCCTTGTATGTATACTTTATTATTAAATTTTCCAGTTGTTTTCTATAAAAAGGATTTTTTATCACATTATTTATTTGGTCGTATGCCATTTGCACCCGGCATAAAAAAAATAGTGATATTAAGTGTACCCAGACCCAGACGTCATAATTTTACTTAAAAATGTCCAACTTTTTTATTATTTCTTGTTTTTTCATTTCAGTTTATATTCAAAATATTATATAGACAGAAATTATACGGAGTAAATAATATCCGTTTGTGCATATTTAATGTGATTTTTATTAAGGACATTTGCAATTTTTATTTGTATATTCTTTTTATCTTTGCATATCTGTACTATATTTATGAAATTTATGTATATTTATAACATGGCAAAAATTTTTGAATATATGAAAATTATATTTTTGATTATACAAAAGGATTATGAAAATATATGACAAGGTATGAAAAAAATTTAATTTTCCAATTCAACAAACATCATTTATATAAATATATATAAAAAAGGATTCGTTTTTGTGATATAAAATAGAAATTGAATTTTTTGTATATTCAATGTCACCTGCGAAGTTTATAGAACATGGGGTGGCAATGTTTGTTTAATTGCTTGAATTAAAAAAAAGGATTTAATAAAAAGTGTACAAAGTTTTGCTTAAGACGAGACTAGAGGATAGAAATATATGACAATCTGACATCAGAAGTTATCTAATCAGGAGCCATCTAACTTCGAATTATTATTTTGAAGATTAATCCCAAAATTGCCAATTTAAAAATTGTTGACAGATTTATTTTTAAACTACTTCACTCAATTCCTTCCGTTTTGTTGTTGTTGTAATTTATAGTAATATGGGAGTTACCCCTCAAGCAAGCTGATGCGACAGCAACTGGATGGATTAAAATGTAAACAAAAGTTGAAATTTAAAGGAATATATTAAAGTTAAGCAAAGTTTCAACGGATGCGACATAGGCGAAAGACGGAACATGGAAAAAATCAATTGATTTCAACGTTCGATGGACGACGATATATTTCGACGTATCGATATACGTCGATTTCATCCGATCCCGAATTCGTATATTTCTTGTCCGTCCATTGCGACTGCCGCGTCCTTTGTCAGTCAATGTTGTTGGAACTTTTAGAGTCAACGCAAGTTACGCAGAGGCAACAACAAGAATTTGCGTTAACATCGTAGTAGGAAGTCTCAACGTTTCAATAGAACGTTTGAAATTATATTGACATATGTGAAATATTTATTTATAGCTCAGACCAGATTTGTGATTTGTCGTATAATATTTTGTTTTCTTTCACCATTTCAATTAATTTTCCTTTAAATTTAGTTGTCCACGTTCTCAACGTGTTTTAGAAATTGAAATTATCCAATTTCTGCGTTTGTTTTGTAAATGTTCGCGTTAAGTATAACTGCTCCCATACATTTTATATTGGTTGAATTAATTCGTAACTTGCGTGACTACATGGGATATGTATAAAAGGCAGATTTAAAATGTCTCATAACAGATTTAAAATGTCTCATAAATACTGCACCGCACCAAAAATATTATTTACATATATACTTATTTAACGTATAATAATTTTAAATATTACTGCTTTCTGGATCAATCAATCAATCAAAAATTTAGCATTTTAAATTTATTTTATAATATCTTTAAAACTTTAAAAACGAGATATTTAAAGAGATATTATTCTTAATTTAATTTTTTTTACGTCCTTCAAGGATATTTTATAAAATTATACGCAAAAAAAAAAAAAAACTATTTATTTATTATAATAAATTTAAATTTTACTTACAAATTGATTCCGTCAAATCCAGCTCCCAAACCAACATGATCGATGCCAGCTACTCGTCTAATGTGATTTATATGAGCTATACAATAAAAATGAAAAATTAGAAAACATGAAGAAAAAAATAATTTACCAAAATATTTTTTTTTTATTATTTTTTTTTTTAATATGAAAATGAGGACATCCAATATCAAATTTAAATATCCCCGTAGCCTGAGATGATGAAGAAAATGTGTTGACATACAGCCAACATAAAGAAGCAAATATTATGAGAAAAAAAAACACAATTTCTTGATGAAAACGAGCAATATAGAACCAGATAAAAATTGTATTTTAAAATTTGTATAAATAAAATGCTGATATGATGTAGTTACGTTAAAGAAAAATATCATAATAATTTTCTTTGGAAGAAAAAAAAATAAAATAAAATAATATAATTTTTTTTTTTTTGGAAAATTGTGTTGAGATTTTCTACTCGAATTAAATTATAATTTAAATAATATACAACATTTTTATAACCAAGATAGACGATGTTAAATGAGATTATATTAAATTATAAGTAATATTTTTATGAATATCTCTAAGGAGTTAAAGGAAATTGCAATAATTATTTTTTGCTAAATTAAAAAAGTTAAAATTTTCATGTTTATGTGATTTTTTTTTTATAATTTGCGATGAAGGGAATTTGGGTTTTGATGAAATATTATATTTGGTTTCGGACTTTTTGTGAAATTAAATATCATGGATTTAGGAGGAAATATGAAAATATAATTTGAGGTGACCATAGTGTCCATTAAACACGTATTAAGACTATTCCTAGTTCATTTTTTATTAAAATAGTTTCCACGTTTATCATTTGTGTAATTTTTCAGTTCTGAAATGTTAGAATTCAGCTGAAATCACAGTCCCACCATCATAATCACCGAAACGATGACATCTGTGTAAAGTACACAGGTTTATAGCTAAGCAATTAATTGTAATTGCTCAACGCTGAGGAATACGATGAAAGTGTACTAATAACATTTCTATTATCAACGCTGAAACATGACTTTGACCTAAATGCGTATCTGTGGCGTTGCTAAATATGTAGTAGAAAGCTTCTTTTAATTTAAGAAGTACCATTAAGTATCGATTTCACAAAAAACGTAACGAAACTTTGAGAAGTTTTATGTAATTTAAAATAACATTTAAAAACTCTCGCTGACGGTGGAACTGTGTTTCTAACATTATTGTTCTGCCTTTAATGTTAGGAATTTGCTGTATGTTACTGGCTATTTGTATGTTAGTCCTGTCCGAAAGTGTATTTTAATTGAGCACAAGTAAATATTGATCCAAATTATTCTTAGTCCGCGAATAAGAAAGGCTAATGTAAAACGTACAGTAATAAATCAGTAAAGTTGATTTATGTTGAAGCGTTTTCATAATTTAACATGGCAACAGTTCATCAAAACTGATACTTCTGTAATATAATAAGTATTATACAAATATGTGACATAGTACTGCATAATAGATCGACTGCCCATGCTTTCCAAATCCTGTCTATCTATTTTCAATGAATAAAACACGAATGATTCCTAAATTTACTTCTTTATTTTCGTCGGAACCAACAGGAAAACAGATAATTTCTTAAAAGACTATATGTTATGTATAATTAAATTTTTCTTATCAACTTACCAACAGCATCGTGTACTGTTGAATTTTCTGTACACGATAAAAATTTGGAATAAAAATTCACCATTACTAGACCACCATTTTTAGCTAGTGCTAATAAAATATCATCTTGTACATTACGACTTGAATTACATAATTCATAAGCAGATGAATGGGAAAATATCACAGGTGCTTCAGTTGTTGCTAATGAATCACGCATTGTACCTGTTGATACATGTGATAAATCAACAATCATACCTAAACGATTCATTTCTCGAATGATTGTCTGTAAAGAAAGAAAGAGAAAAAAAAAGAAATTATAGTTTAAATTTAGAAATTATAATATATACAAAACAATTTTTTTTTAATTAATTAAAGAGATTGCGATGAAAGTTTCATAATTTTTCTTTGAGAGTTTTCAATAAACTTAAAAGAAAAATATCTAAAAAACATAAAAATATGTGTAAAAACGAAATCCTTTTGTAGGAAAATGTTACTTTAACAAATTATTTTAGGTCTGTCTGATCTAATTTTTTTGTAATAATCAAAGCAGTTCTTTATTAGTGAAATAATGTTATAGAAAAGAACAGATGAATATTTAACAAGGTTTCAGCACTTATCTAATTAAAAACAACTTAACAAGTTCAATATTCTTTTAGGGTGGATTTCACAGTGGAAGCTTAAGTTTAACTGAACTAAAGCTTAACTAAACTAAGTCTGCAACTAAAACTGTTCTTAATTGGGCTTCTCAATCAAAATTTACCCTAAGCTTAGCTAAATCAAAAAATATAAATTATTGTGAATTTAATTGGAAATAATATTATTGTGAATGAAAATGTATCATAAAAATTAATTTGATATTAGAATTAGTGAGTTAGTGTGTTAAAGTTTCGTGAGTTAACGTTGCTAATAACTTTAATAAAAAATGTCAAAAGTTAAGCTTTAGTTTTACCCATTTGCGGTTTAAATTAAACCTCACTTTAAGGAATTGTTATCTTTAAGTTTGCAATGAGAAACCTGAAAATAAGTTAAACCTAGGCTTAAGCTCTGACAATGGCTTATGCTTACACTGTGAAATCCACCATTAATATACTATAAATATTGAAACAATTATTCTGTTATTAGGTTATTACCATTTCCAGATTAAATTAGATTAGATTAGTATTCACATTGAAAACTAAAAGAAAACTAGAATGGAGTGTTGATGCAATTTTTGAAGCACTGATTATCGAAATCAATTGCAGAGTACAACATTATCTATCTGTCGACTATCTATATAAATATATAATGAAGCCTTCCAGTGGGAACGTTGATATTATTCTCAAACCGGTCATTTTTGGAATATCAACTCTCGGAATCGGTAATGTAAAGAAAAATTGGTTTGAGCAAATTATATTTTTTTCAACATTTTATTTCATCACTAATTATTTATTCAATAATTTCTTATAAAATCAGTACAAATAATTATACAAGGTTTAAAATTCAATACGTTTCCAGTACTAAATACTTTATTAGGATGAATTAGTCACTCTAATTTAAAACAATCAACTATTAATCAAGAATTTATATAATTATTTTATATTTTATTGATATTATCTATAATTAAGTAAATAAATTACTGCCATTACATTCATTGACCCAGTCACATAACCTTTATAAATATTAGCATAAATTTGTGAACTATTTATTATAAAGGAGATGAGAAATTTATAAAGTCTAAACTAATATTTGTAATTATATTTCATTAACATTTGATTAGCTATACATAAATATTCGATGCGACAGATGTCAAAGTTAACAAATTTTGTTATCGAACAAAATGTAAAGGTCAAATACAAATTAACTAAGAAATATTGTAAATATTTTACAATTTTATTATGTCATCGTATAAATAATAAATTATATTAATATTCCATTAAAAAATTACGTAGATTTTGGTTACATATAAAAATTCTTTGAAATTCTGCAATAAATTAAAATCCATCAGTTTTAGTTGAAAAATATTTAATATATAAAGTTAATGGTTTTTTATTTTTTTTTCTGATCCAATTATTTATAAATATAATTGAAGTTCTTTTAGCTTTCGGTAAAAAATAAATAAATAATAATTTGATTTTATGAACGAAATATTATATATAAATTTATGGTGGAAAAGTTTTATAAGGTTTTTCTCTTTGAAATTGATCAATTATATATTTCTTTGAAATAATAAATAATAATTAGATTGAAAACTATATCAATATCATTCTATTTCCTTTATATACAAAAAAAAAACGAATTAATTAATTTATATTCCAAGAATTAAGGATACACCAGATTTAGTTTATTAATATGTTATCAAATTTTGTTTTACGTATTATTAAAATGACTTGTAATTTGTAATACATATTATAAAAAAATAATAATAATTATTTATATTAAATTACGCAAAAAAATAAATAAATAATATAAATTTGTAATTATAAATTAATTAATCGTATCTAATTTATTTGGAATTTTATTTATGTAATATGGAAATAAATATTGCGTAGCATAACTTTCGGTATTATGGATTTATTGTTGGCAAATAGTTTTATTACAATAAATCCGACAAAATTTGAAAATTACATTTATTTATTAATTCTTATACATTATTGATGTTGAGTTGAGTTCTTGTCTAACCGTATACATATATACATAAAATAAACATAAATGCCATAAATGTCAATTCCATTACATGAAATATCAATTAATTAATTTAAAATTTATGGAAATAATTTGTTTTATTTAAACATTTTAGCTATTAAAATTTTTGAAGTTATACAAAACAAATTAAAATTCAACTCTCGTGTATCGATTTTGGCAATGAGGAGTAAAATATAATAGGGTGGAAAATTGGACCAATATAAACAGCTTTGGTTGAATGTTTCTTTTACTAAGGCATTTACAGTCCAACTTTTATGTATTTAATCCTTAATCTAATCGAATCTAATAATTGTTAAATGCGTTAAACTTTAGCCAAATAGGATTCAAGGGCAGATGCTTACTAAGTACTACCTTAGTAGCAAAAGAATCGTCGGAATAATACAAAATCAGAACTATTAAATACTGAGACTAACTTCTATGAAATAGGTCTAGATTTTCTGATTCAATCTGCATACAATAACATTCATTTTGATTACATATTTAACTATTCATTTTGATAACATCAGTTATAAAAATTATGGAAAGTAATAGAGAATAAATATAGTTACCCAGGCAAACATATTTTTTTTTTTACATTTACAGATGTTTAATTTTCCGCAGTAAATTTTCCTAAAAATACTTTATTTTTCTACTAAGAACACACCAAGAATATTTAAGTAGTTATACTTTCACTTAATTCCTTCAATGTAAAACGTAATACATATATACATATAACATATATATATAAAATAAATGTGTATATACATAAATATTCAGATTATAAAAATTTTAACATGATAATTTTCCATTTCTTACATTCCACATTACCAACCAATATCCTCTTCCTATCCCCAGTTATCACACAGAATAAAATGATCAGTTACTATCGAAATATTCACCATTTTAATTTTTCATCCTGGGAATTTTTCCACAACGGAAAATACATCATATTTATATACATATGTACTACTACAATTTAAATATATAAAAAAAAAGTTTTACTTCGACATGGATGAGAATATTACATAATAACTTAGACAAACAATTTACCATAAAAAAAAATCGTTAGGTTAAAACCTTATACGTTTTTATATTTATATATGTATATTTTGTGATGCTGTATAAAGAAATTCGATTTTACGAAGAGTTATGGATATAACTATCAAGTATTTGTGATCGAAATATTGGTGGAAAAATCAGGGAATCCAAAAATGGAAAAAACAGAAAATTACGTAAGCCCGCACCAATTCTTAGCAATATTTCATATAGTAATTGTTATCCGATTTTCAACGATATTTCGTACACTGGTTAGTATCGCAAATATTTAAAGTTTATAGCTTAAGTGGGTCTCTTATTTTAATATATCTGTTAGGTCAGAAATTGTACAAACATTCTTGCATTTACAACACATTATGTTACACACCAAATATTCCTGGATATATACACCAATTTTACTTAATATTACTAATTACTTAATATTACTATTGCGATCAACCATTCCTGACGGTAATATTTGGAATATCAACTATCGGAATCGGTAAAATAAAGAAAAATTGATTTGAGCCAATTATATTTTTTCAACATTTTATTCCATCATAAAACTTCATTTTGTATTCAATAATTTCTTATAAAATCAGTACAAAGAATTATACAAGGTTTAAAATTCAATACGTTTCCAGTACTAAATACTTTATTATGATGAATTAGTCACTCTAATTTACGACAATCAACTATTAATCAAGAATTTATATAATTATTTTATATTTTATTGATATTATCTATAATTAAGTAAATAAATTACTGCCATTACATTCATTGACCCAGTCACATAACCTTCATAACTATTAACATCAATTTGTGAACTATTTATTATAAAGGAGATGAGAAATTTTGTAAAGTCTAAATTAATATTTGTAATTATATTGCATTAAAATTTGATTAGCTTTACATAAATATTCGATATAAGAGACACCTTGTTTTGAGGCTACCCCTAGGATACCAGATCTTTCCTTCTTTTCTTTGTATAAATAGTATAATCAAATATTACTAACACATTTATATAACCAAAGAAAATTCATACATCAATTTCTTGCCAATATATCAATAATAATATTTTCTAGAGAAAATTTATGATGCTTAGCATGTCATAAAGTTGATATACAGCTCGTCGTAATATATAATATAATAAAATGTTTATGTTTAGAGCTAGAAATATTTAGAGTTTTGAATATGTGGTTTTTTTTTGTGTTATGTTGTTATTGCTGCTGTTTATATTGGCTTTCTTTGGTGAAAATAAACCGAAATTTCATTCAAATTTATCCTTTGGGCAAATAAAATGAAGCGATTTTCATCACATAAACATATTATTTAAATAAATATAAACATTAAAATACTGGGTGTATGTAATTTTAGCATATATTATAGTTTTAGATAATATTTAGATTAAATTATTGTAAAATTTTGGAATAATAAGAAAAAACCTGGAGGCAAATACACTGAAAAGTAACTATTTGCACTAAATATTGCGAATGGGCTGTAATAAATTATGAACTGTGTTTTAATTTTGTTATAGAATCATACTATTTTAGGTTTACTATAAATTGCTCATAGACCAGACCTGATTTCACCAAGGAATTTAATTGATTACACTAGACTTTTATTAATTTAAATACGCTTTTGATTGTAGTTTCATGTGTCTGCATCAAATATAGAGGTTGTTATTAAGCATTTTTTGTATATTGTATATTTAAACAAGTACAATTAAATAGAACTAAAAAGATGTTAAAAGCAGTAAATTTTGTACCCTTAATTTTGTATTACTTTAATTATTTAGAATTACTTTCTAGTATCTCTTTTTGGACAGCATCTCATACAGAGTTGTTAAATAATGCATTAAAAAAGTAATGCATTATTATTACCGAGTAATGCTGAAATATAATGCATTATTTTTTAAAAAGTAATTCTGTACTTAAATTATTCAATTATTCATTAGAGTACTGGTAATGGAGTAATGCATTATCTCAATAGTAATGAAATTTTTGAATTACTTTACTGCATTACAAATACTTCACATTTTTATGGTGAAGTACTTTGAAATAGTTTTAAGTACTTTTGAAGCATTTATTTTATTTAAGTTTTTTTCAGTGAACATACGAATTCTGCATTTGTGCTATTATTTTGCACACCACTGTAAATATTAAATATAAATACCATAACATTATTAATTTTATTCATTTAACTTCAAAATAATTCCCAGTACTTCAAAGTAATGCACGGTACTTCATTTAAGTAGCAAATATTTCGAAGTATTTTGAAGTACTTCCTTGAAGTTAAAAGTACTTCAAAATACTTCAAAGAACTTCACCATAAAAATGTGAAGTATTTGTAATGCAGTAAAGTAATTCAAAAATTTCATTACTTTTGAGATAATGCATTACTCTATTACCAGTACTGTAATGAGTAATGAAAATATTTAAGTACGCCATTACAAGTAATGCAGTAAATTAATTCAATTTGAATTATTTGGTAATGCGGTAATGCTTCGATAATGCAGTACGAATATAATGCATTACTTAACAACTCTGATCTCATATAATGTCCATAAAAAAATGTAATACAGTAATTTATTTTCTAAAAGTTTACCATATCAGATCCAATTTTATGAATTCTAATGTCACAACTAATCCATTTCTTACTAATCCATTCCGTAATACACCCAGTATTAATGCCCACAAATATAGGCAATATAAAAATAATATAAATAACTTAGATATATGTCAAAAATGGCTAAGCATACATATGTGAATATGAATGGTTTCATAATAGAATTGTAGAATCTTCTATTAGAGATGATAATCTTAGTAGTATACAATGAAAAAAAAAAATGAATTTTTTATGTAAATATCTAACGATATGCTGATTTTAGCTTTAGGAAATTTATGAATATTTGTCTATAGAATATTTAACAATATATTTCACAATAATTCAAAAAAATATAAAAAAATCTTTTTCTTTTTGTTAGTTAAAAAAAATTTCACATATAATTTTTTTTAATAAATTTTATTGAATAATATTTAGTTTAAATTGTATTTATTATGTTTATGTAATATCAAGTCATGTATGAAAATTTATCGTTTAAAAGATTTTTAACAAATTTTTTTTTTTTAAATTCAAAAGGAAATAAATAATATTATCTTCCTAAATATAAAAATTCAATGAATTTAAAATACATAATTTTGGTCAATGACATTTGAAAAGTTTTGTAAATTCTATTAGATGTCCATTACTTAACATTTATATTGTTCAAATAATAATTTTTTATTTAAATAGAAATTGATTAATAAATTATAAAGAATTTTACTTTTACAATAAGTTGTAAGTGGCATGAAATAACCTTCATTCAATACGAAGGACATGATTTAATATGGTTCATTTCACAAGCACTTGTTATTTTCGGATTAATTTCTGATGGATTGAAAGTATTTGGATCAAAAAAGATTTTTTTTTGATTGGTAAACTTGAAAATAAAAATTCAGTAAATATCGGATTTATTAAATTACATAATTTTGTGATTGTTTCTTTAATGCTATTTTTAAACTGTCATGTAATACCAAACACTATTGGCCACTATTCCTTAATTTGTACAACAAAGAACTTATATCATAATTAAAAGTTTGCAATATATCTAAAGATTTCCAAATAATTTTACCAGACAACCAAATTCAATGCTATCTGATGATTATCTAATGTCCTATAAATCTTGTTCCACTAAGTCTTAGAGGTTCACATTACATATACCTTCTACTATACTTCAATCTCGACAAGGATCCATGTCTACACGGATCGTTGTAGTAATTTATTTCTGTTTTTAATGATAAAAACAATTATTAAGAAAACAAAGCAATTGACTGTGTTAGTTCGGAGCTGTTTCAAATGACCCTGATAATTAAAAAGAAGTATTAGATTGAACATTTGACGTAGGTTAGGTGATACAGAAAATTTTAAAAATAAATTATTAAAATATTTCATTAAGGAAATATTGTAAATGTTTCAGAATATGATACATTTTATTTTGTGGGGCCATTAAATTCTGACTCCTCTGGCTGAGTTAGGATATATAATTAAATAATTTCTCACAAATCTTTACTTCATCATTTTGATAATAACAAAATGATATCTGTATTCCTATTCTTCACAATTATATAAGAATATTTATTCATTCTAATTCAAATTTCACATTAAATATGCTAATTTCTACATAGAAACATTTTTTTTTTTAAGTTACTATAGTATTTTTTATATTTTAATGAAATAAAATTCTTAAGAAAATCTTAATACATAATAATATAAAATTCAATATTATAAATAGCTCGTTAAATTTGTTCTAATCACCATTAACAAACTAATTGATTTATCCTATGGCAATAATACACATGTGCCGTGTGCCATATAATAAAAATGATGTAAATAAATTTTATATTTTAATATTACTTTTTCTTGTTACTGCTTAAATAAATTATTTATTTAATAACGATTTGAGATGTTTTATTTTTTTGTCATTTATTTCTTAAAAAATAACAACGAAAAATGAAAAAAAAAAATGAAATTGAAATAAAATAAATTTAGGTATAAATACATTAAAACTGAATAAAAACGAAATCATGCACCTAACAGAGTGGAATAAAAGATAAGAAATGAAAATGTTGAATATTTTTTTTTTTTATAGAAAATATTTATTATTTATTATAATATAAAAATAAGAAAAACATTTTCCGGGTAGTTTTTCATCTATTTATAAAAAAAAAATGGTCAAATTTTTATTAAAATTGTCTGTCGGTTTACAAAAACAAATTCAATAATGATTTTCAATATGGCAAAGTTTGGTTTAACAGTTTAACTGATTTATTAGTTTGACTAATACGCCACGTTTCTGATTCACTTCTTTTGATTCACCACAGATATGGAACTGTACTAAAATACCAATGTATAATTGCAATTTTGTGGCTCGTCATACTTAAATCTTACCATTTCCAATGGTATCGATCTATTTATATATCGAAGATTTTGTACAAACTGACAAAAAAAAAACCCTGACAGAAGGGAACATAAGATAAATAAGATGTTAAGAATGCTATTAAATATTTGATATGGGGATTTTTGTTTATTATGCCAGATTATTTGAGATAATAAGAGCATAATATTCACGATCAAGTAAATTATTTTTGATATATTTTTTTTCCTTTACTCCTCTTGGTAGCCCTGTGTTACATCACTTGTGCTACACCACCATCTTACTCTATTTCTGACCGTAGTTTTAGCTTGTTCCAATGTGAGATTCGTAATCCTATTATTTTGTATTTTTCAGTTTCTGTAATCATGTTTTAATTCACCATGTAGAATTAGTCTACAGTAGTAAATCCTAGACCTAGACGATGGGGTTGCCATTTTTTACGTTACTAGAGGATTGAAGACTTCTTGTCCTGGTTTATAGATGGTTGCTACCATTTGTAATCCATTATCAGAACCAACCCAATTTTTTTATGACAGCTTTCTGTTCTGTTGACATTGATATCAGCTGACAGCGAGTTGGTTTAAACCGCGTGGTTGTATGAAAATTACCTGTAGCTATACACAGGCAATTTTCCTTTAAATACTGACAGGTTTTCCACAGATTTTTAACTACTTCAAATTATATTTGAAACTACTGCCTCAATCCTCGTCATAAATGCATAAAGCAATAAAAATATTAGTTAAAATACATTAAAACTCAATAAAAACTAACAAATGCATCTAGCAGAAGTCTAAGAACGTATATGCAGCATCAGCTTTACACAAATAACCGTAATGACTTATATATGCTTCCTACTTCGGGAGTGACAGTGTTATATTATATATGCTATCATGACAATTTAATTATTATAAAATTTATATAATATTCCCCAACAATATCCTAAAAATTCAAAATATATTTTTATTCAATCAACCTTAAAAAATTTGACATAAAATCAATTATATTGGCATTATTATTGCTACTTGATTTCATCATTTAAAAATAAATATATGTAGGCATTTAGACTCACAAAATATATAAAATTATCTCCAAAAATATTATAATACGTAAATACGTATATATGTATGTATATATAAATATAATTTTCCAAAATATTATTTTATAAATTATCTTTAATAACATTTTCATAAAGTATTAAATTCTTATTAATACTTGAAAAGGTTAATACTTTCAATATATGTATAATAATTCGTATATAAATAAGATATATTGAAATAATAATAAACATTGGCCTTAATATAAGTACAAAATAGAAAATCCTTACTCCCCTCCACCCCCAAATAATAAAAATCATAAATATACATAAAAATTAATATCATATCACAATATTAAAATTGAAAATTAAATATTTTAAAAACATTCCTACTTTACATATACAAATATAAAGGATACAAATTTATGATATGATTATTGCAAAAGGATATTTGCAATGAATTAATTTTCAACATCTTGTGAAAATAATTAAATATTACCAAAAAAAGTAATTGTATACCAGAAAGAAGGAATGCTTTTCTAGGTGTACAAAATGGATTATATAGTTTTAATAAAGGACTTTTGTGGAAAACATTTTAACAAAAAGGATTTATTCACATATTAAACATCTTTTGGTAAAATTATTATAATATACATACATATATAAATATAAATTTATTCGTTTTTTTTGCTCCATACTCTATCTTTAATGTATACTTAGAAATGGTTGTTAGGCCCGATAGATTAAATCTTTCTTGGCACATTTTACATAATACAACACAAAATCGTTAGAATTTGTTTGAATAATAAATACAGGGTTGATTGAAATTATTTAGATCAATAATAATTTGTTTATATTATTTAGTCCTGTTGATTTGTTTGATTTCTTACAGGAGATTAAATTTGAGTAACATTTAAATTTCAATCAAATTTTATATTAATAGAGATAGAGATAAATAATATAGGAAGATAGCTTTTCCATGTCTAGTTCGTCTTTAAATATTACTGAATTTAAAGATGGAATATATACAATTTAGTTAATGTTATAACCTATTTTTTTCTTAATTGACAGATCAAGACTGTTGCAATTATTATTTAAATATATGGCATTAAAAATTGCGATTATATATTTTTTATGTTGGATTGGTAATATACAAAGTTAACGCAACTGAACTCAAAGTTAAAATATAATATACATAAAGCAAAGTTATCAACACAAATCAACTAAACTCTAAACTAAATTTGCCCAACTTACAACTTCTACGATTACAAGAGCTGTAAAATGTCAAAATAATAAAAAAGAAATTGTCAAAAACAGTGTCAAAGTGAATTTATGTTCAAAAGTGAAATTTCAATATTTTATTATGTTAATGAAAATCCCAAAAAACAGCTAAAAATGATTTATCACTCGCTGTAATGTAAAGAACTTTATTGCAAATTGAAAACATTTAAAACCAGTTTCCTTTGGATGAAGTCACTTGAAATATAGTGGTTACTCTGCTAAAAGATTTTAAAACAAGATTAATTTGAATTGGATAGAGAGCAATTTGATTAAGATTTGACTCGAAAATGCTTTAATAAAACTTTATCAAAACTTTATTTAATTGTATAAAATGAATTTAAATAAATATTAATTAAATGCCACCCTGTTATATAAAATAATAAATGGTATTTCAACAAGATTTAAAATATATATATAGAATATTTATTCATTATGGTACATAGGTGAAACGGACTTTTGTATTTAGCCTTAAGGATATCAATATATATTTTCACAACATTATATTATATAATAAACAGGAGTGTGAATTGTAAATTTTAATGTTCTTGCTAACAAGTTTTGCTCCCTAAACATATAATAAATGTGTGTAAGTTTAGTTTTACCATTTATATTTATATATATTTGTATCTATAATAATTAACAACATTGTTGCAAAAGGTATAAAATTTATATATATATTTTTTTTGAATTTTCATTAAAATTTTATTGTAAAATTTATATTTTAAATTTTTGAAATTTCTAGAAAATGGAATTTTTATGTTTACTACTGGCGGTTTCAACAAAACAACTTACAATATAAGTTTTAAGTTTATAACCTCAATTAAATATATATTTGTTGTTGTTGTTTTTTTTTTTGAATATATGTTGGACAAATATAAATAATAAAATATGTTGAAAACAACATTAATTTACCACAATTAAATTTATTTGTGAATTTTGTGGGTTAAATGAGAATCAGATTATTATTTGTAATTTGGCTGTAAAGTAATAAAAATTGGGTCAAAATAAAGATAAAGTTTATATGAAATAATTGTTAATAATTTAGGTTACGTAAGTAATTGTCATCAAGCAGATTTAATTAGAGAAAAATTGTTTACTTTGTAACTTTGTATTAACACTTCGAAGTTATTCAGGTTGAAACAAATCAGTTCGCCGAAAATTGTGATTATTATGAATAAAATGAAAGAATTAATAATGAACAAAATTAAATGCTACTAAAAGTAATTCAATTTAGCAAAAATAATGAATTATTTTTATACACGAAAAGTTTAATATAGTTTTATCAAATTACTAATAATTTATTAGTGAAATTTTATTGAATAGTTTAACCATATTACATTAAATATGAACTTATTTTTAAATACATTTGATACAGAAATGACGTGATATATTAACATCTTAATATTATTTATGAAATGTAATTGAATTTGATAACATTGGTGATATACAAAAACCATTTTGGTATACATTGGATTGAAACAATTTACTGAGCTATCAAATGACATAAAGTAAACTCTTGAAGAAATATTTATAGCAAACTTAATTATTTATATAAAATGTTATTTAAATTGAATTAATTTAATTGAATATTATTCATTTCGAATGAATCTCGTCCCCGATTTTAAGAAAACAAGAACTCTATAAACCACAGTAGAAAGACGCACGAAGGACAGATAATAACACATACAGCATCTTCTATGTCATAGATCATTTAGTGTAAACATACAATATTCCAACTTTTGTAAGAGGTTTCTCTTAATTTGATTATGTTCATTGATGAGGTGGTGATAAGTGATACAGAAACAAAGCTAAATGATGCAATATATAAAATTCCATGCGAATGAATAGTAATTTAAAACAAAATAAAGTAATTAATACATAAATAAATGAAAATTTCCCTAGAAAACCCGAATCGATTAACCTTTACCTAAAAGATTATAATTTAAAATTTCTTTTGCATATAAAATGTAATCATTAAAATTGGAATTTGTTTATAACAAAACCAAAACTTTTGTTTAAATTTCTAAATATTAAGTTGATTAATAAATTTATTAGCATATTATTTTAAAAATAAATGAAACCTGTTACAAATATTTACTTCTATTTGCATAGACAAAATTAATTTTAGTCAAAATAAAATTTTCACTTCATAAATTATTACCAATTTTTCTATATAACCACACAAAATGTGTAGAAAAAAAGGATAAAATTTGATCCTGTCTGGTACATCAACCTGTATGTATCTATAATTTAAAACTTATTGGTCCAGACAATGATTTTTTTTTTTAGAAAATTTATGTTATATAATACGAGGTTATAAAGGTCATATATATAAACTAATATATTCAGAGACAGACTAATCAGGAAAATTGTATAAAAAAATATATCCTTAATATATATACAGTCAAATCTCTCTATCTCATAATATCTTTATCATGAAATTTTCTCTATGTCGAAATAAATCTATTTACCCGACAAGTATGCACTGAAATTCATTTCTCTATATTGAAATTCTATATTTCAAATTTTCCTCTATGTCAAAAAATAATTCAATCAAAAATCGATGTAAAATAAATTCTCTATTTCAAAATGCGGAAAAGAAGTTTAAATATTTTAACTGTTCGCGAAAAATTGAAAATTATTGGAGCAGTAGACAATGGAATAGGGTAAAATAGATGTAACAGACTACTAACAACCCAAAATACTCCAAACAAGATATTTGATTGCTTTTCTAAAATTGATTGTTTTATAAACCAAAAATAGTTTTTAATTAATTTTAACTACTCATTTTTAACTTTCAATTTTAATTACTAATTTTTATCTTTAATAAATTAAAAAAAAAAAAAAAATTGTGCAATAAAATTACTTCAAGATACTAATTAATATATTTTTAAATATTTTGTAATGGTTATAATTACTATTTACTTTTATTCACATTACAATTTTTAAACGATTCTCTATTTCGAAATGCTCTCTATATGGAAATTTTTTTGGGGTCCCTAGAGATTTTGAGATAGAGAGATTTGACTGTATTAAAGTTTTTTTATTTTTCCTTAAATCCTTAAATTTTCTTATATCCTGTTTAAGTTATAAGATTTATTTTAGTTGGACAAACAAAATATAATTTTGATATTACAAATTATACAAAAATTTCTATCAAATTGAATTAAAACTTTTTTGGTATAATTTGGTCAGTCAAATGAAAATTTGATAATTTTGTAAAGTGTTGTTGTCACCATATCAACTTATCACTTATATAAATAATATATTATTAAATTATCAATACATAAAAAAAAACTTATATACATTTATTTACAACTTGATTAACTATATTTTATATATAGAAAATGTCCGCCTGTATTTAGATAACTTTCTTTTTCTATATTATAGTATGTATATAAAAAATAATGTTACAATAATATTTTATATATAACGTAAACTATGATATTTATGTGATTGTTGTTCCTTAAGTTAAACTAATGGATATAGATGAATCTTTTAGATATTTATCCAAGCAATGTGTAATTAATGAAGACACTTCCTTGTAGCTGGAGAAAAAATTACTGTCAAAATAAATCTTCTGATTTAACTCTCTAAATAGAACCAAATACAAAAAAAAAAAAAAAAAAAAAAAAATCCTTTTTCGACTTTAATATAGATACAGTATTCCCAGTAGTATCTATTTACGAGCAACATAAAAAAAATGAATCTATTTTGAATAAAGGAGGTGATTGAGTCTCGTTATAAATTGTAATCAGCATGATAAAAAATTTGTGTTTTTTTTTGGCTGTTGTTTTATACACATTTCCTGACAAGGAACACGGTTAAAGAGATAAGGTTAAGGCAAAAAACATTACACGGTTTTTCTTTAAGGTTTTTATAGATTGGTATAATATTTAAGAAGAATTTGTATTTTAGATATTCTGATATTTTAGGAGAATTTATCCAATTAAATTTTATCTATTACTCTTGATTAACTAAATAAAATTATTTAAATATTTGATTTTTTTTTTAATTATCTATATATACTTGACAGATAAAGGATTTATTTGTCCTTTCATGTGGATAGCGAAAGATTATGATTTGAAAAATTATGGTTTTATGATGAAATTTTTTGGTGTATAGAATTAGCAATATATAAACTATAAAGAATAAATAATTTTGGAATACTTCTAATACCAACAGATTATTAAATACCCATTCAAAATTTTTGAACAAGTTTCGTTTATTACATGAAAACTTTGTATTTTTAGGAAAGAGTTAACTTCGTAGTTGTATGTTTTGAATAGGAATCGATATTTATAGTTTATTAAAAAATAATGCTATTAGTAAACAATTAATTCTTTTAGTAAACAGTAAACTGTCAACTCTAAACTGTCAAAAAATTTGGAAAAATGTTAAATTTTTAATAAATTATATTTTATTAATTTGAAGTTTTAAACGATGAAGTCAAAAAATGATTTTTTTAATGATACATTAAGTACTCTGACATTATAAATTAGTTTATTTATCAATTAAGAATACCATACGTCATTTAAACCAAATACATATACATATGTAAAGCAAAACACATAAGACTTTATGCGTTACGTTCCGACAAATGCAGAGTACCTACTTAAAGTAATTTTCGTACCAAATCCGGTTAATATTACCATATTATAGCAAAAAATTGCACATGTTAAAATTTTTTTTGCGATTGCTTAACATCTGAAAGATAATCTGAAGAAACGGCACTGTATTTAGTCATATATTGAAGCATCACAATTGATAGCCTTGCGAAATGCACATTTCGCATACGTTATCCATTGTTACAGATTCAGCTCAGATTCATTAAAATATAATACATTGATAATAAATATATTATGATGACACTGTTATTTTATATTTACGTCGCACGATGGCGCTGCAGACAGTTAAAAATTAAAAAATAAGATAGTTTTTTATTCTATAAAAACCTTTCAAATACTTATTTTTAACTACAGTGTCTCATAATGATATACAAAATGTCGTCACTCAATGTAGTTATCTCATAACTACGATAGGGGTCTAATATTTTGTAATTCGGTTGTGCAGCCTTTTCTTTTATAATTAATATAAAATTAATTCTTTGATAAATTATTTAATAATAAAAAAAATAATACAAATTAAATTTTTCAATTGATTTTCATCTTTTATATTCATTTCCATCAACTTTAAGTTTTGATTGAAATTAATTTAAAACAATATAAAACGATAAAATCACAAATATTCACAATGATATCTTAATTTAATGGGCATTAGTCCTTAAAAAATAAATAACACCTCATTTTAAATTTTTTGATTTTCTTTTCTTACAATAGAATTATTAGCAGCGCCTTGTTTTTTTTCAGGAAGAAGAATGAAAATAATAATTAACGAGTACTTAAAAAGAAAATTTAATTTTCCATTGTTTGCAAGAAGAAATTTTTTGGAAATATATTATAAAAGGCGATCATTAGTATAGTAGTACAACAAAAAAGGATATTTTAGATAACTTCGGGATAGTATTTATGAAATTTGAAACTCTCTGTAATTAATTTGAAAATATTTTATATTGTTTTCATGTTATGTGGAAATTTTTGTGAT
Organism: Rhamphomyia laevipes; assembly: GCA_963920725.1. Classification (NCBI taxonomy): domain Eukaryota; kingdom Metazoa; phylum Arthropoda; class Insecta; order Diptera; family Empididae; genus Rhamphomyia; species Rhamphomyia laevipes. The sequence continues at coordinate 16,479,014 of OY987258.1, forward strand.
AAATACAAAAAAATAGGAAAATTTATAATAAAAAATATATTAAATAAGATATTATAATTATTATGATAATCATAATATAGAATTATGCTACGTGACGTTGACATTTTTCCAAGAAACTCATAGATGTTTTATGTCCGTTGTGTCACGGAAATGGTCTATATTTAATTAGATGGCAGCTGTAAACAATATTTGATAATGGCAATACTTTAATGAAAGGAAAGGAAAATGGTTTTTCAAAAATATCGGACTTTCAAAAACTGTTTTTTTTTTTTTTTTTTAAATATCTTTAACTTTTCCCCTTACGTTGGTGATAATTATAAGGTTTTGTAAGTTTAATTAAATTTAATTTGATCGTTTCACAATTAATTGTTTAATAATGTCATTGGTGTCCAATTTATTGGAATAGGGTGGAAAATTGAAAATGCAATTTGCGGAGGGTATTTCTGTATAAATTCCTAAATATCGAGCTAAAATAATATTTAAGATGAAGTACACAAATAAATGTAAACCAAAATCAGAAATTTAAATTCGGGTGAATTTTTGACATTATTTCTCATCTGGGCTTTTGGAAATATACTAGGAAATTGTAATTAGGAGTTTTAGATACAGGGTTTGCACTCCAAATTCACCCTTTTGCAAATCAAATTCATTCTTTTGCAAAAGGTTTAATTTGATTTACAAAAATTTGATTTGCAAAAAGTTGAATTTGATTTGTAAAAGCATGAATTTGATTTGCAAAAAAATGAATTTGATTTGCAAAAGGGTGAATTTGGAGTGCAAACCCTGTATTAGAATAATATAGAATAAATTATAATAAATAGGATGAAGTGGAGAACATTTTGTGTGATAGAAAAATGACAGAGGAAATGAAGGGTTAAATTGCCGTTCGACTTACTTTTGTTATATATGTTACAGAAACATAGATTACACAAAAATGTGACGGCCAGAGCCTTCATATTGTTGAGATGCGCATGCTAAGATAGTCTAGTGGCGATATGATGCAAGATAAAATAATAAACGACATTAGCTTATAGAGTACAAATTCCGATGGTTTAGTCATGTAAAATATATTGTAAATAAGTTTTTAAACATGGAAGAGGTAGACACGAATCAAAATCCATATATGGCTTGGAACCGTTAAAAACGACATAAAGAGAAGTAATTTTCAGGTTTTGACAACACTGAATAAAATATCCTAGATACTCAGAAAAAGGAGAGTGAACGGACCACTTCCTGGTTTGTTCTCTACAAGTAATTCTTAATACATCCTTTTATACATGAGTATAAAACATCCAGTTCTTAAATAGATTCAAATGTGTCCGAAAATTATTTTCTATCTCAAGTATATAAAGATGTTTTTATGGTGAAACAACTTCACATTACACTCATATTTACAGATTTTTACTATCTAATTATTGACGGTTAATTAATTATTTATATCTCTTGATAATTTAAATAATTATTGATTTTATCTGATTTAAAATTAATTATAAATATAAATAATGATTTCATATAAAATTTATTTTAAAATATAATTTCATTAAAATAATGTAAATAAAATATTGTTTTTTTTTTCACAATATTTATTTTATTTAAAAAACAAAAAAAAAATCGTTTTTTTTTTTTGTATTTTTTATTTAATTTATTTATTTGATCAGCGCCACGTCGTCTACACAGAAAATTTTAAGCCCTGTTAACCAAACATGAAGAGCACAGCAATATCTTTATGCTCTTAATTTATTTCATTTTTATGCTTTTTATTATTAAATTTTCATCTATATATTTTTACTATAATTTTCATTATTTTTTTTTTGTATTTATATATAAACAATTCTACTTAACTATACATAACAGATAAATAATATAACAAAGAGAAAGGATATTCGAAAACAGTAAATTATGTACGCTTATCAGGTTTTTTTTTTATATATTTTAAATGCGAGTCTGTATAAGAATTTTATGTGACAATGATTGCGTAATTAAGTCATGATGATGTTAAAATTTTTATATTTTTTGTAATAAAACATAAAAAAAACATATTAAAATAAATTTTATAATATGATAAACTAAAATAAAAGGATTGTAAAACATTGTGATTTATTTTATGATACTTTGTATAAAAAAAAATGGACAGAAACAAGATTTTGTAATCGGAATCATAAGATAACATACATTTTTATTGATAATAATTACTGCAATGGATATAATTTAACCATCTTCCAAAATATTGTTCAATTTTATTTTAAATGACCCTACACTTGAATATCAAATTAGTGATGATCCTCTTATTCGTGGCATTAGTTTATACAAACTAATGTCCTTAAAAAGATTCAAAAATCGATTTTTTGTTGATGGGATAGTAATTTCAATGATATGTCAATAATTATCGATACCACACGAGTACATACAACAATATTAAATTTATAAGCATAAATTTTAAATTTAATTTTGTACTAAAGAAATCTGAACCAGTAAAACTATGATAATAATACCAACATAAAAACAACAACAACAAATTGGTTAAAAAAAAAAAAATTTAATATAATATAAAAAAATTTAATTATTTTTTGGTGGAAAGTTTGTATTCAGTTTTAAAATTGAATTTTGTTTCACCCACGAATCGTTTTCCGTAAGGACTAAAATAATTAGATTTAAAATTGAAATATTCAATTTTCATCCTTATATTACCAATACATTCAAATTTTGCAAGTTATGCAAAATGAAAAAGAAATGTATAATTTCTTTTATGTAAAAATATAAAATTTAATTTTCAGGTTGCATTTACGATTATAGTGGAATTTCTAATAGGAAATTTAACAGTTTCTATAATTATTATGAGTGTTATTATTAAAATTGATACCGGAAAATTAAAAGAAAATGTATACTACTGAAAAATCCAATTTAGATATTTAATTTCAAATATAATTATGAAAATTGACTGTTTAAAAGTGAAAATTTAGTTTTCGTGCAGTTTAATGTTAAAATTTTTGCCGATCAAATATATTCTGTATAGATTTTTGAAATAAGACAATTGATCCAGCAAGAGAGCGGCATATGGCTGTGAAAATAATTCGATTCGACCCAGCAAATAATCGCTAGTATAATTCTGTCCTGACATATGATACACGTATTTGAGCTGACGATTAGTTAAAAAGTTTAGTGCTTGTTTGATTTAAAAATACACTTTGGCAAACCTAAATCTAGTTACATATAATGTGAATGTGAACATTTATGCTGGTAGTACCTAATGCGTTATAAAATTTCGGGTTATAGGATTGCTGCGATAATACTCTGGGTCCAAGATACTATTTTTTTCAAACTTGTAATTGTAATAATATATTTTTTAATACTCATTTTTACTGTATAAATTATCTTTTTGATATAAATTACAAAACATCGTATCGCAATTCGCATCGCAAACAGGAAATTTACTTTAAAATCTTATTGCGAATAATATATCGCACTAACGCTTACCATAGCAATCTATCAATCGCAAAATTCTATTAGGTTATCACAAAATTCTTTCTGGGAAATAGTCCAGAATCAAAAAATTGACAACGTTTTTATTTATGTATCGGAAAAAGATAAAGAATGCTGCTCTTTATTATATCTGATTCTTATATTTTAGATATACTCTTTGACTACTAAATATTTCATTAACAAGATAATTTTGGACAATAAACATGGCAAATATATTAAGTATTAGATAATGCTGACTTTTGATAAAGGTACTCGTACTATAATTTTATTTACGTATACAGCATATAAGAATTATAATAAATTAAATTAGTCAAATAAAAATATAATTAAATATTTATCTTGATTTAAATTAAAATTGATTGGGAAAATAATAATCTTTGGAGTATTTTTAATATTGCATAACGACAGGCGTAACATCGTGAAATAAGAAGAGATCGTGTATAATTTAAATTCTTCAACAAAATTATTACAAATAAAAAGAATTAATTTATTTTTTAATTTTAATATAAATACATTTTTAACTATGTTATTATTAATTGCAAAAATTCTATTATTATAAATTTGCAAATTTTGGTTACCTATTTATATTTACTAACCGTCTATTTTCTAGTTTATATATTTCATTAAATTTTTTGATTTTATTTTAATCAACATTGAACGATTTTTCTTAGAAATTTTTTTTCTAATATAATTGTCGTTTAAAAATTCGGAAGAAATTGAAAGTTTTATCTTAAGAAATTTACATTTTAATATTAAGATTTTTATTGAAATAATGTAAAATGTAAATAATTTCACGAATGTCTACTGAGCTAAATAGAAAATTCCAGAAATTCAATTTTTTTATTACAAGTTCTACAATAATTGACCAAATTAAATATGTTTTCTCACAATTACTAGAAATCTATAATCAAAAATAATTGTCTGTTAATGATTTTGAATAAAAATGTCTAGAATTTATTTAAGATTAATTTACAGCAAATGATTTAAATAATAATACTTTAATCTTATTAACTTTTAAAACAATCTACATGACCGAATACAAAACACAAATAATTCTAATAAAATTTGTGCCTTCTTAAGGATATATAACAAACATTTTTTTGTTATATACCATAATATTTAAGGATATTTATTAATCCATAGATACATATAAATATATATACATATATATAAAATAAAACCTAAATTACTAGTAGTTATAGAGTAACTATGAGTGTTGCAATGGACATGGACCAAAAATCGATTTCGCTCAAATGTATTTTGCTATACGAATTCGATGTGATAGATTTTAAAAATAAATAAAAATGGCTGCGAATACGTACTGTGTACTACCAATGAAAGCGTCTGTTCCATTTTATTGATATTTGACATACAGAGAGAGTGTTACTTGATGTTGTTTAAAGTATAATTCGGTTGCTTTAGTAGATCCATGATAAAATCGGATCTATATTTTATGTGTTCTTGTTTCTAGTAGAATTTATATATTATTTTTTATATAATTTGAATGGAATTCGGTCGGTGTTTGGTAGACACGGATTGGTTAATTGATATCCGTGTTATCCGTTTTTTTACAATGCTATAAAAATACTATTAATTACAAATCACTATTACACATAACTACGAGTTATTTAATTACCCTAGGTTAGCCGGTCTTTTTAAATACATTTTATTGAAATTCTTTTGAAAAATTACAAAATCCTTGTTAGAAATTTTAAGTCAATTTGAATACTGGGGTATTACCAGTAAATATATAGGCATTATGCATATGAGTTTGGTTTTGTGTATAAGGGAAATTAAAAAGAAAATATTACTTTTTTTTTCAACATTTATATTTCATATATACATATTTATATATTAAGCTTAAAATTTATATGTATATACATAAATTTGAGATTTTCTATGTCCTTTTCTAAGCATTTTCATATTTATTTATATAAAAAAAAAATTACATAGTTAAATTTAAATGCATGACTCCTTAAGGATATATAACAATATATTTTCTAAGATTTAAGTTTGTTTTTTATATGCATAGCACATGATGATGATGATTCCAATGAAGTTAAGTAAAATAAGTTTATATTATATAAAAATATACAAAACTTGAATAAGAATTTGAAGAAATATTTTTTTTTATGCTCTTCATAGCTAAAAATGTATTCAAAGTAAAAGTTCATATTTGCATATTTTATATTTTGGGCAATACGTCTTTTTTTTATATATGGATAAATATATTATAAATTTTGGTCACATTTGTTAACAAGGATTTTTCTTTTTTTTTGTTAATGATGGTTTATGCGGCAGTTTTCTATATAATAATTTAAAATATTTCATATTTAAGAAGAAAAAATTACATTTTTAAAGTTTAATTGAATAAAAAAATAAATTGAAAAGAATTTAATAAATATTTAATAAAGTTTAGCAAAGAATTAAATCATTAGCTAAAGCTGTGAAATGGTAAAAGTACCATGGTAAAATCAAAGTCATTAGAAGTGTAAAATTTATTAATTAAATCATTTTTTGACTAAATTTAGTATATTAAAAAGAATCTTAATAGCTTGTAAGCGTTGGCTTTCAACTTCTTCAAAAATTTGTATTAAAACAAATATTTTTATTATACTTGTTGAATTTTCAAGCTTTACGTCGAAGTTTACATTGAAGATTTGTTTGTTTTTCGAAGATCTGAAGTTTTAAGATTTATAAAAAAATTTCAAGCCAATGATTACATTTTACATTGAAAATTCATCATTAAATTTTTATGTTTCTTTCGAATTACTGTACTGCTTTAATTCGGAATCCTTCAACTTTTCAAACAAGTAATAATTTTGTTTAACAATTACTATGTTAAATAACGATTTACATAGACAGACGACAATCGTACACATAAGAGTTTTCTCATATAAATCTTAAGATTATTACTTGAACGGAAAAGATCGAAGGGCTAGTTTTGTGGAAACTACATTTTACTAAATTTCTATTTTATATCTCTAAGTTTCATTATGAATGTTTTTCCACAAAAAAACGTTAAAAAATCATAAAAATTTTAAACCATGTTTTTCCATTTTCCAAGTTACAATATGATTTGAAAAAAAAAATCACATATTTTCCTATTGTAAATTATATAAAATATTTTACAAATATTTATGTATTATGTTTAAAAAGAATATCTTATTGCCGAAAGACATATAAACAACAACAACAAAAAAAAAAAGGATCTAACAAATTCTAAAGATATTTTTTATTATATGTTTATATTTAGTACGAGTAAAATAATGTTTATTACAAACATATAAAATTTATAATATAGAATTTTTTTTTGTCCTTTTTTTTTTGGTATAAATTATTTGGTCAAGTTTATTATTTGTAGATTTATCTAAATTTGTATTTATAAAGTTTTAGTAATCAACCAGAAATATACAAATTATATAGAAATTCATGAGGGAAATATTCGAAATTATTTAAATTTATATAACATAATTTAGATATGTTTCTACTGTTTGTGTAATTTATATTTTATATATAAAATGCATTTTATTTGTCCAGATGAATATATTTAATAATTAAGTCTTTATGGAGAGATATAAATCAAAAATAATAAAACTAGAAATTTTGATTATTTATTATTTTGATTAAATGAAAATTAATATTATATACATAAATATATGAAAATTAATTTAAATATTTCTATATAATATAATAAACAATATTTTGATTAATGCTATAGAGAGAAAAAAGGTTAAAACTATTAAATAAATGAAAATTTTAAGAGGTACCCATAAACTGTGATTTAATAGCATTAAGGTCGATCAAAATGATTTAAATGAAAATTTATTAGATTTTATATGGTATTAAGGTTGAAAAACTGACAATGATATTTTATTAGGTAACAAAAGTTTATTATAGTGTCGTCCTTTATAAATTGTATGTGATCCTTTAAGTGTATTTGATAATTTATTAGTAATATAAAAAAATATATAAATATTATTAACAACAATATTTTTTATTTTATAGAGCTTAGTTAATATCAAATATAGTATTTCGCAATTTGAATTTAAAGTTGTACTCAACCAGTTGGCTCTGAAGTATTGAATAAAATTTTACAATGAAATTGTTCGTTCTCTTGTAGAGTCTTAAGAAAACCATTTAATGGGGAAAATCGGACATGGGACTTGAAATCTACATACAGGAAGAATATTTCAAAGCCAGGAAGTTACTAGCACTTAGCAAAACTGAGCTACATACAATAACTTGTCTTTACATAGCTCACAGATTATTGCTGAATCAAATGGCACTTAAACATAACTGAAGTGTAAAAGTAACGATTATCAATTCAATTTAAATGAGCATAATCTTTGCGAATGCTCAACAGTTTCACGGATAAAATTGAAATAATTTGGTAGAGGTTTCTAATGAAGACACAACAATTTAATTTCTACAGAAGCTTGGACTTTAAATTAACAGAATATACAAAATAGATTTTGTATGTTGCGCGGTGGAAGAGGCAGACTTATTCCTCAATATTCCTACTTCTAATCTAACTACAATATTTCGTCAATAAAAACATTTTTATCGAACGAAAAATTCCTCAATATCTTTTACTTCATAATCATAAAAATAAGAAACATTTTTCAAAAAAAAAAAAATATTATGTAATTTTATTATTTGCTATAATGATAAAACGTTGTCTACAAATTAAAAACAACATAAATATCCTTTATTCCTTCATATTAATTTATATTCTGTTTTTTTTTGAATACATAATGCAAAAACCTTTAAAAATATGTGTAATTAGAGCAACAACCGGCAGACAAAAGAATTTAGGTCAAAAATCCTTTGTAGTTCAACAGAAAAAAATAATACAAAACGAAAAAAAAAAAATAATACAAAAAAATTATTATATAAAACCCTTTAAAAACAATATAAACAAATAAACATCCTTAAAACAACCTCACATATAAAATATAATACTGGGAGAAAACATCAACCAAACAACAACAATAAATATTTTTATGTATATGTAAATTAAACAGAAAAAGGATGTTAGAATAAAATACAAGAATCCAAGAACAAAAATTTTCTCAAGAAGTAAAATAAAATGAGGGAAAATGAAAAATCCAAACATTTGGAATGCATTGTATTCATGTTTTAATAGTACTCACTTTAAACAAGGACGTTAAATTTCCATTTAAAGAAAAAGCTGGATACGATTTTATTTAAGGAAGTTGTCAGTAAAAATATTTCAGAATTAGTCAATTCTTAGGTAACAAAATGTAAATAAAAATTATATTCCTGAAGGCGGTATTTGTTCTACAATAAGTACTAAGGAAGTACTCAGACTACAGTTTCATATTTTAAGTTTAGCAAAATCTTAATGGACCAATTGTCAGTTTTTTTTATCAAAATTGTAAATTTTTTGCAGACAGTATAGATAAAGTCTATTGAACTGGACACAATAAAAATGGAATTTTTGTAGTTTCTTAAACATTAATTTCAATCTGGTGTAACAATTATAATTATAGTAACTAAATGGAAGCTGTTAGTGTTTCTCAATCTAATTAATTGGATTCAAAAATAACTTTCTGAACAAAATGCGCTAAATGCGGTCATTTTCATTTTAGATATCAGAAACTATTATGCAGATAAAAATTGAATGACAGAATCACTCATATTTTTATGACTCCAGAAATCAATTTTTCCAATAATGCTTAAAGTAATGTTTGTCAGGACGTCTAAAATAACCAATTAAATTATCAGAAAACTTTCAATATAAAAGTTTGTGTTAGTCTTGGAAAGTGCGTTTTGTAGAAGGTGAAAAAAAATGTCAGTAACTGCGGTATTTACTTGAATTTTGAAAAAAATAAAAATTCAAAAATTTGTTCAATTAATTTCCAACAGGATGTTATTCTTCTGAAAAACCAGTGTTCACTAAATAAGGTAATTGATTGTATTTCTGATACTCAGAAAATGAAATTTACAAATAATTTTAATATTTACATTATGATTTCGTCGTGACGTATGAGGACTTGAATAGTAAAAACAAAGAAAATTAATTTAACTATCCCTAAAACTATGAAACTTTATTTGTATTCTGTCATACAGAGAAATTAGTTCATTTTAATTATCCATTTCCCCAAGAATAATTAAAAATTTTCATGTTATTTTCAAGTTTTCTTTTTGTCAATTGAATTTAAAATATCTTTTAATGTTATCAAGCAAATTCAACTTTAAATTATCAGAATTTTTTTTTTTAGAATAATTTATATCCTTAAAATCAGTAAAATAAAGGATATGCCAGATAAAAAACTACCACTGACAGTATAAATATAAAATAATCTTTAGAATTGAAAAAGGATATAATTAGGAAATCGAATTAATTTAATGGAATTTCAAAGTATAAATATATACGTATCCTAACTCGAAATCCTTTTCTTTTTTTTTTATATATATAAATATTTATGCAAGAATGATAAAACCTTAAAAAATTAGTGGTAAAGATTTGGTTCAAATTTTTTTTACTATTAACAGAAATAATTTTCGGAAATATCCTTTTTTTTTTAAACGCATGACCGAATATAAAATTGAATATTTGCAAAAAATTGAAAAAATTGAAAATAATCCTGATTGGGAGAGATTTATTTTATTAAAAACATATTTTATTTCTTCTTAAATTTCGAAAATTTTTAAGTAGGTTGGAAAGTGATAAATGTGGAAATAATTACAGAAGAAATTTTTGAAATAGGATTACCTTTTCTTTGTATGAATTATAAAGATTTAAATGAAAATAATATATAAATTTAAGATTCAGTTATATTAAAGAGAAAGGATTTGTTGATGTTCAGATTTTTTTTATCGATATTTTAAGGAATTGGAAAGTCAATAAATTATAATTTTTCTATACGGGTTGAATGAGGAAATACTTTGATATTATTTTTTAGAACGTATACAAATCTAGAGATTTTAGATGTTTAAATCTAATATTTCATCTGCAATCAAACGCGTTCTTTCGCTCTCTATAACACAGACTACAAAATAGTATTCTTAAAGAAATTGTAATTTGAAAATAACTTTTTATTTTAAATGCGAAACCACTGCGTTTATTGTAAATACTGTCATACAATTTAATACATTTCGACTTTAACGATCGTATAGAGAGCGAATGAAAGCGTTAATTGTAGATGCAGCATAAAAATATAATTTTCCAATTCAGTGCCTAGCATGATACAAATTAACTTCATATTATTAAAATTAAATTTCCATCAATTGTTGAACATTTATTTTCTCGCAATTGTTACGTTTCGATCAAGACAATTAATGCACTTTTCAAATACGGTTTGAAAACAACGCTACAGTTTGTCATTTAGTTTCTAAATATTATTTTTGTAACCAATGCTAACATAAATTAAAATTAATTTATTAATTTAGATTCCTTTTTAATACGTTGTGAAAACCTCTTTAAAAATATAAATAAATTTATTTATAAAATAATAAAACGAAAATCAAATAAAATCTTCACAACTATAAATTTTAACATAGGACTTTTTAAACTAGGAAAATTAAACGTGACAAAGTTTTCTAATTATTTCAATTAAAAAATGTCTACCGGATATTAAACTGAATGAGTTTTGGTTTGCTTTTAGAAATCATTTCGAGGAAATAAAATGAAAAAAATTTATAATTTTTTTTTTTTTTTTTTCAAATAATATTAAATTTCAACTAAAAATTTCGTTCGTTTTTCATACGCTTTTTTATCTTGAGATATTTCTATCTTATGTACTACTCGTAACAAAACAAAAATGAAAAAAAAAATCGAAAGAAAAACTCACTGTGAACGTCGTGAAACTGACACACACATGGCATTTAATTTATTGCTGAATTAAATGTCGTTTTTTTTATTTTTTTGCTTTAAAATTATATTTTTCTGAGAAATATATAATAAGGGGTCAAATGAGGAAAAGTTTGAAATGAAAGGATTTTCCAGATAAAAAAGTGTAATATTAAAAATGATAGAACTAAAAATTAAAGGAGTTGCAGTGGTTATATAATATTAACGCTTTGACGGGCACAATTTTGTTTACTGATTCAGCTATAGCTGAAACAATAGATCACATGAACAGATCACTGCAATTGCAGTTGGTGTCCGCGAACGTGTTAATAGGGTTTTTTGTATGCTGAACAGTTGTAAACACAATTAATAGCATGGTATCGACAAAATGTAATAGGTGATATTTTATGATCTGGTTTTGTGTGTCAACCATGGAAATATCAGGCAAAGCCGCCAAAAGGAAAATCATAAGGAAAATGTATTAAGGGAAATCTGCAAAACAGTAATAACAAAGTTGTGGAAGTAGGTTGCAGTGTGACGACCATTACGACTGTGTCAGAGTCGACGACGCCATTAGTTAACTATAATATTAATTAATTTACCAATTATGTTAAATTACATTTCAATGTTTAATGTACAGCGCCATCTTTCGTGAAACTATTATTATCACTATTGTAATTTTCTCTTCATTATTTTTCAAAAATCTAGGTTCTTAATATCAATTTCGTTCATCATTTACTAAATTTAATAAATGATTAATTCTGCAGGATCTAATTTGATAGGAACAGTCTTTTAGAGATATAAAAAAATTAAATTTATGCCATCATCGTCCGCTAAGCGCCATTTTTCGTATATTATACTTAAATTTATGTCTTAATTGTCTGATATCAAATTATTGTACAGCTTTTAAATATGAAATCCATTAAGGATGTTGATGAACATTTACTATATGTCAAATAATTATTTTCAAATTTTACAACAGAGTGGGACAGACAGAAAAACGTTAACAGCGTTCTCTAAAAAGCACTATAAAAGTGTGAGTTTTGTTACAAATGGGAATTTATAATAATTTTTTTATAACTTGTTATAAATGTGACAGAAGAAATTAGAAAAATATGAACATATTCATATATATTTTAATATTAGGTAACCTAAATATAAATTATAATAACGAAAAAAAAATGAAGAGAAAAAAAAAACGAATTATTGGAATGAAATGTCGGCAAAATTATAAAATTTTAAAAAGAAACGTAGCAACGTAAAATTTGACACGACAAAATATACGTACATAAATGTATTAAAATTATTTTAGTAAAAGGAAAAGTCAAGAAAACACCAATTATTTTCCAAAACAGAAATAATTTCAATTTTCAAATTGTTATAAATGACATTTTTAAAATGTTACCATTTTTATTTAATGCTGTTTTTTTCTTTCTTTGTAAATATGGAATTTTTTCAAGTAGAAATTTTTAATTTATTACTTACAGTTCAGTTTTGCTATAAAGATGATATTTTTGAAAAAAAGAAAAATATAAATTTGCTGTACGCTTCCGTGGAGATTATAAAGCATTTATTAAACCCTTTCAAGGAAATTTAAATACAGCTATTAGCAAAGTTATCATTACTGCGGTTAAATAATGACACAATTTAAGGAATTAACATATTTTTTTAAATTTTAAAAACGTCTGTGAATAGTCTAATTTGGATTTGTTGGTATGGAACTTGATAGCAATATTCTTTTAGGGATCTATTATTATTTTATTGAATTTTATTAGTTTGTATTGATTTTACGGAGCACAGATAAGGCTAACTACATTAAATTCAACTGACAATATTACCAGGATATTTATTTGGTTTCACAGTTCCTATAACTTAAAGCATATTCTTAAAGTTCTTCTTCTGTTAAGAATTATAGTAGCAGTTTCTCTACCTTTAGTTACTTAAGGTGACCAATTATTTGCCATAGCATAAACCGGGACACATTAGAAACACAATTTAAAAAAGTTATATTTATAAAATCATTAAGTTAATTTAAAAATATGTACTTGTAATTGTAAATTGCTAACAAAACTGATATACTTTTCAGAAAAGTATAAAAATCAAGACAGTAAGTCCTTTTCAACAATTAATTTTTAATTATTGATTTTGATATTAAAAACATCAACTGATTTTTTGTCCCCAAAGTTCAGATAAGGTTAATTATTGGAAAAATACTCTGCTCAATATCATTCGTTTCTGGTAAACAATTTGAACATTTAAAAATTTAATTTTATTCGAACTATCATCCATTGTGATGAAAAGCTGTCTGAAAAGCTGTTTAAAAATTAGTTCCTTATTCTTTAGTTGATAATTCATTACAAAATCCATAATCTTTTAACTTGTCTATTTCATTGTTTACTGAAATCGGAATAAAAAAATAATTTCATCGATATTTTTAATTTTTTATCAGTTATTTAACATCAAAGATTTCACATTTCTTCTTAAGAATTTGTAAAATATATTACCGTACTGGCTAGAGCACCAAAACATCTCATAACCAAGAAGTTTTGTATATACAATATTAGCGAAATTGGAGTAATTCTAAATTCTTTAATGGTAAGAAAAAAAAAAATACATTTTACTAAAATTCAAATGCATGGCAAGCAATCAGTGGCAGTTTTAATTGTGTTGTTTCAATTATGAGCGTTATATTTGAGCGTTAATCAAGATTCTTTTAAGATGATTTTGTAAAAATATTTTTTCTTACATTTCAATACCAAATTCGAGACTTTCCCGGATATTTCTGTGCCCCGGCCGATATACTGCGACATGTGGTAAAATACTGGACAATCTATATGGTTATATTAAGTTACTAGGACGTCTACATATCATAGCACATTTCTGATATATCGTGTTGATGTTTTTCTTACAAATTCCCAGTAAATAAAATAATTATTAAAAACGTTAACTTTGGTATGAGCTTTAAACTTTTAGATTATCTAAATAAATAAATTCTGATTTGGAAATTTATTTTAATGAAGTTCTCATGAACTAATTTATGGAATTTTGTGCTATAGGTCAAAAGTGTGAAGGTATTAATTTGTCTGGCCGTTTGTTTATTATCAATAGTTAAAAGTCTATTTTCAAAATAGATGTTCAAAAGAAATGTTCTTACTAGTATTTAAATAAGCTATAAAATTGCCCGGACTTTAGATTTATTAGTTTATTTTAAATTTTTTTTTTTTTAATTTAATTTAATTTTACATCTTTTGTTAATATATTTTTTATGAATTCATCATCAATTTTATATTTATATAGGTAATATAATTCCATCAAAACAACATAAAAATAACGACAAATCTTAATTTGAAATATGAATCTACAAAAATATTTAAAAGAATCCATTCAAAATATCAAGAGATATACAAGGTACAAATATAATAAGTAAATTAATTTCAAAATATCAAATCTTATGTGAATAGTTTCTAATTGGATATTTGATAGTTGATGACATATAAAATTCCCCAAATTGTTAACGTAAAATATATATAACAAAAAAAATTTATCAAAATTCAAATCAAGTTAAAGATTGAACAAAATATAACAAAGAATAGAGAAAAACAATATAAATCTAAAATCTAGCTAATATTTCCCTAGCGTTTTGATTTTATCAGACATTTAAATGAGTTTTTATATGTTTGCAATCCAGAATGAAGATTTAAAAGAAAATTTTGTAGTTCTTTTTCTGGTTCAGAAAAACTACTGGAAATACAGAAAAAAGAAAGAAATCAATTTAACTAGTGATGGACCAAATGTCTACCAAATGTTTCTCATCATTTTTATAGAAGTATCCATACTTTTCTATATATAGTCCAAGAAAGGAGCTCGATAAAAAAAAGTAAATAAATTAGAAAATTTTATAAATTGTGAAAAAGAATCTTTACGTCTCTTTTATAATCTCTCGTTCTATTTTTATGTATATATGTATATATGTATATATAGGATTATAACTTTATCTCTACTTTGATCCTTAATTGGCAACTTTAAGCTTTTGGGGATTTATGGAATTAAGGTTATACATCATCATCAGTATCTGTTGAAAGAGGAAACTATTCTCTATCTATAAAAAATATATAACGTAAAAAAATATCTTTTAATATTATATGTCGGAAAAATATGAAACTAAAACTAATAAAGGATAAAAATGGATTCTGTTTCCTAAGGAAATAGACAAAAAAATAATAATAATGTAAAATTGGACTGAACTTATTCTAAAAGACGGATGTTATGTTTACAGATATATAAATTGTGGTATTCAGTTTTACTTGTTAAATAGATTGAATACTATCCACATAAAGATAATTTTGCCTCCCTCTTCGTAACGTGTTCTTATTATGAGGTTAATTTTTTATTGATTATTATCTCATACCTCATTCATAAGATGAATTTTGAGATATTGTTTTACAGCATATATGCCGATTTTGGGATTTTGGTTATCTACTAGGTATTTTTTTAGTGTAACAAAAACAGAAAAATGGACTACATTCTCTGTATCTTCGAAAAAAAGACTAAAATGATTAACCAATGAAAACTAAGCCTTACATTAGAATAGAAGTTCATATAAGTTCAAAATTTAGGTTAGGTTAGGTTGAATCGCAAGAAGAATTACGGATTTTCTACAAATCGACCGATTCATGGATTTAATGGCAGTGGGGATAATAATGTTCTCAGAGTAACTATTTGTAGCTTTTTTCAGGCTTACTTTTAGTTTTCATTCCCTGCAGTGGACTAGGACAGTTAATTTTACGATTTTATGCCAAAGTGATTCATTTAAGACTAGCCAGACTTACGCTCAAATCAATTGCTTTAGATTTTATTAACAAGTATAATAAGAAAAGGAATTTATTAGATAGATAAACTAACAATTTTGTTATAAAAACTTGTATTTTTAGAATTTATAGGCTATTACGTTAAGATATTTCATAATTAAATTTTATAATTGATAAATTAATTCTACATAGTTTAGTATAAGGTATTTTAAACTAGGTAACCTGATATAATCTGACTTATTTTTAATCCATTTAAAGTATAATAATTTTGATAAAATTCATTTTTTTTTTGGTTAAAATGGACAAAAATCTGAAAAAAATATAAATAAACTTTTTTAATTTATTAAAAAATAAAGACAACAAATCCCCAAAGGAGGTCGTCATTTCGTTTTTTTTTTTCGTAGCAAATACAAAATATGGAAAAACTTTTAATTACAATATTCCTTTTGACATTGAAACGTATTAATATTATAATTAAAGTTGATGGTAAATTCTATTTTTTTTTTATATATTTTATTTTGCTGTACATATTTTTTCCGTTTTGGTATTAATTAGGACAATAGAAAGATATTAAAAAAGTTTTTTTTTTTTTTGAGGAAAAAGCCTCAAGGAATAAACTTTCTATAAAAATTTGTTGTCTTTTAATTATATTATTGGTCTATATAAAGTAGATAGTGTAGAAAATTCACTTTCATCATTTCAATAATATATTTCTGTCAATAAATTTAATTTTATATTAATAATTATATTGTAGAAATGAATTAAAGAATTTGTAATAAAACTTTTGATTTAATTTTATATTATATTTTAATAAAACGTTAAAATTATACGTAATTCTTAAATGAGAATTATTTGTTATTAATAATTCTTTGGTATAATGTTTTTAGATTATGAAACAAGAATGCTAAATAACGAATATAATTTATAAAGACTAAGTATGAGGACAATAAAGAATATGACCTAATATTTTAATGATGCAATTACTTAATATGCACTGTAGAAACAGTATTTTAAAAATTAAATCCTCATTTGAGTCAATTTCATGTAATTTTTGAAGACGTAAAGAAGGCAAGTAATTTACCCTGATTATTTTAAGAGGAAAATGATGAAATAAGAAGTTTTTTGTATTTAATTTGAAGAAAAATTTAATATTTACCAATATTATTAAATAATCAATTAACCCTTTCAAAGTTGGATACTTTTTCACATTATTCAGCTATAGCTGAAACAATAGATAACGTGTACACTAGATGTATATGTCTCATCTCCGCTGCGAAAGGGTTAAATGTTTTTTGTAAATATATATATTATAAAAATATCAATATTGTAATTTTTTTAAGTAACACGTAACACTATCAGTACAACATTTACAGTATCATAGTAACAGTATAACAGTAACAGTTAAATTTTGTAGGTAACACGTAACTATAACATTATTACAGATACAGTATAACATTAGCAGTAAGCATAATTTCTATAGTATAACAGTAATATTATAACAGTAACATAGTAGTATAACAGTTACAGTAACTGTTGTATAATGTATATATAAAATGGTATTTGATTCCGCAGTTTTAATATCATAAATTTCTATAGAGCACTGAAATACTTTAATATTATATGTAATAAAGGAGATGTCACATAATATCAAAGTTACAAAACATTGTCAAAATTAAATCTTCTCAAACAA
The DNA here is from genome assembly GCA_963920725.1 of Rhamphomyia laevipes. Taxonomy (NCBI): domain Eukaryota; kingdom Metazoa; phylum Arthropoda; class Insecta; order Diptera; family Empididae; genus Rhamphomyia; species Rhamphomyia laevipes. Next base: position 16,496,811 of record OY987258.1, read on the forward strand.
AACTATAAATAATTAAAATTTATTCTATTTATTATTATATGAAAATATTTATAACAATTTTTATTTCAAATATTATTAAAATGACAAATGACTCATTCAATTTTGATGTCCCCCCCATAAAGGACTCTAAAAATATGTATAATTCAAAAAGACTGACACTTAATAGTTCATAAACCTTTATAATATCCTGATAGATTTTCCTAGAATCATCAAACTAATAAACAAAAATGTTTTACATCGGAATGGATAATGTTTTATTAAATATAAATTAGCCATTTTTTCCTGTAACTAAAAATATGTTTGACTTCCGGGATAAAATAAAATATTGCCTCTTCAGCAAAACAATTTTCTTTAAGAAACTATATAATAAAGTTACACCTACTATAACAAATATTAAAATATTGCAATCCGAAGAGTGTTGTCCTTAAGAGATGTGAAATATTGTCTGGCAAATATATAGAAGAAATCTTTTGTTTCAGTATAATGATGGTAGGTTGGAGGTGGTTGGATACAATTCTATATTAGTGGAATAGTATTAGAACATTCTTCACCAATTTTGTAATTTAGACATTTTGTTCAAATATATAATTTAGTATACATATAAACATACTGGTATATCCGGTTTAAGTAAGAAGGATGTATAAGTTTATTTAATAAGTCGAGTATTTGAGAATAACACGGAAGTGTAAAATCTAAGGAAATATTTTAATAGACAACATATTTTATAATATAATGAAAAGGATTTTCATCGTCAGTTATTGTTTTTTTTTTTTTAATTTGTATAAGGATAAGGATAGAAAAGAATCCTTTTGTGTACTTTGGAAATTATAGAGAGAAAGGATTCAGAAACTTGTTTGTTAATAATAAATTAAACTTGCTTGCACTTTCAGTAATTGTAGAAGATAATTTTTTTTATAACATTTTATCTGCCAAGCACTGAAATGTTAGACTGGGGTAATTATAAATTTGATACATTTATTTATTTATAATTAGCAATACGAAAAATATAAATGTTAATTAATACAAAATGTGGTTCAAAATTAAATATTTAATATTCATGCTTAGAAAATAATTTGAAGTAAAATTATTGAGATTAGCATCATCGTTCATGCATAGTTTAATTGATTCTGTAAAAAGTAAAATTGAAAACTATAAAAACTTTGAAATAATTACAAAATATAACTAAATTATTTTATATTAAAATTGTTTTACGTCTTTAAAATATATTTACTTAAACACAAAAATTGCCTCTTAATATGTTAAAGCACCATATAACTAGTTATAACTAATATCTCGAAATGCTATCTGAAACTTAATCTAATTTATCATTATTAGATTGGGGTCATTAAAACTTACAACTTTACTTAATCCACACCGCTATATAAATAACATATATTGTGTCTACCTTTGCAATATTTATATGGTTTATTAGATCCGGTTTCCCTAATCCGGTTTACATAAGAAATCAGTCTTTTGCGGGCAATAGTTTAAGTTTCAAAATCGCAAGTACGACAAAGCGACATTTCCTATTTTCTGACTTAACGATTTTGTTCAGATTATATCTAGCGTCAGTAAAGACGAATTATATATAACAATCACTTGACATCCAGCTATAAATAATTATAGTGTATTTATGATAAATTTGAACCAATCTTAAAAATGTTAAAAATTTAATTAGTAATTACATAATTAAGTCTTCTTAGTTAGTAGCACTAATAAAATACTTCTAATATACTTTATAAATGGAAAAATCTTATAAATGGTAATATTGACCTTTCTTTATATTAGTCTCGTAGAAAGAATTACACTATTAGTTAAAGCGGAAATGTAACATTTAATCTTATTAATTTTCTTAAATGATTCATTTTTTTTTTGTACTATACTTTTTACATCACAATTTTTTATGTTGTTTTGCAAATCCGTTTGTTAACAGAATTTTCACTAAAATGAAAATACAAAGATTACGTCACAGCTAAATATCCTTTTATTATTATATATTTAAACAGAGGGATGAAAAATGTAGCAAATAAAATATTAACAAAGACATTTTTATTTTCATTTTGTATACGAAGGCGATGAACTTTCCTTTAATACAGAAAGCTATTTAACAAAAAAAAAAAAAATAAAAAAAAAAAAAATCCTTTTAAATAAAATTCACTTAATAGTTAGAAAGTTTCTTTGGATTGCTTTCTCTTTCAGTTTATGCTTTTGGGGGATAGAAACATAAAAAAAAGAATTATTATTGTTGTCATTTTGAAAAATTATTTTGGAATTTGTAATTTATGAGCAACATAAAATGAAGAAAAATAATTATTCTTTTCATTTAATTCCAGCTTTAAGTAATCTTTATAATTAGTAATCGAGAAATTAGGAATCTCGACTAGAAGCATCGTTTTCCTGTTACCAAGAAAATGGATACCTAATTTATTTAGGTTAGCTAAAGCAAGTATTAAGGAGAGATAATGTAAGTATTAAGGAGGAAACATAGGGATAAAATATATTTTATCCTTAAGCTTGATTACAAGTACTTTCTCACATGCTTCCAGTGTCAAAAAGACATACAAATTAACAGGTTACCACCTGATTTAGTCTTCACTATAATGGAAAAAACGCTACTAGTTCCATTGTCTGTCATCTGTTAATTCGTGGCTTATAAATTTAAAAATTTGATTAAAAAAATTAAATTAAGATAGTGTTCAAATCGTATATAAGCTAGAAATTTTGATATAGTTCTTTATATCCGAAATATTTTAGTTTATAGATCAAATTCGATATTTTCGACAACACTTTTAGTTATATTTTTATGAAACGTTTAGAGTTTGATATTCAAAATTATCTCAAATTTGAATTGATATCAAAAATCAGAACTTTTTCGATCTAATTTTCAAATTATAAGATTCAATTTCATAAAATTTCGGGTTTTGTTATCAATAAATTTATGAAATTTGAAAATTTTGATCTTCTCTTTCTGATAAAAGTGTGGAATATTATCGTACAGCCCTAAATCGTTGAATTTATTATTGGCCAATTCATGAAATTACTTGAAAATTAATCGGATTTTTATTTAGTTGTAGTTTTTCCGTGTGTTCAAAGTTGGCCATTTCGGGGTTATCATCATTCGTTACTTCAACTTCAAATATCATCAAAATATTAAATGACTTACTCTAAACTCTGCTATTTTAGATCGTTAGAAAAGTAGCACTAGGATACCAAAATTTTATATGTCTGGAATGGATAGAAAATACAAATTCTCGAAAATTTCAAATCACACTCCCACCAATAAGTTTCATTACTATCTTATAGATTCAACTGAATTCAATTGAATTTTTAAGAATCTAATTGATAATAAATATACAGTTTAAATCAAATGGTAATACCTCACGCCAATGAACTGGCAATTGAAAATTCTAAAATAAAAATATCTTGAAAATTCTTTAAAGAGAAATAATTACATTTCACATAGAATATTATTTCAGGTTTGATGATATGAATTTGAATGAAAACATCATTATAAATGTATCAATGCTTAGTGCTATTAAACGCTCCAAGGATAATATCTTAAAAAAAACTTATTCACAAGGACTGGTGCACAATCAAAACTAGTACAGCACACTATAAAAAAGTGTTTCTTTTTTTTTGTGTTACTTTTGTTCCTTTATAATAGTCGAAATACTAAGTGGGTATTCATAGAACTATTTTCTATTTTTCTATAGAATGGTTTTTCAAATATGTCTATCCTACAATAGCATCAATAGCGCTAGAGTTTGGAAGTTCTATTTGATCAAATAAAAGGACATTCTTAAAAAAATATAAATAATTTCAAAAGTATATTTCAAGAATTTTCAATATTTTTTATTTTTTTAAGGAAAATCAATGTTTTTATTTGGATTTGTAATAGTGTGTACGATGCAACATGTCTGACCGAATGAGTTCATAGTATTTTTTATGTTTTGATTTTGTTGGATCAATTTTGTTAAGTGAACTTTGCCAAGAATATTATTGAATATTATGATATTATAAAATGATTTTATTCATATCAAAATCCTTGAGAATGTATACGAAATAAAAAAAACGGGATGAAAAAGTGTTTGAAATTCAAGCTATATAAAGAATTTATGCAAAAATGATTAACATCATTTTGAGGTTAATTTGTAAAATTGAAAAACTAGTCAATTGAACTAACTGGCTTTCAATTATGGGATATATTTATTAGTGTACACTTATCGAATTTAAAGAAAATTGTGCTTGTCAGTTCTGCTAAAATATGCATTTAGGCTCTAGTCAAAATGGTTCATATCTCATTAATATCATTAGTTATTTCTGACTAGTTAGCTCTTTAAACAAACTGCAATTAAATGTCCCGAATAAAACATTCACGGGAACTTTTTATTTATAAGTATTATAATAATTTATATAATTCAGCACATAGTCAATTCCTAAAGTAGATGGAAGCCGTTGATCAAAAAAATGTTTTTTATGATTAAAATAAAAACTTTTTTTTGAGAAATAGAAGTTTTAAATACTCTCTTAAAAATTAATCATTCCACTAAATAAATTGACTATATCACTTTAATGAATATGTTACACTGCCAGTGAAAGCTTCGTGTCCTTTTTTAGTATTAAATTAGCTATTTTTTGCTACAGATCGAACAAAATCTTCTTAATAAGAAATTTTCATATATATTTTCAAAATATTCCGAATCTATTTCTTAAGATTAAATCTGGAATTCTATAAATTTATTTGAAGTTTTTCCTAAATATATATTTTTTCCACTCGAATATGTATTATAATGTCTTCATTATAATGTATGAAATCCTTCTGGGGATATACCCTGAATTGATGATATTTTTTTTTGTTGAACATATTCCACTTATCATATTTTCTTTTTCATTTTCATTTTTTTTTTAAATTTTATTTTACGAAAATTCTCAAGAAAATATTTGTTCATTGTATATATAGAAAATGGTATTTGAAAATTTTCCATTAAAATTTCAAGTGAATCGGAAGTTAGATTTTGAGGTTGTTTATTTTTTTTCTTGTTGGTCTACAAGGATATTTGTTTATGTGTGAGAAATTTTATTTATACATTATTATGTAATATAAATGCATTTTCTAAAAATTTCAAAGAGATTTTTATTAAATACGAAAAAAAAGATTAAAATTGTGCATCCTTGTAAGGACCTATATGTATATATAAAGTAGAATCGAAATAAACAATGATTTTATGGGCCACTTGGGTTTGCCTGATATGTTGATTAAATTGAATTTAAATGATGATTGATTAAGTATTATGGCAATGAGTGTCTGTAAGTTTTTTTTTTTTTACGATGAAAATTTTATATGATGAAAATAAACTAGACTCAAGGGAAACCAAATGAAATGATGGATCAATTTTATATTTCTTGTATATAATGCTATTTAATAAAGAGATCTTTTGTAAATAATTGTTAAAAGGTTAAGGATTTTATGTTTAAACAATTGTTGCTCACTGGATTTACACATTTTTATGTTTTTTTTTTATATATTAAATTTAAGAGTTTTTTGATTGGAATATATAGAATATAAATTAGCAATACGAGTGACTATTAAGTATCCTATAATTCATCATAAACTAGTGTATTTTGTGGAAGTTACATTATAAAATTGAATATTTTATAATGAAAGTGTCAGGAAATATTACTTAAAGTGGGACTTAACATTTAAAATAAATTTATTGAATATATAACATTTTAAATAAGTAAAATGTAGTTAGGTAAATTTATGAACTGGGGCGGAATAATGTAAATTGATTATTGTGATTGTCAAATATCACAAATCATGTTATATGATTTATAACGTTGATTGTCGTCACACTTAGTGATAGTTTGATAGTTTTATCTAATTTAGATAAATTAGATAAGTAATTTATGTAAATTTAGAATTAATTTTCATATGTTGAAGGTCGCCTAAAATATTTTAGAGTATTTTTGGAAAGACATGCATGTCTGTTATCAAAATGAAATCTAAACTAAACCGTGATTACTCCAAATTTGGTATTTAATATTGAGTCTCCCCGAGCTAGAAACCTAGTAGTGGTTACTTGGAAGAAAAATACCATAGTTTATTATAACTTCCAAATAAAATTTATAAGGTTATGGTAATATATTTAAAATTAAACTTTATGTCCTTAATATATAATTTTTTAAGATTCTGTATATACTTTGAATATGGTTATAATACGAGAAATTTAGCTTTGACATCAATATTACTAAAAATTTATGAATTATAACATAATTTTAGATTCTTCAAAAGGTGTAGAAAGGCACATATTTTATCAAATAGAGAAATTCTTGTAGACCTTTAACAAGTTTTGTGAAACTATGTAAAATACTCTGTAATACACTAAATACAGTTCTACGTAAATATTTCAATGATAAGATTTTCTATACTCTTCAAAATTATGTTTTACATAATTGATTTTTCTTTATCAAAAATTTGTTCGCCATAAAGCAATTTGTATAGAACTCTACAGGACTATTTGCATACGTTTCTATTTCTACCAATCCAAAACCTGCTTCCGTTAAACCGTGACATTATAAAAATGTTTTAAACAAAATTAATAAAAAAAAAATCAATTAAAATATTATTACCTATTAAATTTTCAATTAGATAATTAAAGATTTTCATTAACAAAAAATTCCAATTAAAAGTAAAATAAAATTTCGGTTTTGTAACTTTGTAAATTCATTCAATTTATTTTATGTAAACATTGTTTAAATTTACTATAAAAACCATGTAAATTAAAACAATTTTAAATAAAGTATAATAAATATAATAATTCTTATATGGATATACAATTTAATGCAAATGAATGTCCCTCTAAGGACAATTTTTTTAACGTATATAATTGTACTTTCTATTGAAAAACAATATTGAAACATATAAAATAAACATAACGAAAGGATAACGTGTAATGGGATTTTTGTTAATTTGAACAGTCAATATAGTAAATTGATTAGAAAATGTTTAAACTAAAAGTAAATGTTTTTGTGATTTGCTAAAAAATTGTTATTTTCTAATAATACTTAAAATATACACGAAGTTTTTTTTTACACTATATGAATTGATATCAATTTTATAGGAGGACATGCTTAAAAGCTTAAGATAAAAATGTGTAATAAATTTGTATAAAAATATCGGAATCGTTACAACATAATAATACATATATAAATATATTTTTCGTTTATATACATAATATCTTCTCAGCTACATTAGGATTATAAAGATTGAACAATTTTTTTTTTGATTTTACGATAGTTTTGTTAGTATAGAGATTTACAAATAAACTTTTATCAACTTTTAATGGGATTCAGTTTTACAAAATCACATTTAAAAATATGACTAATATAAATAAAGTATATAATTTGCACCAATATTTCAAATTCAATTTAAATTTTCTAGTAGTTTTGGTACTAGTACAAAATGACTTAAAATTACACTTTGTCTGTTACTTCAGAATAGTTTATTATCACTTATTTCCCGGATCTATAAGTGCAAGAAACGTATACTAAAACCAACAGTCTTCAGTAGTTGATGCCTCCGATATATTGGTCCCCGAATCCTTTGTATTTTATTTGTACAAACTATTAAACCAGGTAAAATAGTTCATATACAGATACATTAACTGAGATACCAGATCCTAAACTTCATTAAAAGAATTAAATAGGAGCTTAATTAATCTATATCTGACGGCAGAAATTATGTAAAAACATAACAGAAAAAAAAATCTTAATCTGTTTAGATAGTCAAACAACTCTAAAAGTACTTGAGAATCGATACTAGTGAAGAAATGTAAATTTAACCTGCAAAGGAATCATTTAAGAATCATTTGGCTTAAGAATCATTTGGTCACCAGGACATAGTGCGATTGAAGACTATTAATAATTCGTCTCCAATATACCAAATAGGGCTCCCACTAGCAACCTCTATGGAATTTTTCGCAAAGTGGGCCGCAGAGCTTTAACATACGGACAAAACTATAGTGAATTGTTACGATACGAAAACCTTTTGGGGAACCGTAAACGCAAAGTCTAGTAAAATGATTCTGAAAAATAAACCAACGATAGTATATAGATGTAGTCACAGTCACAGGTCATATTCTACTCAGGAAGTAATCGAAAAGATTAGGATTAATAGAAACTTCAGTATATAGAATAGAGGATGTGGAGAAGCAGTGGGAAACACTAAAACACCGCTTCAGTTACTGCTCTGCACTCTGCAGTATAGATTTAAATATTTGTTACGTCAAGTTCAAACCATCCAGAAGACTAATTGCGTTCATGCGAGAGGTGAATTGTAATGCGCGCTAAAGTAGAAGAAGCCATTATGTCGAAAGTGTATTGCACCCTCGTGATCTAGGTACGTGGAGTAGTTTTGTTACCATTCCCTCCCTTTAAAAGAACCAACCAACCAACTAATATGTTTGAAATTGAATTTTATCTATGTTAGAATTAACTCCTAATAGATTATTAGATCCTGTTTGATGAGGAAACAATAAATTAATTATTGTTATTGCAGCTACCATAAAAGGCTAATCCTCCTCATATTCATTGTACTAAATCTGTTCCTAAAAATGGGATAGTTGATAATAATTTCGTAATTACTGTAGCCCCTCAGAAAGATATATCTTATGCAAGTTGTTCCTAACGAAATCGAATTTCAGAAAGGTTTTATAGATGTAATACAAAACTTCTTGAGTTAGATCTCGACATTTATACACCATAAATATATTTTCAAATTTTTACATATATTTTTCAATTTTTCAATTGAAATAAAAAATAATATAATTTTTAAAATTTCAATATTTATTTATACAAAGTTCCTTAAATCCGAAAATCACAATTATATTTTTAATATATTGAATTCGTTTATGAAAACTTATATGGTAATTAATTTATATATAATTTAATAATATCTACCTATAAACTTTCCAATTAATCGTAAATAAATATATTTTGAAATATTTCCTATATACAATATACTGGAAACCATTTATATACCTTACCATCTTACCTACATATATAACCTTGTATACCAGAGCAAGAATATTTTCCTTCAGTTAACCTTTCATTGTACACTATCTAATCTACAAAGAAAATGTAATTTTCTCTTATATTTTAATGACACAATTTCTAATAATAAAATGATGCAATAAAGGAAGAGAAGTGCAAGTAAACGAATCCTATAGAGACAATGTGTTGTTAAATGTTTTATAGAATTATTCTATTTGTATACAAGGTGATCGAATTTATCATGATACCATTGAGTTAAATTATTATTTGAAAATCGATAAGCTATCAAAATTTTTATAACTATATTATTATCATCTTCAAAGCCTTCAAGAGCTTTTAATTGTATTTAAAATGAAATAAAAAAAAAATTGTCTGAATAGTCTGATTTTACAGGTTACCATGCCTGTAGCAAATTTGAATCTGACTATGGAACCATATTTTGTATTGAATACGTTTTGTTAATTGAATTAAATGATAAACAATTAAGAAACTTATGGAAAAACCAATTTATACTGCAACCTAGAGCGACAGTCACAAAATGGACGATCGTGTACAAATTTAGTAACGATTTTTCTGGTGAATTACATTTGTTTACATTAAAGTTATTCAGTTGGTAGCATAGTTAAGTGGATTTGAAATAGGGGTTTGATGAAAGAATCAATAAAATAAGAAGTGTTTCATAGATAGAAAAGTAATGAAGTGGTCACTTGTATTTAATCTCTAATGTTCCCATCAACTATTCCACATATAAATGGCATGCCTCCTGAATGCAAAAAATAGTATAAAAAAGATATACTTACTGTACACTCAGTACATTTTGGGGACAATATATCTTTTGAATAGAATTTAATCAGAATGGAAATTCAATTGAAATTGTAAATTTCTTTATTTTATACTACATATAATATTTATGAAATGAAATTTTATGTTCTCATCATCATAAAGTCATTTTATGCAAATTAATACTAATTGGGTAAGGAAATTCATTAAAGATCGAATCAATTTTTTTTTATTATTATAATATTTTTCAATCTTTTCCTTTTCATCGTTTTTATTAAAGAATATTTATATAAATATTAAGAAGGATTTTCATAGAAATTATTTTATAGCATATAAAATGTTATAAAATAATAATTTTTTTTATTTTAACTACATTGAGATGACGAAGAAGTAATAATAAAATATTATTAAATTGAACAATAAATTAACTTTCAATAAAAAATTTATATAGCATTGGAGGAATCAATCAGATTGGAATTTTTATGACTACTACTCTATAAGGTATAATAAAATTATGATATTTTCTATTTCTATGCAGCTTTTTAAAGAAATTTATATATTTATAATGGAGAAATTAGATGAGTTTTTCAATGCAATTTGATAAAAATAAAATTAAAATATAATGAAATTTTGATAGATAATTATAAATTGTGTGGAGAGGAGTGGAATGTAAAAATAATAATTTCAAATAATATAAAATTATAGAAAAAATTAAAGAATTGTCATTATAGCAAATTGAAATACATATTCGGTCCAATATTTGATGAAACCTATTGAGATATATGCTTGAGCATAGTAGAATTTATTTAATTAAATTATAGTTACATATTTGAATTCGGTTTGGATCAGATGTTAAGGTAATTTAAGAGTTGAATTTGATATATAAGAAGAAATGTCTGTCAGAAAAATATCAGTTTTTAATACATTTGAGTGAACTTATTTGAACCATTAAAGCCTTAAAAAACAAAAATATTTATGAACAAATTGTAAATAGTCTCTTGGTCATAGATTATAAGAAGAGGGAACGCTGAACCCAGCAATCTAATGCTATTTGTAGGCACATTTTTCAGACCTGTATCATTTTTATTATTCAACAAATCCAATGCGTATTAAAGATTAATCGTAATAAGTTTATTTATTAAGTGGTTATTCAAAATTTCGTAGTCGTTGACGAATAAGATATTCCAAGGATTCGTAGGATTCTTTCTTTTAGAAGAAGGGCAGGCAGTGTTATAGAAAGTATTCAATAAGAATTTGTCTGTTATTCACAAGCTCAGCAAATCATTAGGGTATGAAAATATATATTTAGAGCAGCAATCTTAAAGCATTCGAATAAAATTTGTTCAATTAACGCAAACTTTGATTCAATATTAGATTTAGCCTGTCTATGTTCTGGGGTATAATACTAAGAGTGGAACAAACTACCACAATTTCAAATTCATCAATTACGGAATTATGAATTGCAAAGAACTGTATTCCAATTACATTGTTAATTTATTGTTCAATCTAATAATATTTTAGGCAGTTTTAAGAACATTCAAATTTTAATCAACAAAGTAAATCAATTATAGAATAGAATCATAATATAAAAAGAGGTTGCAAATATAAAAAGAGGTTGCGCCAGAATCATGTAAAACAAATCGATTACCAACAAATCAAAATAAATATGTAACATAAACATTTAACTTTTAAAATATATAACAAAAATTGTATGTCATACTAAAAATTTCTGACATTACTTTTTAAAAGTTATCACATAAAATTATTCACAGAATTTCATTGCAGAAATATGTAACCATATAAAATTACACATTTTTGATATGATCGAAATTTTTTGTCAAATTGAAAATCAATTTATTTGATTTTAATATTGGGCTGTAAAAAATCACGATGTATTAAATAAATAGGGTGAAAAATTTCCCTGTTTATTTTTCACTGCCTCCCTTCGTCCCAAATTTACAGCAGCTTTGAATTGGCGCATAAATTGCTGAAAAAAAAAATCAATTTTTCAATATCCTTTATATTTCTTCGATGGTGGAATGGTGGAATTTCTCTATATAAAATTGTTGCTTATCAACTTTATGATGAGAGGCCATGTGGTAATCTTCAAAAATCTCATACTTCAATTGATTGCTTAAAAGAATGCCATATGATCATTTCTAGGAAATGTAATAAAAAACATAGCAAAAAATGTTATGTAATTTTTCCCATACCAATTTTTGTGGTAAATTTGCTATTTTTTCTTCTTTTAAAGTGATAATTGGAATTGTTATAAAAAATGTTTACAATTTTTATATGACACTTCGTACCTCCGTACGAATTCTAACTATAAATAGTTATAGCATTTGAAGGTTTGTTGGTAACTCATTTAAAATATATAAAGAGAAAATTGAAAATTGTTTATTTAAATTATCTATAGACCAATATGTTGTCTGCTCACAATTTACGAACAAATTAATTTAAAATAGTGTTACATCATAAGTTACAGAGGTGACACCAAAATAATAGGTCATTAATACACTGACAAGTATCTTTAAATTTATTACGTTGTATTTTAGCTATTGTCAGTCTTGTGTTAGATGCTATAGCTCAATTATAGTTAGTATAAAATTATTCTCTTGCGTAATATTAATTTCTGTAATCCAATTTTTCATTATGGTAGTCTAAATTACTTAAAGTATTTCCAGTATTTACTATTCCTATTTAGATTGATTTGGTCGATGACTGACTCGGAATTTGATCTTTAGACAGCATCAAAATTGCAATTAAAAGATATGCGAAGCATCTGAAATCAAAATATAAAGCAGTTCTAACTGGCCTGGAAAATTCATGGCATTAGTCAAGCTGTATATTATCCCAATGAATTCATTAGGAAATTTTGTCTAGTTGAATCCAAAACCTACACCTCAACTACAACGCTGCAATTGCGAAATCACAATGTGCAAGGTCACTGAAGTTATTTCAAAAGAAAAGCTACATCTCCAAATAACCAATATTTGTAAATCCCTAATATTTTACTAATTGTTTTTTCCTAATCAGAAGTAAAGCCACATAAATAATAATTGAGTCAAAATTTTGTAAATTATTTAAAACAAAATGAAAAAAAAATGTCCATTGATTTAAATAAGATTACCACGCTTTGCTTGAATACAATACTTAACAAAATCACATCAGAAAGCTATCATTACATACAGAAGCTGTGGTTTATTTTTTTTACAACATTTTTGTGCAAATTGATTTCACAAAGTCCTGTAGAAAGTGTAGAAAGAAAAAAAAAAACGAAAAAAATGGAAAATGAGAAAATACCAAATGATAAATGAGTTTTCCTATATTAGAGGAAAATTTATTTTTTTAAATATAGAATATAATATTAAACAAAACAAATCAATATATTGACAGAGAAAACCAGTACGTGAAGTATAGACAAAATAAGTAGGTCGCAAATATATAATACATATAAACGGATTATGTTGGGTCAACATTTTTTTTTCCAAATCTCCCACCAAGCAAAAAAAATGAAAAAAAAAAATGAAATAATTTCAAATTAAATGTTTTAATGTCAAAAAGTAAATCACATAATATGTGGTTATTTTGTGAATTATAGGCGGAAGTATAGATATAGTTAAAGGTGTGCATAAATTTTGTATAATCCCTGAGTTTAAGGATTATTTATTCCTTTGATGTTTGGTGGTTTTTTTTTTATTAATGTGAAAGTGGTTTATGTAAATTAAACAGATCATACAGGATATAAATATAAAAAAAAAACTGAGCAGCAACATTAATTAATATTGCAGATAATGAACTGAATGTTATTTTAATTTATTGAACATTAAAAAAAAAATAAGATTGAAAATATTTAAATTTTAAATAAAGTGAAAAATAAAATTATGTCAGACATTTAATATTAATTTTTTTTTAGTAAATTTATTGTGGGAATTGGTGTTGTTTTAAATAATTATAGTTATTATAATTTTTAACAAGAATTATTATTTTTTTATTTTCCAAGAAAAGTTTAAATTGAAAATATATATAAAAAAAATTCTTATACTTTTAATATTGTTTAAAGTTTCCAGAACTTTTGGGTAAAAAAAAAAATTAATTCTTTAATTTACTTACACAAAATGCCCAAAGGATTCAACTTGTTTGTATTATAAGACAGTATATAGACATTTTTAACCAGAGGACATTCGAAATCTAAAAGTATCTAATTGATTCACCCGCTATAGTTTGGACAGCAACTAATCGTTAATTGAACTAGAATAGTTGCTGGGGCTAAAGATTGGCCAGTTAATATTTATTACTTCATATAAAATAGAGAATATCACATTTTCTTATAGTATAGGCCTGACATTTTAAATTTTGATTCTAATTTTAGAAAATGTTTAGAATATAAACTTGAATAGTAAATTGATTTTCGATCTCCCTAATCAGTTCTATCAATGAAATTCCGAATATTTTTAAATTTTTCGGTATTATCATTGTTAAAATTTGGAAGGTGTAGTAGAAAATTATTTTACATCTCTTTATTGTTTTGTACATTTAAATCCTTGGAAAATTCATTCTAGAGAAATATGTCGTCATCATTAATTTATACAGGTAACGATTAAATTTAGTATCCCTAGTGAAAATAGTATTTTATTTTGATGCTGTTAATTACAGAAATTGTTATACTGTACTGTTATACTAGTTAAACTAATATCCCTAAATGGTCTACTAAATTATGAGGTTTATTTAAATGTGTTGATACTGACAATATGTTAGTTTACTATCTAGATATAAAAAAGAGTAACTACATAAGATCAAATAATAAGAACACCAGATTGAAGAACTTCCACAGAGGAATCAGCCCAATCAATAATAAATTGAACAACCAAAAATATTGATGGTTTGAAGTTCATAAACAGATTTGAAAAAGTAATTAATTTACTTATAATTTTCACTCTATGAACGCTAAATCTTTATGAAATATCAAATATGCTAAATGTTTTCGTATGGAATATACAAAATTCTGTATTTCATCGATTAAATATTATTAATTAAATCATAAATTTGTTTTCAAGATTAATTACGAAAAATAGGATATGATTTATAAATAATCAATTAAGTAAACGTGGATATACCACGTGCAGAATGAGTTATTAACCTATTGGGTATAAAGTTACAAAGTAAAATCTAAAATAATTGAATTTAAATTATTTTACTTAATTTTATATTTTAATAAATTGTGTCGATAATAATATTTAATTATCGTTTAAATTGTTTTTAAATAAATTCTTTCATATCTGCGGAAATAAGAAACCTGGGAGAAAATAAATTACACTATACAGATTACACTTATCCTTAATTCCAACAAGTGATTCCTTTTTGTAATTTTTGGTAAATAACAATAAGAATTGACTAAAAACAAATAAATTAGAAATAATTTCTATTTGGTCAAAAAAAATTAATTAACAACTTTAAATTAAACGAATTTTAATCTTGAATATCATTTAAGGCATCCATAAAAAAAAAGGAATTTAACAGAAATGATAAATATTCAAAGGATAAAAATTCAAATTTGTGAATTAATTGAATACAAAGTTAATACATTTTGGAATATCAACTAAATCCTTAATAATTACGTGGGTCTGATTTGTATTTTTATATATAGTATTTGAGAATTAATTATCAATTTAATTAATTTTGCAATAAGGACTTTTTTGTTGAGAAAAAAAAAAATAGAATACCAAAAAAAAAAAGGAAAGATAATAGAAATTTTTTTTTGTTCTTTATATCTGGCGCGTATATCATCAAAAGAAAGTGTCAATTGTCAAACCCTTTTCAATAAATTAAATTTACTAAATTTCCTTTTTTTTTTTATATTGCTACCCCATAAAAGTTGATTTTATTAATTGATTTAGTATGTGACAAAAATATTAATGGCGTTAACATTTTCTACACTTTTCTATATTATATAATCTTATTAATTTTCAAACAAACAAATTTCCTATCAAAAACTTCTTTAAGAAACAAAACAAACAAAATTTCCATTCAAAATTAAAGAATTTTCTTTTTGTAGAGAAACTTTATCAAGATTTTGTTAAATGTTCATTTGTACACCTTAATATTAGGTCTGAAAGTTAATTTTATATATAAAATAAATATTATAAAATTATAAAAGAAATGAAGGAAAAATCATGAAAAATCGATTTAACAAAAAAATTTGTTTTTCAGTTTCTTTCGTTTATTTTCAATGTTTTTTTGTAAATATTTTCAAAGTAAATTGAAAAAAATATAAGAAAGAAACCAACCATCAACAAATATTTAAAATTGTATATATAAAAAAGAAATCAAGAATTTTATTACAAAACTTAAATTTATATAAACTATTTATTTTTAAAATTTCTATTTCAAAAAGTAAACTTTTTATATAGAATTTATTTATCATATATTTACATAATATTCAGCTACATTAAAACGAAAACAAATTGTTATTTTTTTCAAGCGATTTTTATATAGCTTCTACATATAAATTTTCCATTAAAAAAAGGATCATCTATTTGAATCTGAAAATCTTGACATATATCGAAGAAATGACATATATTTATATATATATAAATATTAGATATATTTGATGAAATGCAGTAATTTTTAGGTTAAATATATTTTGATGGAGGATATAGAAGAAATCAGGAAATCACTTGGAAACCTATAAATCACCTGACAAACAAAATTGATATGAGGGAGAATTTTTTTTTTTTTTGTATATATTTATGATAATACAAGAATTGCAATAACAATATTTATATAGGTAATCTTTAAGGATTTTTTCATTCGTATACCACCTAGGTTTATATGGTAAATAGAATTATTGGTATTAGTATATATTTTTAATCTAACAAAAAATTTTTTTTTTTAAAATAATGTTTTCGTGGAGCTAAGAAGGTTTCGAAAAAAAGAGACATTGAAATTGTGATAAATTGTATATGAAATTGTAATAATGTTTTGTTAAGTGAATATATTAAATTTTGAGTATGATTGATATTAAATAATTATCCTTTAAGTTAAAATGGTTGCTCTTATATCCAGCCAAACATTGAATTTCTAATAATATAAACTCTGTTAATATACAAGTAAATTCTATCCTCATGTATTTACCCAGTAACAAATTTTTTTTTTGAATAATAGCTATGTTAAAATCATACATAAAACTCAAATTTTCCCCAATTAGAAGCTAATATAAAAATTTGACCGTCCAAATTTAAGCCTCATACGTAGAATTCGTATGGCAAAATTTGATAATCTAAAAGAGAAATAACTTTCAAACTTATTAATGTTAAAAATAACTTATAAGTTTGTTAAATGTTAATGACATTTTCTATAAAAGGAAAATTCCGCTAACGAAATATTCTTCCCTCATTTAATTTTCGCTGACCTATATTGATCTTTACCTTACCATAAACTCGTAAGTGAAATAGAAAACTTCATTCATTGAATATTTCATTCAATTTATATTTGACAGTTGCACTGTTAATTAGCCTATTCGCTTACATAATTTAGACATTTAAGACTGAGAAATTACCTAATTTGAAATGAAAATTTCCTATGTATAATCATATTTTATTAGTATTTTTCTTTCCAAACCAATTGCATACTGTTTGGTTGTCCAATTTTCAAAGAGAATCGTTGAACTTAATAATACATAGCATGTTGTATTTTGCATAAACTTGCATCAACATTTTTACGTAATCATTCGATACACAACTTGTACACCCTAACGCTACCCGATTGTACCAGCTCTTACAAACTATTCAAACCGATTACAAAATGTAGTATATAGAAGTTCTACTCAGAAAATATGATTTAAATTTTATTTCAATCGCTAGTACAATATGGAGAGTTCTACGATAATTGAATTGTTGAAAACTGAAAAAAATTACGAGTTGTAGAATGAGGAAATTGTACCAAATTCTATCTGAGAATCTGAATCTTACAAGATAAAGTTCAACATTGACTTACTTCACTTGAACAAGTAATGTATAGTCGCCACTATAACCTAACCAAACTGGTGAATTAGAAAAAACTTTGTAAAATAGATTAGTTTCAGAAAACCAGAATGATTTTCAACAAACTCTTCTATCTTATTTTCTACATATTTTTACATTCTAGTCCCTGTTATTTTTATGTAAATAAATTGCGGATTATTTGAGCGCATATAAAAATATTGTAAAAAAATATTTTAACATGTAAATATGCATATTTATAGTATACGTTATAATATTTTCATATAAAAGTGGATATTATCATCATATATCCTGTATTATGTGTGTTGAATTTATATTTAATAAAAAAAAATAGATATGATAAACGACCATACGGAAATATCTACAGAGAATAGTAAAATAATATTAAAAAGGCTTAAAAAAATCCAGCAAATTATGTTTAAATCTATGTTAAGAGTTATCCAGAAGTGACTTTATGTCGGATACATAATTTTAGTAGTGTTTGTCTGGTGTTCTTCCGTATAAACGTTACATATTATATAATATTTAAAAGGATATTTTCCTCTCAGAATAAAAACGAAAATATTAAATTCTAAAATTTATTTGCTTAAAGAATTTATATGGGTTAAAAAAAAAGGATGTTGGCGATTTTATATATTTTATGTAATTGAGGTGAAAATCTGATTACAAAAGGATTACATGAAAATTCATTGATCTTGTATACATTTGACATATTTGTTAATAATATTTATAATTTTCCTTTTTTTTAGAAGTTATTTGATATAATGATTATGAAAATTGGACTAACCGAGAATTTGTTCTAATGCTTATATAAAGCAATTTATGATTGAATTTTATGAAATATTGAAGGCGCAATTCAAAAAAAGGACTTTTAAGAATAACTTTCATAATAAAATGATTTAAATTTGAAAATTAATATTGATTTTTGTGAATTACAACTATTAAATTAAATAAAATAGTTAATTTTCAACCTCAGTAACGTTTAGATAGCCAACATTTATAAAATGTGAAATAAATATACTTTTATATTAATAATTTTATTTCAATCCGATTTTCTGTGTCACATAGTATTGTCCTTTTGGTGGTCAGTAAACTTAAAAGTTGACTGGAAGGTGGTGCTATTCAGGAAAATCGAATAATTCTATTTAACATAATATGTTAATCGCAAGTTACAGCAATGTATGTTGCAGACATATGATGGCCAATTGGAACGTCAAGAAAAGGGATGAGATCTGTCATTTCTCGGATTCGAAATGTTTGCTATAAATTGTAAATTATACCATAAAATAAACTTAGAGATCATAAAATATACAATAGCAATACTGTCCGGAAGTCAATACTATAAAAAGCCCATAAACAATAAAACTATTGTACAGAATTTTAACTGCGTGATATTGCATGGTATCAACTTTATGTTCATTTCTATATGCAAAACGGGACAAAACTATTTCTATTATTTTGTCAATGTATAATATTTTCTAGAAAATTTATATATTTCATAATTTCTGAATTATTGCCTATTAATTTTTCATATTATCCTTTAATATGGTTAGCAATAGTGTAATAGATATAAATTTAACAATAAAGTTTTGTTTTTTACTTGATATATTATAATTTTATCTATTATGGTTGAAATAGAGAATTTCCAAATTTTGTTATTCAACATATAAATTTGTCAAATCAGCAAATAAAAAAAAAAACAACAAATAAATTTTATTAAAACCATAATCATTTATATATAATGTCCGGCATATCACATTGTTTTATTTCTAAAAATTTCATCATTATTATCATTAATCAACCTAACATATAAAATTTCAACCCATCAAATCATCATAAAATTTTATCTGTATTTATATATACAAAATATATTAAACAAAAAACAATACTATTTTTGTATTCATATCTCATTTATATAATGTCCTTTTTTTAAGACAATAACTAAATGTCCTTTTTTAAGACAATAACTAAATGTCCTTTTTTAAGACAATAACTAAATAAAAAACAATACTTTCATCAATTTTTGTATATATAATACTATATAGAATAAAAATAATAAGGACTTACCTTTCCAAATGGTGTTAAACCTCCATGTTTAACATTAAATGTTGGAGCATCAGCATAACTTGAATCCGCCCATGGTGTATGACATGTTGATGTTAATGTCATATATCGTACTCCAATAGCATATAATGTCCTTAAAACAGCTAATGATCCACCCAATGAATGACCACCTTCGACACCAGTTAAAGAGCATAATTTGTGTCCTTTATGAGCTTCGATTATATCTTTTGTTGGATAAAAAATAATAAAAAAAAAAATTATGTAATGTGATAAGATGTAAAGTTAATATATTTTGAGGATGTTATGAAAATATAAATTTTTTGTATATTTTGTGAAATATATAGGAAAAATTGATTAAAGGAATAAATTGGTAGTAAAAGACATTTTAAAGTATTAAGGATATTAAATTATTTATAGAAAAGATTCAATGTTTTGACAAAAAGTACGGATATTTTTAGCTCAAATTGTATTGGTGCATATGTCCAAAATTGATGTTGAAGGAGCAAGACAAGGAAAATCTATTGACAGGGATAAAATAACTGAAAATGTTGTATAATATGTATTATAAGAAGGTTTTTTCTTAATTAAAATATATTCTACCTTTTAAGTCCAAATTTAGCTTCAAAATATTACACTTTTTAATATCAATATATATGTATTATTTAAAAGTATTTAAAATCTCATATAGGCTGGTTGCAAGTGACAGTTTAATTCGCTGTATTTTGAGTTTGGAGGACAAACAAAATAAATTCAATGAGAATTTCTATGTGCTTGCTTATTATTATAAAAGTTGTTTATTTTTTTTTATTATTATTATTAAAATGACATTATTATTACTAGAATCACATGGAGTTACATAAGTATTATTTACAAATATTGTTTTGTTTGTCCTCCAAAGTTCAAAATCAGCTGATTTTAAATTGCATTTAACTCGCCGTGCAACCAGCCTATAAATTTTATGATAGGAAAACAGAATTTTTTTACAAAATCAAAAAATAAAACAATTTCCAGTCGTCATTATTCATCCTTTACAAGATTGTTTCGAAATTATTCCATCTTTCATATATTATATATATTTTAAATATAAATTAAATAATGCCATCCGAAAAAAGTGACATATCCGCTAGACTTTTAAAACAAATGTAATGAGTTTTTAATTGGAAAAAGTTGGAAAAATAGAATGACAAGGACTCTCTCATAAAATTAAACAAAAATTAGAAATATTCGAAAAAATTGAAAATGTGCAAATATGAATTATATCGAATTAATAAAAAAAAAAAACCATAATTTTCCTTCCATTAATTTATTTTCAAATTCTTGTTGGCTCAGACAAATATCTCAAATCATTTTTTGGATCTGTAATTAAACGGATCTGACAAATCTTTGTTAAAAAAAGTCAATTGATGATAAAACATATTTTCCCAAGTGGTTACAGATTTGATTTAATACATAAATACTGTATCCTAATTGGCTCCATTGTTACATTTTCAAATTATTCAGTTTATGATTAAATAATTACAAAATTTAATGCGTTATAACGTATTTATAAATATTTCACACCTAGCGGATAATAGTAGAAACAACTATCAATAATCGATAGTGTAATTGTTCGAGCGGCTACAACACCATTCTACCTACAGCATCATTGAGCCGTCACTCATGCTTTTTTTTCGAACATTAATTATTTTATATTCTATTAATTTTTCTAATGTTCTCAATTAGAAATTCTTATTAACTACAATTGATCTTTACTTTCAATTACGGTACAATCACCTCATTAATTTTCGAAAGAGCATGAGTGACCGCTCAATTATATAATCGAGTCTTTATCCAGATTCGGCCTCTTCTGTTTCAAAACTTGATCGAGTCAACACGTAAAAATTAAATTGAAAGAAAAAGCGTAATAGTATATCTAAAAAGTATTTTTGTATCGGTATTTTATTTTTATATTTAAAAATTACAATTCGTTAATCATAATAAAAAAAAAAAAAATTAATTAATATATATCGGGATTTAATTTAATCTGGCAAAATTTGTGAATAATATTAATAATCTCGCTTGTTCATTTTTTTCTTAAAATATATAAAAAAAAACCGATATATAATTTCATTATATACAAAAAAAAAAAACTAAATATAAAAAAAAAGTTATAACAACAACAAAGTGTGTTTTATTGGCAAACAAGGTGTTATAATTGCCTGTTCCCCAACAATAGTGAACCCCCAGGTTTCATCGCCGAAACATTTGGTCCTTCGACGGTAAAGGAGAGCAGTCAGTTACATCATCAAGTTTTTCAACATCACGTGGCCCCAAGCGCGTGAAAGAACATCAAATTTTTTCAACATCACGTGGCCCCAAGCGCGTGAAAGAACATCAAATTTATCAACATCACGTGGCCCCAAGCGCGTGAAAGAACATCAAATTTTTCAACATCACGTGGCCCCAAGCGCGTGAAAGAACATCAAATTTTTCAACATCACGTGGCCCCAAGCGCGTGAAAGAACATCAAATTTTTCAACATCACGTGGCCCCAAGCGCGTGAAAGAACATCAAATTTATCAACATCACGTGGCCCCAAGCGCGTGAAACAACATCAACTTTTTCAAGATCACGTGGCCCCAAGCGCGTGAAAAAAGTTATTTAAAATATCTACATTACGCGGCCCTAAGCGCGTAAGAATCATCGCTTTAGAACATCTCATCATTTATCATCATCATTTTACCATCATCATCAATTCAGAATATCATCATTCGACATTGTCAAGAAAAGTACACAAGTAGGTGAAACTATATTTGTAGTGCAAAAATAAAATATAATAAATACCCCATTCAACTGTGCCATAAATTATATATAACAAAAATTTAAAAGAAAAAAAAATAAAATAAAAAAGATTACACAAAATTTTTATATACAAAAATTATTGCATTTTTTATTAGTGTGCGTGGTGTCGGTTGCATTTTTTTATTAGATTTTTTCTTACTTTCGTGACATACAAAAAAAAAAAAAAAAAGAGTATTTTTTATCATATTTGTGATAAAAACAAAGTAAGAAAATATTTTTTGACAGGTTGAATGAATTGTTTAATATAGTCATTACAAAAACTATATTAAAAAATTGAAAATATCCCTAAATTAGTCATATTTATGATTATTGCTGAAAAGTAGTTTTATTTGTTATTGGTGATATTATTGATTTGGTAAAAATTTTTTGTTCTATAAATTTTTATTCTACTATTAACTTCATAAATTATAAAAAATTTGCATATACAAAAAATAGATATTATTTTAATAATTAAAATTGAATTTCAAGTAAAAAGTGGGGTGATAATTAATAATAGTTACATAAATATAAGTTGAATTTAATTTTAAAACAAAAATTAACTTATATTTAGATTTTACAGATATTGTAGTGAAAGACAATTTAAAAAATTTTAATTGTGAAAATATTTTCGGGAAAATTAATTTTAATACATTGCCCTCGTACTTGGAATATTTTTTTTCATACTTATATACCACTACACATTTACATTTTTTGAGTGGTCAATATATATAATATTCGTATATAATATACAAGTTTTTCCAAGTAATTTTTTTTTTTGGTATATATAAAGAAAATATAATATTTGTATATAACAGACAAATTTTTTCATAGTAAATATTTTCTATTTATGTAAAAAATAAGGATTGATATAATATACGGATTTCTCAGTGTAAATTTATCTATATATGAAAAAATAAATATCGTAAATTATATGCAAATTTTTTAGAATACATTTTCCATATACAAAAACAATTTTTTTTAATACATAATAAATCAGGGAGCGATTATTGAATTTGAGTGTACATAATTAAACTCATATTGATTTATATTTGTTGGCTCGCGTATAAGAATACATTGCGCAGTTTTCAAAACTGTGCGAATCTACTATATTAAGAACTGCATTTTTGTCTTTGTACAGTTTTCTTGGTACAGTTCAAACCATACTTTGTACAATTTTCTTGGTACAGTTCAAACCATACTGTACAAGCGAGTATACATTTTGCAAAGAATTGCACAGTTCTTAGAACTGCCCTTTCTTATATTTTTTATTTATTAATGCTGATAGTACAGTTTTTCAACAATTTTCAATTGATTACATAAGAATTTTATAGATTTTATATTAGGTTTTTATTTTTTACTTCAATATATATTTTTTTGATACACTGTGAAAAATTAAATAATAATTAAAGTAGTTATATAGAAACTTACAGTAACCTGAATTTTGTGGTGTATTAAAAAATTATATAATTTTTACGGGTGTTATTTACGTACACTGTAAAGAAAAATTTCAAATTGAATTTTTTTGAAGTTTTTTAATTGAATTTTTTTAAGTTTAAAGTTTTTTCGGTTATAAGAAACACTTTTGGAACAAATATAATTCATATTGTAACATTTTTAGTTATTTTCGGATTTTAAATTTTTTTCTGAAATTTTTCCAATATACTAGAACAGTACTGGCATATTTTCATACCACTATAGTATAAAGGCATAGAAATTTAAAAATATTTTTTTTATAATAATCAAGAGTCATTATTTGTTGAAGAATTATACATTTAGCATTTCCATACTACAAAATGGAACAATATAATACTTTCGTCATTGCGTTCACTGCGTACCAAGACACGGTTAGCTACACGCCGTCGAAAGATTTTGACAGCCTCTCACACGGGACATTAATAGCACAAAAGGCCGTGATAAGTGAGGAATGGGCTGATTTAAAAGCAGCTCACAAAGCTTTTCAAGAAGCGGCAAGGCTAACAACAGTTCAAGCCGAACCAAATATTGAAAGTTACAAATCTGATGCCAAAAAGAAATACAAATTGGCTCAAGATTCATATTTAAAATTTTTAGCTGGTGTTGAAGACCAAATTTATAATCAAAGTTTAAAGATAGAACCCAGTTCACCTAACACTTCGGTAAATGCTAGCTTTGGAAATTCAGACCACATTAGGGTACCTCCAATAGATATTGAAGACTTTCACGGGACATATGAATCATGGCCTTCGTTTCGCGATATGTTCACAGCCATCTTTAAAAATTCTACCATGTCTGACGTTCAAAAGTTACACCACCTTCGTAGGAAAACAAAAAATGATGCAGCGCGAATAGTACATAAATTCTCGGTAGAATCCAAAAATTTTAGTTTAGCTTGGCAGGCATTAGAGCAACAGTTCGAAAACAAACGATTATTGGTCAATATTCACATCAAAAGTTTGTTAGATCTCGCACCTGTATTTTCTGAATCTGTATTAGAAATTAAAAAGCTGTATGAAACCGTCAATGATGCGTTAGCAGCGTTAGCTTCCTATAATATTGATATTACCCACTGGGACCCATTAATCGTTTATTTAGTGTCTCAAAATTTACCGTCCGAGACGAGAAGTTTATTCGAACAAACTTTGAAAAATCACAAAGAAATTCCATCCTGGTCAGAGGTAGAACAATATCTCAAGTCACGTGTATTGACCCTGGAAGCCATAGGGAATTCTAAACCCAAGCCAAAACCACCGGTCCCTCCGAAAAGTTTTAAACCTAACACGATACAAGTTTTCTCCACGACAGCAAAATCTAAATACGATTACAACTGCCCTGTATGTAAAATAAAACATTTTATTCGACAGTGTCCCAAGTTTCTTGAAAAATCTATTCAAGAACGGCAAAAAATTATACGTCAAAAAAGTCTTTGTGTCAACTGTTTTTCATCTTCACATCAATTACAGAATTGCACGAGCAAGCATAATTGCTACGAGTGCGGCAGACGTCACAACACATTGCTACATATGCAATCGGCAAAGCCAAAACAAACGACGCTACCACCGTCAAAACTGTCGCCAAACGCTTCTAGCTTTACGGCACCCACATTCAACACTATCGTAGAACAAACCACAAACACAAGTTCTCATTCATATCATACTGCGGGACAATACATTGACCATGTAGTCCCCCACAAATCGGTCATTCTAGCTACAGCTATTGTAAAAATTGTTTGCAATAACTGCACTGACATCGTTAGAGCTCTCATAGATCCCGGGTCAGAAGCTACGTTCTTAGCGGAATCGGCTCTTCAACGGTTACGGATACCATCCAAGTCCTCTTCTACTAGAATCATCGGATTAAATTCGGCAGAAGGTGGAATTGCACAAAAGACATGTTCATTTGTGATATCGTCGCTTATTGATCCTACGGTACGCATATTCGTAAACTCATTAGTACTTCCAAAGCTGACAGGAATACTTCCTAAGCAGCCAATAGATAGGTCTTCCTTACAGGAAATAAACTCCTTAACATTGGCTGACAACTCGCTTAACAACCCGGGCAATATCGAAATGGTAATTGGCGCTGACCTTTACTCCCAGATACTACTGGATGGGGTCAAGAAACACAATTCATTTGTGGCGCAAAACTCCGTATTCGGATGGTTGGTATCAGGCGTTTCTTATAATCCTGGTACATCCTCCTTTTTTAACAGCCTAGAATTAAATAAACAAATTGAAAAGTTCTGGGAAACCGAAGAAGTCCTCGAGTCCAAACCCCTATCCCGGGAGGATCACTACTGTGAAAGACTTTATCGAGAAACAACATCTAGAGAAGCGGACGGCCGCTACACCGTTCAACTTCCCTTCAAAAATAATTTTCCAGCTCATATTTTCTTAGGTTCCTCTCGAAACATCGCCTTAAGGCAGTTTCTAAGCTCCGAAAAATCTCTTCAAAAAAAACCGGAGTTGAAAACTATGTACTCAGATGTTTTAGACGAGTACCTTTCACTGGGTCACATGTCGCCGGTCACGCCGGTTGAGATCATAGATTCTGATCACCCATACAAATACAACAGCTATTATTTACCTCACCACGGTGTAGTAAAGCCCGACAGCTTAACTACTAAATTACGCGTTGTATTTAATGCTTCCTCCTCCACAGTAAACAGCTTCAGTCTGAACGACCTACTGTACGCAGGCCCAACCCTACAACAAGATTTAACCACTCTCATTCTGAGATGGAGAAAATATCCATACGTTTATAGTGCCGACATCCAAAAGATGTATCGTCAAATTTGGATTCACCCTAGTCAGGTTGATTATCAACGTATTTTATATCGAAAAACTCCGACTGATTCGATACAAGATTATCATTTACAAACCGTGACATTTGGAGTCAATTGTGCCCCATATTTGGCCATTCGCACGCTCCTCCAGTTATCCGATGACGAATCGCAAAACTTCCCCTTGGCCGCGCCAATAGTGAAGCGGGATTTTTATGTTGATGACGTTTTATCAGGCGGGTACGATATCCCCTCGGTGCTGAACGTGCAACAACAACTTATTGGGCTTCTCAAATCCGGAGGTTTCCCCCTAAAAAAATGGTCCGCCAACCATGACGACCTACTCCAGCACATCCCGGTTTCAGATCGGATATCCGAAGATATGCTGCCCCTTAATGACGATCATATCCTAAAGGCTTTAGGCATATACTGGAAAATGAAAGATGACGTCTTTACTTTCAAATTCCAGAAATTTACCAATAATCCTCCATTCACTAAGCGTAAAATCTTTTCCAACATCGCGAAGTTGTTTGACCCGGCTGGTTGGTTGTCTCCAGTCGTAGTACGGGCTAAGATACTCCTACAGAATATCTGGAAAGATGGCACTGATTGGGACGCCGTCGTTGACCCAGTCCGACAAATTGAATGGCAATCTTTCTATTCCGACTTACCGAATATTGCCAACATAAAGATTCCTCGCTGGTTGCATTACCATCCGGAGTATCAGACTCAGGTCCACGGTTTCTGCGACGCTTCTCAATCAGCAATCGCGGCTGCAATTTATCTCCGAATAGTCGATTCTTCCGGGAGTATCTCGGTTCAATTGGTATCCTCCAAAACCAAGGTTGCGCCGGTAAAGACGATATCGATTCCCCGTCTGGAATTAAACGGGGCCGTTCTACTCGCTAAGCTAATATCATCCATAATGACTGGCTTAGAACTACATCAATCTACTTTTGTACTGTGGACAGATTCCACAATCGTTTTAGCATGGCTCAAACAGTCCCCCGCTCGGTGGAAAACGTTTATTGCAAACCGAGTGACCAAAGTGCTCGACGCTGTTGGTGATGTACCATGGCGGCACATTCCATCGGAACACAATCCGGCCGACATTGCGTCACGCGGAATGTGTGCTTCGGCCCTGACAGAAAACCGGCTCTGGTGGCATGGCCCCGAATGGCTAGGTTGTCCCGAAAAGCAGTGGCCACAGTGGGAACCAGGCCTAGTCGAGAATGATCTTGAAAAAGCACCAATACGAGGTTTTTCCACCAAATTATCGGAAGCACCCGATGCATTCGTGACTCGGTTCTCCTCATACTCTCGCGCACTGAAAGTAGTCGCTTACCTGTTACGATTCTGTAATAATGCACTATCCCGACTGCGAGGTACCACCAAGATCACCACCCAAGTTCTGAGTCATCAGGAAATAAATGCGAGTAAAGTATGTCTTATTAAACTCTCTCAAATCTCTCACTACTCTATGGAGTATAAGCAACTTCAATGTAAAACTCACCTATCTCAAAGAAGCCCCCTTTTGTCTCTAAACCCAGTTCTGGATCCCAACGGCATTATTCGAGCCAATGGACGGCTAGCCTACTCTTCGTTTTCCTACAACGAAAAATATCCTATCATACTACCTGCACACTGTCACTTTGTCCGTCTTTTAGTTGGTCACGTTCACCGTGTCTGTCTACATGGAGCTAACAGCCTGATGTTGGCCCTAATTCGACGAGAATTCTGGATTCCCCGCATTCAATCGGTAATCCGTAATCATATTCATCAATGTACTACTTGTACTCTTATTCGGAAACAGACCCGGAGTCAGATCATGAGCGCCCTCCCCCGTGAACGAGTGAGTTTAGAAAGCCCCTTCGCCTTTCGTAACAACGTGGGTCTTGATTTTGCTGGGCCCATCAGTCTGAAGCCACGGACGGGTCGCTTCAGTCCTGCCCACTTGTCCAAGGGATATGCCTGTCTGTTCGTTTGTTTCTCAACCAAAGCTGTCCATTTAGAGGCAGTCAGCGATCTAACATCCGCGTCCTTTTTGGCCGCTTTTGATCGATTCACGTCCCGGCGCGGGCTCTGTTCTAATATATATTCCGATAATGGCACAAACTTTGTAGGCGCTGATCGTCTGTTGAAGATCGAATATAAAAATGCCGTGCAACAAGGTAGCGAGCACGTGTCACAAATTTATGCTGCCCGTGGCCTCACCTGGCATTTCATACCTCCTGGTACTCCTCATTACGGAGGATTATGGGAGGCCGGGGTAAAATCGATGAAATATCATCTTAGACGCGTGACTAAATCTTATGTTTTCACCTTTGAGGAATTGGCTACCGTTTTGGCCAAAATCGAAGCCTGTTTAAATTCGCGTCCCCTTACTCCTCTAACTAGCAACCCGAACGATCCTACATGTCTCACGCCAGGTCATTTCCTTATCGGGGACAGTTTATTATCGGCTCCCGAAACTGATGTTACAGCATCCCCGACCAACTCCTTGAAACGATGGCAGTTAATGCAACAACTCCAGCAGACCGTTTGCAGGCGTTGGAAAGAAGAGTATGTCTCCCAACTGCATCAAAGACCAAAATGGAGAACGTGTCGGGAGAACGTCAAAGTAGGTGACATGGTAGTCTTAAAACAAGAAAATCTGCCTCCGACCGAATGGCGACTAGGTCGCGTAGTTAATTTACATCCTGGACAAGACAATAAGGTTCGAATGGCCACCATTAAAACCCGACATGGAAACGTTGTGCGCCATGTAGTAAAGCTATGCGTACTTCCCATGGAAACGTCTTTGATACCATCTGCAGCGCAGTAACGTCTCACATCATTTATATACCTTTCTTTTTTCCATTATCTATAATTCTCTTTCTATTCTATACTTATAATAAAAATTCTATACTTAAAATAAAAATGCCAAACCAATAATGTATTCAATGATCAACATGACAGCTTCAGCCACAGTAAACGTCAACTCGTTCAACCATCAAAAAAAAAAAAAAAAATACAGTCCGCTAATATCGTTAAAAAAAAAAAAAAAAAAAAAAAAAAATGCAATTTTTTATGTATATCAACCCTTGTAAAATCCTTTTATATTTTTCCTTTCCTAGCGTCCTCATCCTCGCACTATAAATCTAGTTACTACTTACAGTGTTCTACTAGCGAGCCGAGGCGCTTAAACCTCAGAAAAATTAGTATGGGAGGAAATGCCCATATCAGCTATTACAACTGATGCAACACTATGCTGCTCCGCTCGAACGTTAAATCAACAGTAAAACATCGTTCCGTGGGAGGCCCCAAAATGTTCGAGCGGCTACAACACCATTCTACCTACAGCATCATTGAGCCGTCACTCATGCTTTTTTTTCGAACATTAATTATTTTATATTCTATTAATTTTTCTAATGTTCTCAATTAGAAATTCTTATTAACTACAATTGATCTTTACTTTCAATTACGGTACAATCACCTCATTAATTTTCGAAAGAGCATGAGTGACCGCTCAATTATATAATCGAGTCTTTATCCAGATTCGGCCTCTTCTGTTTCAAAACTTGATCGAGTCAACACGTAAAAATTAAATTGAAAGAAAAAGCGTAATAGTATATCTAAAAAGTATTTTTGTATCGGTATTTTATTTTTATATTTAAAAATTACAATTCGTTAATCATAATAAAAAAAAAAAAAATTAATTAATATATATCGGGATTTAATTTAATCTGGCAAAATTTGTGAATAATATTAATAATCTCGCTTGTTCATTTTTTTCTTAAAATATATAAAAAAAAACCGATATATAATTTCATTATATACAAAAAAAAAAAACTAAATATAAAAAAAAAGTTATAACAACAACAAAGTGTGTTTTATTGGCAAACAAGGTGTTATAATTGCCTGTTCCCCAACAATAGTGAACCCCCAGGTTTCATCGCCGAAACAGTAATATTTAATTAATTTTTAATAATGTCAATTTTTTAATCATAAATTTTAAATAAATTAAGTTTAATTTAAAATTTATTGTATAAAATATCTAAGAATCAATACGTAAAGATTTCCTCTTTACGTATAAACGATTTCAATAAATTTACCCAAAGGATTTTTATTTTTTAAAAAGGATGTTAAATTGTTGTGTGGGACCACAAATATTTTGTATAATAATTTTTATTTTTTATATTTGTAAATGATATTCTTTTTTATCCTTATTTACTTTCATAACTATTTGTGGTTTTACTCTACAGTAGTTAGTAGTACGTTCAAATAGCATATTTTCTATTACGAATATTTATAATATTTTATCAGTTTTCTTGTAAATTTGTGAATTTTTTGACTATACATACATATTTCTCGAAACGGATAAGGAATTTGTAAAAAATATGTACTATATATATGTATACAGAAATAGAAAAAGGACATTAAAAAAACCCCCGGGAATAATGTAAAAAAAAAAACCACTGAAACAGAATATTTTCCTTGTTATTCATCCTTTTTATTATTTTTTCTTTAATTCTTTTTCATTTTATTTCCTTTATTCGAAAGGATATCCCTTTTTTTTGTAATATTATTTTATATAATTATATATATATGTATTTCTATTGTAAATGTATATGTTTTTTAATACATACACACACAAAACGAAAATAAAAGCTAGAAAAATGAAAGTACAAAAAAATTCTCGGTGATAAAATGTTGAAATATTCTTGTTGTGATGGATTTAAGTGATTTTCTATAAACATAAGAAATATTATAGAAAATAGAAACGATGATAAAAAGTTAGATTTTTTCGTTGATAGATTTTTTTTTTTTTTTTTGGTTTATGTTAGACATGAACGAATGAAATACAAATAGACAACAAGAAAAAAAAAATATGGAGAGGAAATATATAAAGGAAATCTGATTTTAGTAATATTTATTTTATTTTTTGTTGTATTGTGTATTAAAGCTTACCAGATGCTGAAGTACAAGTTGTCAATTGTGGTGAGTATCGTTCAGTCAACCGTTTAATTACATCGATTTGTTCCAATGTTAACTGGACCGCATCTCTGTGTTGTGCTTCACAGGGTACATAAGCTGCCCAAAACTAGAACAAAAAGGAAATATACAAAAATGAATATAAAAATAAAATTTATTAAAATAATTAAGTAAATTGAGAAAATTAATATTTTTCTTTTCTGTAAGACGTGGATTATTATTTTTATAAGATATAGAAGAATATTTTTAGTAGGTCAAAAATATAAATTAAATTTAGAGAGTTTTCTGAAAGAAAAAAAAACATATGATCCACAAATTTGAAATGCGTCTATACAATTCGCGGTAGACTGTCTAATATTTATTACATTTGTTTCTATAGAAATTTATCCCATGAAATTGAATTAGTTCGTTCTGGAATTACTCAATTTAACTCCTTCCAAATTATCATATTGAATATAAATATTATACTAGCATCAGGAGTTAGAGTTACTTTAGTATACTATAGTTTATTGGAAGGAAATCATTTACAAGCTACTCAAGAATTATTTTTTACAGTGGCTATTCTATTTATCATAACTACAGATTTTTCCCATACTTACTCCACCGGTTATGAACTTAAGGTTTCTAATCTACTCAACAATATTTTGTGTGACCTATAGTATTATTTTTTAGTTTTGAGAAGTTAAAATTTACTAAGTATTCATCAGTTTCCAATCGATTTGTACAGTAGCCAATCGGCTGGTTAACTAGACCGAACGCATGAATTTGGATTCATTTCAAACTCTTTCAATTCCATTCATTACGAATCCTATGTATCCAGTCAATCGATTTGCCAAACAAAATATATAAAGACGTCAAATTTTAACTTTACTGAATGAATCGGTATTGAACTGATTAATAAATTGTAGCCCAACATTAAATCTTGTACAATAAAGGACGTTCATCACTATCAGTGCAGATTATTTTACATGAAAAATGCCAGATATTTGATACTAGCTTCGATATGATATTTTTGTATATTCGGAAGCCATGTCCAAGGTATTGAATTTCATTAACGGAAACTGATAGGACATATATTCCGCTAGTACCAGAAAAGGTGTGTAAACTAAGATGAATTCAACTGGAACATATGTGCGACTGATGAAAGTTGTTACTGTGGTGGAAATATGTGCAAAAGCTGAAGTGCTATTCCGAGTATCTATTACTACCGGCGGTTACCTGTACTTTGTCTTTCATTTATTAAATTTTACAGCAAATTAAATTTTCTTAAAAAAATATAATATTAAAATGAGCATAATTATTATCATTAAATAAAAATACTAATCTAAAAATTCCTTACACAAAAAACTAATTTTACAATTGAATTACCATGCAAATAAAACCCTATAAAAAAAACCCTTTTAATCTTCTTAGGATTAATGTTTTCTTTATATATCTTTATTTTTCTGCTCTATATTTTTGTGGTTTTTCCATAGCATAGAAAATCCGTCTAAAATTCTAAATCAATTGACCAAATTGATTGCTCAATAGTTTTTTTTTTACTTCTGTTATAAATATAATATTAAATGTTACTAGATACACTATTTCCCAGAAAATTTACCACATAATTTTCTACATAAAAAAAAAACAAGATTTTTTTCATAAAGATATGTATAGTTGTCAATCAGTTATACAATTTATATTATAAAGCTATACAAATCCCTAAAATTTTTATTCTATCCTCAACATTATTACACAATTTATATTATATTACAAATATCTATAAAAAAAACGAAGTAAATCCCATATTGAAATCGAATTTCGATTATGTAATATCAAAATTTTTATAGTACATATTTATTTTTCAGTTTATGTTGTTCTTACCATATCGAAGTAACCAATACAACTAACAAAAAATTTTGTGTAATAGAAGTATCCTTTTGAAGCTTAAATTGCAAAATTGAAAAAAAAAAAAACGTAGTATATGCATCAGGTACGTAGACGTACCAACAAAATATAAACGAAATTAAGTATAAATATAAGAATATATCCTGACAAGGATTCAACTTTCAGTATCAGAGATGATAATAATATAAGAAATATTTCTTATTAATAACTGAAAATAAGGATCAATAATATATAAATGTTTATATTTGTAGAGTTGAAATTGTTTTTATAAATGATTGGCATTTTCATTATAGATTTAACTTTAAATATTATTTCATAGTAATTTGATTTGGAGCTGGGTATTTGTGTTTTGATATAAAGTATAATATTTAAAAATAAAAATAAAATATAGTTTAAGAAAATAATATTAAAAAGATTAATTTAATATTTAATAATTAATTTTATTTGTGTATTTCATAAATAATAATGATATTAATATTAAGAAATGAAAATATTGTATAAAATTTTGAACGATTTTGATTGAGTTAATGATTATTTAAGTTATCAGGATCAATGTGCCATTAACTCTCATGTGGTTAAGATAAAGTGTGCTTTACAGGCACTATTTAATTGATTTTATATGATTATAAGTAATTTTGTTCTGAGAACAAATTTAGTTCATTATTTTGAAGGATAAAACTGAATTAAGACTTTCAATGTTAAACATCGTTTAATACAAAATTTCAAATATTAATTATATAAAAAGGATTATAAAGATTGTTGTTTTTATATATTCATGGTTACAGCAATTGAAAAAAATAGTTCAAATAAAGAAACTTGATGGAATTATGTCATTATGACTACATTTTAATATTTTTAGAGTAATGTTAAAGCTTAAATGTGCCTGTGACGCACATCTTATCCTTTGAGGGCTAATATATTTTAATTTTTATTTAATAAATGATTTTAATAAAATATATAATTTATAAAATCTATAAAAATTGGAAATCGCAGCACCTATAAAATACAACTATCTAGTATATTTATGTAAAATCTGCCTCTTTGTTGCAAAACATGGAAATATACAACATCGAAACTTCAAGCATTCAGCAATAATTACCTAAAGAAGAATATATAAAAATATACTGGCTTTTGGTATCATCTATTATAATGCCATTTAGAAGCACCCGAATGGTTTGAATGTAACCCATAAGGACTCCAAATTGTTGGAATACCATCTTCTAATTTCAAATTAAATTAAAATCTTAATGTAAAATTATTTAAAACACAAAATTTTATCCAATATTTTTCAGTCGAATAATGTGTTTTGATCTGTAATTGAAGAACTCACTCTGATTAGTGTATATAATTTTAAAGAAGCCACTAAATTCTGTATATGCAATAGAGGAATCAAGAAATGGTAATCGGGATCTTGATTGAATGAAATGCAAACGATAATGAACGAAGCTAATAAACACTATTAAATAACTATTTAAAAGTTTATATCTTAATTCAGGTAGATACTATGAGGCTTCCAAACTGGAGACATTTTATAAAAAAATCTTTATTACTATCGAAAATTGCTTTGTAATAATTAATTTATACAATTTTCTGCTGATGACCCATAAAAAAAAACTGTCAATTTATACAATTTTGTAGTGTCTTCATTTATGATATAATTTTTTTTTTAATATACGGTATTTTTTAAATTTTGTTAATTTCACAAAATTAAATTTCAAAATTTTCATTTGAAATATTTTCAATTAATCATGTTAATTATAATTAGTTCTTCTTTTTATTTTATAAATAAATAATTAAAATATAATTTAAATTGTTAAAGTTTAGTATAAAAAAAAAAAAAACAAAAAACCATAAATTATTTTTATTATTATTATTACAATTAAATATTAAATTTATTTCCAGAAATAATAAATATTTATCCAATTATAATAGTAAAAAAATGTTGCAGCAAAAATTCAATATTTTTTCACTAAATTAAATTAAATAAAATAATTTTTAAAGAATAAATTTTATAATTATATTTTATGTACAAAATTGTTATTTGTGTAGTCTGATGAATTGTTTAAAGCTTGACTACTTCTTTATCTCTAATAAAATAACGAAAAATAGAAATTTTTTAGAGAAATTAATGAAGAATGACAGTAAATAATTTAAATTTTATAATTTTCAATTTGTTCAAATGTAGTAGAATGGCTTTGTGAGTAATTGACTAAATAAATAATTCACAATTGAACTAATGATAATAATTAACCGAATATAAATTGACCGAATTTTTAGAATACGTGCCGGAAAATGTCAATAATTTGGTTATTGCATTTCAATAAATATATATTTTTTTAAAAAATTTCAATTGGATTTTCGGTTTTTGTGTATTCGGTAAAACGCTTTTTAATACTAACGATCATTGCCGGTATTTTTTTATACAAAATTTTAAATTGGTATGAATCCTGGTTCATATGTCAAAAAAAAAAAAGGATTTCTGATCATTTTGTTATTATTTATTTCGGTCCATTGTAAATTCACGCAATTCTGCAGATTTCGATCAATTATTAATACGATCAATATACTTTGATAAAATTGTGAATTTTAGATTTTTTTTATGTTGAATTACATAATTTATATAAAAACATATAAATCAATTTAATGAAAATAGTATCTTAACATAACATTTTATGTTGCACAAAAGTTAAATTAATTTAAATTAAAAAAAATATAATTTTTTGAGGTTACACTAAACAAAACATTGAATATTTTATAATCTGTTATAATAATATAAAATTATTTGATTAATTATAACTTTTTGATTTAAATTCAATTAAAAAACAGTATAATTTTCTCTAATCTTTCTCTGTACAAAATATTTTAATAGTTTTCCTTAACTTTTCGATTAAATTTTCCTAGTTGGTCTGGTTTACAATGAACATTTTTCCCAACAACTTTAAAAAAATCATTTTATTATACTAAATTTTATCTATATTAAATATAAAAATAAAGGCTAGTGCACAACGTGGGCAGTAGTTATTAACTGTAATTGGGCATTAGTGCTAGATTTTTTTGAGGGTGCTAGATTTTATTTTTATGTAAACAAAAATAAGTCAGCAAAAATACTCAAAATTTAGAAATGTCTGGCCTGGCCTTCTATTAACTTTAAAAGTTATCTATTGGATTTTGTGGAAAGAAGACAATCTAGGAGCAGATTCTGCAGTACTAATTGTAGATTTTTAATATTGCTGAAATCCTACAGTAGATTTTATACTTGGCATCTTGGCAATAGCCGATAGAATTTTATGCATTTAAAAGTTTTAATTTTACCGTCAACAGCAACCGCTTCCATTCTGCTACAACCTTAATAATTTTATATTATATTTACGGAAATTGTAATTGAAATTTAAATTGTATATATTTAACAGAAATTTCCTACTACAAATACACTGCTGAACTCAACTAATACATAATTATATACAACATTTTTTAATTTTTTAGATACATTTTCGAAAATTTATATATAAAATATAACCGCCAAAAACTATTTATTAAATTTGAGGTTAAAAAGGGAACGGAATTCATCCTTTAATTCATCTAATCATATAATTTTTTTTTTAATTTTGTAAATGTATGTATAAGAGATTTATAAAATTTATTTAACTGTGTTTGTCCTTTTTAACTGTGTCGTCCTTTTAAATACAAAAAATGAGAATGAGAAAATATTTCAGTATTTTTTTTATATAACGTTTGATTAAATATTTTCCAGGTTTTAAGGATTCACAAAATTGTGATTATATTATGTCTGTGTCTCTATAAAATATTTATTTAGAATTTATTGTGTATATATGGAGCATTTTTTAGGTCCTTAGGGACTACTTTACAATAAAAAAAAAAGTATAAGGATATCAAAGTTGATATTATGTGTATTTGTTAAAAAAGAGAGAATTATTTTATATTTATTACCCATATATAAACTTTTAAATAGGAAAAATTTAATTTAAAACTTTGACCACAGTAAAATAAATATTAACACTAAAAAGGATATAGGTTTTCCGTTCTAATTTTATATTGGTAATATTATTTAAAAGACCAACTTTTAAGAATATTGTTTTTGGTTTTAGACAAAAATTTTTAGTTTTTCTATCTATTATAATATAATATAAAAAAGTTTAAATTAATAAATATAAATTTTAAGGATATTATTTTAAAACTATTTTGGTTTTATGATGAGCTATAAATTTAATTATCAGTAATATATTATATTTTTAATCCTATACATTGTTAAAAATTGTTTTGGTATTATTTTTTATTTTTTTGGAAAAATGAATAAAAAATGATTATCCTTAAAGATTTTTCGATGAGTAGCCGCCATAATTGTTTTATTTATTAAATGTGAAATTTTCATAAATTATTTTTGATATTTATGATTCTGTGTTCATAGTTTGAAATTTCGTGACACGACAATTATTCCCGGACAATCATTTGTCGCCATATTTATGACTTTAATTAATTAATTATTATTTAAATTTAATATCCTTTTCTATATTTTTTTTTTATAAATTAAAAAAATCATTTAAATATCTTTAGACAATTTGTTAGTTCGACAGGAACACTTTTTATTCGGCAACCATAGTCTTCACGAGGAACATGTCCTTGAAACAATTTATCGCGAAAAAAAATTACTGGTATAATTTGATCCTCGAAATTCAGTTTTAACTCATTCATAATAAATAATTCTGATCCTAATTTGATACTTTGTAGAATCTACTGATATCATGCATCAAAAATATAATGCAAATATAATAAGTACGGTACAAAATCCTGACAGTGTTCAATTCTGAATATTCAAAGTTTCGATTCCTGACAGGATTTCGTACTTGACGAACAAACGATTATACTTTTGAACTCTAGTAATTGTCTCAATAAAATTGTTATATAAACTCCTTAATATTAAAATTCTTTAATTTTCTGTTTAAAGTTTACATAAATTATTAATAAAATCCTCTATTTAAAGTTTACATAATTATAGATTATTTAATTTTATGATATTATATTTGTTCATTCAGATTATTACAAATAAAAAACTAATCTCTAACAATTTTCATAATACTCTAAAACAAAAAAAAAACTAATCTTTTGATAAACATAAAAAAGGCTGAATATCCTGGCGTAATAAAAGTTTTATAAATGATTAATCATTTTCATTTATTATCTTTTATATAATGTTTATTTAAAAAAATAAATAATAATAAAAAAAATATTTTTATTTTATATTTTTTACATCTCTCTATATATATAGTTTCATCTTTTAGTATCATTGGGCTGACCTGGATTTAAAATTGATAAATGACTGTAAGCATTTTGTTTACGTGCAATAAAAATTTATAGTTTTCATAAAATTGAGAAATATAGATTTTTTTTTTTATTTTTATTTTTTGGTTGTTGTGTCTGAACAAGCGTTTTATTACATCAGAGGACAAAAACAAGAGTGACTAATTCCAATTAAAGGAATTTTGTAATTCTAAAAAAAAAAAATAAGAGAAAAAACAAAATTGGTTTACAGAAAAGGAAAAATCAATAAATTGAAATATTGTGGGCAGTGAGGTTTAACATTTATTGAATTTAAGAAAAATATAATATTTTAAGCTTGTAAGCTGATTTTGGTACATGAGATTCAAATCAATTGGAAAATATTTAAAAGACATTACAAAAGTAATTAATTATAAAATTAAAACAGAAATTATGTTTTGATGGTCAGTAAGTATAATATCATAAGTCTTGTGATTACATTTAGTTTGAAATATCCTGCAGTAAATTGTCAAAAGGGAAATGTTTGCTAGTGAATTGTAAAAATGGAATTGCAATGAATTGTGCACAGTAAATTCTGTTGTTTGAGTTGTCACTTCAATGAATTGTGCAAGTTGATTATGAAAATTTCAAAGTAAATTAGTTAAGAGTACGTCAAATTAAGTTTAAATATTCATAAATACGAAAAGCTGAAGCATGAACTAAATTTGTGTCTTCTTACAAATGCTAAAATGACAAATTTCTGTTCTTGCAAAAAATTTTATATTCTAATTATTGTTTCCTCTAAACAATCTGTGTTTCAGGAATATTATAAGTTTTTTGATAAGAATCTAGTGACCGTCAAAGTGTTAAAATGTAAAAACGTTTCGTTGATCGGTAAAATACGTGGGCCATGTTATCTCTAAATGTGATTAATCTATGAATTTTGGGACAAGAAGAAGAACATTGGCAGTAGAAAATATCAGCCACAAAATTTGTGATTGTACAATTCGCAATTGAAGCTGCAAATATTCTGGGTCTAGGTAGCCGAATATAAGTCACTTCGGTAACTTGGAGACGGTAGCAATAACAGTACTATGAATAATGAATTTCAGATTTGTTAAGAAACCAGATTGGATTTAGTAATTTGAAAGATTTATGGGTCAATATTGTTATGAATTGATAGCCCAGAGTAATACCAATTTCTAACTAACTATAATTACATATTTCATTTTAAATATTAATCACAAGCTATGAAAATAGTCCTAAAATATATAATACAAATAAATCCTTTTCTACATATAATAATAATTTAAAATATGTTTCCATCTATTCTGCCATCTGGGCTTTAGCCTTATAATAACTAAAAAAAAAAAACAAGCAAATAAATCAAAATATATTTAATAATATTATGTCCGAAAAATAAGAACAATTTTTGGTTTTGTCCTTTTGGGAAAACTGTTTTTCTTTAACTATTTCCCTTACAATATTACATTCTTAAATATATATAGTTATATACATTTATAAATGGCTTTGTAACTTTTAGAAAGCTTACAGCTAAAATAAAAATTTTCCAGGACATTCACCAAATAGGAACTACAATATACAAAAAATAATTTTTTTTCCCTATCCTTTTTTTTCTGTGCTGGGCATTAATAAAGTGTATCAATCTAAAGAAAATCTTATGCTCAAAATATTTACTTGAAGGGGACATGAGGGAGTGCGTCGTTGGTAGAAAAAAAAAACTTTAGACGCAAGAGTAATAAATTCGAATTTTTTCCACTCAACCTGTCAAAGATAAATAATGAAGACATATACATTGAAAAAAAAACATAATTTTTTAAGGATGAGTTAGAGAAACCATAAGGAAAATTTATAATAATTTTTTTTTTCTTGTTGTATTTATTTGGCATTGATTATGGAAAGTGCAAAATCAATACGAAAATGAATATAAAATAAGAAAATTTGTTATTATTATTTTTTTTTTATTTATGAGAATATTTTCAGAAAATTGTGAAAATTGGCAAAATTAGTTGTAATTGGATTTTTGCTCATTCTTATCAGCCTTTTGTGTATTCTACTGAAATAATCTTTTTTTTTCGGTTCGTTTTTTTTTTTTTTTTAATATTTCTAGTTCGTTTTCTTCTTATTAGATTATAGGAAATTGAGTGCTACGATTTTTTTTAGTTGTTGTTGTTGATGGTACCCATTTCCAATCAGTAAAGAAAGTTACATAAGAAATAATTTTTTTGAAAAAATTTGTATATCGTAATTTATATTATCTTGAGAAGAGGTTTTTTCAAGGTCGAATGAATAATTCTACAACATATATTTCTTATGGAAAAACTTTTTGTTGGCCAAAATGGATCATACTTCTTAAGTAGTAATGATCTTTTTTTGCAGATTATCATTGCGCAAAAATGTCATTCGGTATTGATTTAAAATTTCGATTAATATTTAAACTTTTGCTACATAAAAGTGTAGATAAGATCAATTTTTATGGACTATACGAAAATTAGTTATGTGAATGTGTGAAGGACACCTCTATATGCCCGAATTATTTTAATATATTATTTATCCTAGTATTTTATTGTCCATTTAAATTATTGTTAAATATCCAAAAGCAATTGAAACGCATCTTGAATTGACCAAATTCATAATTGGCTGAAATCAAAAGTGACCGATTTATTCACATTTATAACAAGTTTGTAAGTTTTGTACGCTGTCAGCCATCTAGGAAAACTCAATGAAAAGTTTTGCTAGTTTTTTTAAGACTTACTAAAGTAATCGTAAGTGCAGATATAGATACAGGGACAATCGTAGAGTTATTAAATTTTTGTTAATTTTTCTTTTTATAATTCCGCCTTAGAGCATTTCAAAATTTCCACAAAAAAAAGTCTTGAAGTAATCGAAATTGTTCATCAATTTAATTGAAAATGAAAATGTAAAAAAATCATTTATCTAAAAGATTAGGATCTAACATACCAGAAATCACTTTAACATAACAATTCTTTGAATATAATCGCTGTTCTATGAAAATTTTAGTGTATTGAAGATTTACGTTTATATATCTGTCACTACAATATCAACAGATCTTTAATTAATTTATAAGGGACATGAATTGTTGAAGACATCCTTAATTATATTAAATTACATAAATGAATTTATAATTCAAATCATATTAAGTTAATGAAAAAAAACTTATATCTAAACAATGATCGTTTTCCCTTCTCCTCCTAAGCCCTAAATTACATAAACAATTTTAATAATTTCTTAAAAGAAATTATTTTCCTTTAGGCTACATTTAATATTGCATAATTATTTAATTCATTTTCTGAAAAAAAACCTCTACTAACTAATATATAAAAATAACCATTTTCTCTGTTTTGGTATCTTCTTTGAAGCTAAATATTTTCATTTTCCTTCAAAACATTATAACATCAAAATAATTTATTTCTTTAAGGCGGAATTCTAGATTTCTTCTTGTCTCATAAAAACAAAAAAACATGATACAAGATGATATGACGACAAAAAAATACTTAACTATATAAGATAAAGTATCTGAAATTACTTTTAAGTTAACAAGAAATGAAAACAGCAAAACATAAAAAAAAAAAACATAATACCACAAAAATAATCCTAATTATGTTTTCATTTATATACAAGAAAACATAAAAACGAATACAAATAATTTTTCATATTTTTGAAAATCCTGAATAAATAGTTCGGCCTTTTTATGTATTTGTTTACATCTATCATATTTATATTCCCTTAAAGCTAAATCTTTTTCGGTGAACATCATAACCATAGTAACCATACATAAATATCAGATTCACAAAATGTAAATAGCAAAAATAAAATATATCTTTACCTGTGCAGATACCCTGCCATTTTTCAGTCTTTGTAAATCAGTATGACTCCAATGACTTCTTGCCCAAGGCATTACATTTCTAAGATCCTCGTCGAAACTAAACAGAACAAATAAAAAATTTTGACATAATTTTTTTGTAAATGCAAAATACAAAAGTAAAAAAAAAAAAGAAAAAAGAAAATTTATTTTGAAAAACAAAAACAGCACAATAAAAAATTGAAAATTATTTTTTGTCTCATATTATTTGTTTTATAAAAAATTGTTTCTAAGAAGCAAAAAATTAAAATTCTTTTCACAAAAATATGGTTCACATCTTATCGTACTACACACGCCTACAAATTATAGCATCATGTTGGCCACATCGAACACGACATACCACATCAACTATTAAAAATTGTCTAACCACTGTTTTGTTTGGTTAGTGTGTGAGGATGTGCTAGTGAGTAAATGAGAAAAATATGGAAAACACATAAACTCTGACGAATAATGATCGAAGATCTGTATCAATATCATTAAAACTTTGAAGTTTATGTTAAATTAGTAAATAATTTAATAAATTTTCAAATATATCTAAGTAATTGAAAATGACACACTTAATTTACAAATCCCACACTTATAATGAAAAGTGTACGCATTTTTTTGTGAAAAGAATTTGATAAAAGTAAATTTGAAATTTTTTATATTTACATAGAAACTTACTTAAAATCATTTAATTTGTTATGTAAAAATTTACGAATATTCCAGGGTAAATCATTATGCCCATCAATTAAAGGCACAGAATCTAAAAGTTGTGTTGCTATTTGTAATCGTTCTTCAAATGGTGCACCTATAAAAAAAACCACAAAAACATTTTTTTCGATTAATAAAAGTATAAAAGAAAAAAGATGGAAAACAAAATATTTTTTTTATTCATTTTTTATAATATTTACTTGCAGCAACACGTAAGGCCAATGGAACAGCAACACTGGCAGCACCAATTATTAATAGTATTGAACTAACTGCTAACCAATGTTTAGCTAAATCAAAACCTAATATTGAAATGTAAATTTTTATTGATAATGAAAATAATATATTTGCAAAAATAAAAACTTACTTAATGAATTACTACCCGAACTTGATGAACCTCGGCTTAAACATTGACGATGTTTCCATGGCATGAAACTAGATATACTACGTGAAATTGATATTGATTGTTGTTGTTGTTGATTCATTTGATGATCTTTACCTTTAAGGCCACTATTTGAACTGCCAATTGTTGTAAATGAACTACTATTCAATATTGTTGAATCACCAAAACTACAACTCAAACCGCCATTCATATTTGATGTTGGTGTTGTACGAAATTGTGTATATGGCATTGTTGAATCATTTATAATATTATTATCATGATGATGTTGATGTTGTTGATTATGAAAATGATGCTGCCAATTAT
Organism: Rhamphomyia laevipes; assembly: GCA_963920725.1. Taxonomy (NCBI): domain Eukaryota; kingdom Metazoa; phylum Arthropoda; class Insecta; order Diptera; family Empididae; genus Rhamphomyia; species Rhamphomyia laevipes. The sequence continues at coordinate 16,541,222 of OY987258.1, forward strand.
AATCATTTAAATGGCCATGTGAATGATTTGTACGATCATTTAAATTACATAAATTATCATTATTATTATCACCAGCACTACCAGCAAATGTAAAATTTGTTAAAGATTGTGAAAAATAACGTCCATTATTTGTTAAATTCCCACTAGTATTATTATCATCACCAAATCGACTATAATCATTTTGTAATTGTGATGTATAATTACATGAATCATTTGGATGATGATGAAATTGTTGTTGTTGTTGCTGATGTTGTTGTTGATGATAATTAGCTAATTGTTTAGCATAACAACTACTTGGACCAATTGTATTATATTTACCACTAATATGATGATGATTATTTCTATTATTATTATTATTATTTGTTGTATTATTATTATTTATATGATTAAATAATCGATTATGATGATTGTCAAAATTTGGTGCATATTGTGGTGATTCTTGATGATAAAAGAATACAGATGATTCATCATTATTTGATGATTTACTTTTAAAACATGGTATATATGAATCATCACGTATATATGGATATGGTGTTAATGGTATATTATTATCTTGATTTAATTGTAAATTATGATGATTTTTATTTATTATAATATTTTTATTATAATTATTATCATTTTGCTGTTGTAATAATGTCACTGTACTAAGACCTAATTTATTAGATAATTTTATACTATTATTACAATTCATTTGACATAAATCTGGTTGTTTTTTTGTTGATATTGTTGATGTAGTACCACTTAATACAATTTGTCCAACATTAGCACAATTTAATATTGTTGATGTACAATCATTTAACATTGATTCACCTAAATTTCCTAAATTACCAATACTTGTACTTGATTTAAGACAATTATTATTATTATTATTTGTTGCTGATGATGATGTTGCAATTGCTGATGCTGTTGATGCTAATAAATCTTGTTTTAATGATAATTGTTGTTTACGATTTAATGATACGGGTGGTGGAGGTGGTGGTAGAATTATATCAACATCAGTTGTTAAATCACTCTATAAAGAATAAAGATAAATAGAGAAAATGAAAATTATTATATAAAAAATATAATAATAAAAATAATTTCAATACATTTTTTTTATGAAAATAACAATATTTTTAAAAGAAAATTATTGTTATTATTAAAAAAAAAAGAAGGATGTAATGACTAGAAAATTTATCTAAATAGGTGTCCTTTTTTCAAATTATTAAATTGATGTCTTTAGTAAATGTTAAAGATGATTTTTTTTTTCTATTACTCTTCATTTTGATTCTTTATATGCGGAAGTAATCATGTAGCTTCAATTTTATGTTATATTGAGTTGAGTAGGAGTTTGGTTTCTATACGGAAAAGAATTTCGTTATATAAAGTTTTAGTGTGGGCGGTAGGAAAATCATTATCATCAACATTATTATTATTATGGTTATTTTTGTGGTTGTTGTAGTTGCTATTGATGGTTGTCATCTTTATGAATGACATTTAGTTTGATGATGATGATGGTTTTCTAATATGGTTTTTTTTTTCCTAAAAAGGATCATTAATAAATGAATGATAAATATTTAAGTCAAAAGATAATTTTTCCGATAATTTGAATGAAAATGACATTTTATAAGTTTACTATATAATTTAATTTAACTAATGGTTAAATTTTAAATATGAAATTATAGAAAAGATAGGTTCAAATTATTAGTAAAGTCAGAGTTGTCCTTAAGTTTATGAGGATCTTTCTACTGAAAATACATGGCAATACTGGAAAAATAATATTGGCGATTAGAAATTTTGTCAACTTTAAAGCTAGCGAACTACGAAATTCGAAATGCTGATAAATAAAATGAATTAGCAGAAGCTGGGTTGGGAGCAGGGTAAAAAGTGTTGAATATAGTAGATTGATATACGTACTTTATATCCCTGTGAATGACGAAATCACCACATTGAACAAAATATTATTTAAATTATTGCATAAATTTTCATATTAACAAAATTCAATATAAAATAAATAGTAAGTATTAATTGAAATGCGGATATTGACTAAAGGACGTATTTTAAACTTGAACAAAATTGTTATTTTATCTCGAAAATGGAGTAGAATAGAACAAAAGAATAACAATAAATGAGAGATCTACACTAAAACTTTAAATATAACAAAATTATAAGTCAATTTCAACAAATATGGTCTATTGAACAAGATAGAAGTGTGGTGACGAAAATTGAATATAATTTTATTTTATGAAAAAGCTAAAAAGCATAAATTAAATTTTCTGATATAGAAAAATAAAATAATCTATTTTCTAATCTGATTTTAATAATTTACTTAATTGATAATACTTCTTTTGATGACTGACTTATAAATTTAATATATTTTTATTATTTAGTATAATATGATTATTTTATATAATAAATTCGATAATCAGAAAAGAAAATTATTTTCTTTTATCATGAAAGATATTTTTTTTAAATGTCTTTTATCTAATAACATTAAAAGAATGAACAAATTTATTTAAATTTAATGAAAAATATGAAAATTTGTTGAATTCAATTTTGTAAATATATTGAAATGATAGAGTTTAGAAATCTTTTAACATCCTGATCCCTTTTTATGGATAATTATGTTTAGAAATTAGATTTTATCATAATACTTAATTCCAAATATTTTACTTATGTTAATTTGGTTGCTATAGATTCATCAAATTATTCTATATTTATACAACATTTAAAATATACTGAAATTTTTGAAAATACTATCGGATCGCTTAGCAATTTTAAGTTATATACAAAAAATTGTTGATCATAATAATTTCAATTTACATCAATAATTTTTGAATTACATTAGTAAAAAATAATAATTTCGAAATGATAGATTTATTATAAATTTAATTATTCATATTATTTTATTTTATATTTATGTATACTTACTTCTAAATCATTATTTAAATCCGGATAATCAAATGATGTTTCATCACAAATTTCATTTTGGTTGTAATTAAGTTCATTTCCCTATTTGAAAATAAATCAAAATTAAAAATTATGTCAAAAATTATAATAATAAGGATTCTAAAAAAAAAACGAACTGTTTGGTGCTTCAAAATTAATTAGTCTAGCATAACTAATAATTTTTTTAGAAAATATTTAGAATTTGTGTGGTAGTTAAAAAGATAATTAGAATAACATTAAAATTATATTGGAATGCATATAAATTTTATCATATTTATTTGAATAATAAAATATTTTAATTAAATGGGACTCCACAGTTCAGAATATACTACTCCAATATAATTATTTTTGTATATTGGACTCACATAAATCAAATTTGAATATTTGGTATTCAAAATTGAAAATGTAAATTTTTTTATTATAAGCAATTTATTATAAATTCTTTTCACAAATCCAAACAGAGCTAAATTACGATGGCAACTGTCAAAATTATAGACCTATTTCTAGGTCTATTAAAACGACGATTTATAAGAATGATCTAGTTAACAGAAAATATGAAAAGAACTGAAGAATTTGACATGCTTTTATTACAGTGATGAGCTCAGTAATATTAATATATTATCAAAAATTTAACTCTGTAATCATTTTCATTAATTTTATTCAAAATTGTCATTGGGTTTGGAAAGTGTAATTTTTGACAAGTAGTTATCAAGAGTTTAGCAAGTGGCACAAGCACAATCTATGGATCTGTACAGTACTTGGTTCAAATTTGCGATTGAAATCAATTTGGAACGATTCGAATCGAAAGCGTTTTGGAATAATTGAACTTTTAGGAATTCAAACTGAAAAAAAATGTCAAAAGAAATAAAATTTGACAGTTACAAAAAATCATGCGTAATTGCTGACGAACAAAAAAATGTATGTACACAATTTAGAAAATACTACAAAAAGTGTTCAGTTCTTAATTTCTATTTTAAATTAACAATTCTATAATTAATATCTTGCCTGCTTATCAAGTAATTTTCCTATTAATCCAGTTTTATTATTTTTACATATTTTATAATTTTTTTCCCTTTCCAGTCTCATTAGGATTTGTGCGTTTTGTTCACATGTATATGTATGTGATTTTTTCTTTCTATCTAAACTGTATTGGTAAAGTGGTCGATTTGGATCTAATGATATATCAGTTGTTTCACCAACATCACAACTACATAATGATTGATTACTACGGCCCTTGCTACGCTTCAATGAACCACGATTTGAATGAATTTGTTGTTGCTGTTGTTGATGGTGCTGTTTCATAGATCCTTGTCGATGTATACGTTCTTCAATCATACTACCACCATTTCCTGTACAATTTGAAAATGTCACATTATTTGTTCGTATATTACCGCCACTACTATCACTTCGTAAAAGTGGTGGTTGTATTAATTGTCTGCCATTAGAATGATTTTTTGTAACAACAGCTGCTGAATCTGAATAATGACTACAAATATCAAAATTATCTAAATTCGGATCACTAACAATACCAATTGCATTTCGTGATACAACACCACTTCCACTTCCACTACCACCAAATCCAAATACATTTTCTGGTGTATTAGATTTAATACGATCTCGTCTATTATTTTTTTGATTTGTACCAACTGCATTGCTGGCAACTGATTGCCAATTTAATTCAGATTGAAAATGTTGTTGTACCGGATTTATTTGCAATTGTGTTTGCTGTTGTGTATTAGATTGAATTTTTGTTGTATATTTATTTTCTATATTTTGTTGTCTTTGCAGTGATGCTGTTGATGTCGGATAATATAGATTTTCTTTACTTTTTCGTTTTGATGGTGACAAATAATATACTTCACAATAATTTATATCTCGATTTGTACCACTAATACTACCACCACCACCACCACCACCAATTGTACTTGTTGTACTACTGCCACTATTTGATTGACTATTGATACGTTTTAATAATGGTGTTTTACGTCCACTACCCATACTTTTACCACTGGATAAAATTTGACCACCAGCAGATGTTAATGTATTTCCTGTAGTAGTGCCAATTATAATACCACCGGTATTTGTTCCACCTGATGATGTAGATGTATTACAATTATTTAAAATTGGTACAACTTGATTTGTTGTACCATCATCAGATGATGTGGTGGTTCTTTTAAATGAACGTCGAAATTCTGTCATTTTGTGTTCAATTTTAAAGACACCATATATATGTATATATGTATGTGGGTTTATAAAATTTTATATAGATATATTTTACTAAACAACAAAAAAAAAAGGATAAATAACTGAAAAAATGGTTTTATTTGCTGGGGAAATTGAATAAAAATTCCTCTTTTTTTTTTTTTTTTTTGGGATATTCGTTTATTTGATTAAAAGGTCTTTTTGTGACCTTGACTGTTGTATAGCTTATTGATGTTCATATTCAACCCCTTTTGGATTCTTGATTTTCAATCTTCGTTAAAAGTTTTTTTTTTTATACAATATTGTTGTTCCTCTTCCAGGACTATACTAAAATCAACCTTAAAAAAAAAAAGGTTATCCGGTTATATAGTTTGATTCATTCGGAATCCTTTTTTTTGCAAAATTCATGAAATATTCATAACAATTTACTTGTATATCTAAATATGCTCATTTATGTATATCTATAATATCTTTGAGATTCCATTTGTTTGGTACACAATGTTTTTTATGTTGTGTCTCTTTCAATCAAAAAAAGGTTAAAAATTCAATTTTATGTGTGTGTGTGTATTTTATATTTATATTAAATTTTGTTCTCGTTTCATTGTTGTTGCTGCTTTTTAGAAGATATTATGTCCTTATTAACTCAATTTGTCTCTTTTGTTTTCCAAAAATCTCCATATAATTAGGAACTTGGGAAATATATGCAACTCCTTAATAATTTCCCAGTAAATAACAGTCAATTTTATTACCAAGGAAAAACTATTTATGTATATAAGTAAATATTTCCAATTGATTTTTACATTATTTTCAATGATTTTGTTTTGTATTTAATTTAATTTGTGGTATTTAGGAAAATTTCTGGAGACATGCCAGTAAAAAGAACTGTTGGGAAATTGAAAAAGAAAATAAATATTCATGATTTTTCGGTTTATTTTAATGTGTTCGTATAAAATGTTGTCATTTCACGTATTTTTCTTGTTTTTGGAAAAATAAAATGTTTCGTTAATAATATTTTCTTAGTCCTTTTAGATTAGTTTTTGATTTGAAAAATTTTCTCTGAATTTTCCAAATCATATATTCTTCGGTTTTGGCATAGTACACATACACACACTCAATGACATTTTATTGAAAGGATGTTATTTTATATAATTTGTTACGTTTTTTCGGTTACAAAATTTAAATTTCTGTCACAAGTTAAATTTGTTGTGTGGTAAATTTCCTTTTTACAAAATTTTTGGTATTGTTGTAAATTTTCTGTCACTTTATTTAGAGATAATAAAAATGTCTACTTTTTATTTCGTTGTAATTTTTATTTATGTTGGTTAAAAATTTTATGTATGAAATCTGTTGATTGACTGAAATGGTAAAAAAACGATTTTTTTTTTCGTTTAATTGGAAAATTTTTAATGGAGTTTTTATGTTTCATTATTTAAAAAAAATATAAAAATTTAAAAATTCTAATTATAAAATGTCACTTACCTTTCCAATATTTTTGTTATCATCACTGTTGTTGTATTTATTGTATTCATCCTTGAAAGTTCATTACAAAAAAAATATCTGAAATTAAAAATTTATATAAAGTTAGTGTTAAAATTTTTGACTGACTCTCAGAAATATTGAATTTATTTATGTTAAGTTTTGTAGTTAACAGATATAAAAGATGGAATGAATATTTAGGTTTAGTTTTGAATAATTTTTTTAGTTTTTCTTAATTTTAAAAATTTAAATATGAAAATAACCTGAAACTATGAACATAAAAATCATGCTTAGTTAAATTTATAAAGTTAAGATGATTTAATTATTAACATAAGAACATTTTAAATTATTGTATTTAATTAATTATTGCAAGCCTTCATAATACCAATACATAGACAGCTGATAGACAACATTGAGCTCTTAATATGTGGTTTGTGTGCGCAGAAGTCTCGAAGTTCCCAGTCCTTTAAAATTAATTAACAAACTTACTTAACTTATAAGCTGTTTAAAATGCATTCAATAATTATTAGAGCGACAGTTTTCTATTCTATATGCATTACATATCGGGTTCAAATACAAACGACGAAGCGTCGATGTCTTTCTCAGTTGACTCAAACTGAGAAAAATAATAACGATTGAGACCATTTGCTGCCAACAAATGTCTCACTATTAAAAGGGATTAGCTGCGTTCCAGTTTTTTTACTATAAAGAAACTTCTGGGGTTCGGAATCTAAATCAAATTAGTAATAATAATCAACTTAGAAATTGTGTATACATACTTAATTATGTTCATTTATAAAAATAACAAAACATGTGACCATTATTGGGTTAAGGAGACGAAAATGTATTTCTTAAAATCATTATTAATGTTTTAATACAATTATTTTGTAATGCCCTATTTAATTTAATTACAATTAAACATCAATAAAAGCGTTGGATTCATATTGCTTTAAATCTAAACCTCGCTCAAGGAACTGGTTATTAACAACAGAGTCACTCTGATCTGGGTGTTGCGACACGAGGGAAGAAGCGGTAAATTAGGTAGATATGGCCTGAGGTATCACATAAACAAAATAGGAAAGTCGGATTATAGTGACTGTCGGATTATAGCGATTGCGAGGCTATAGCCCGAAAAAGGCTGACCAACCTGGGTAAGGGATATCCGAGTCCTCTCAAAATTAGGGGTCTGGCCGTAAAGAAAACTCTACGCTTTGACAGAAGCCTGGGTATTAACAGACCAAATATTACTATGGTAAGCACAATAGATCTCTTTAGGTCGCAGTGTAGGGAGGCGAAAGTTCTTACTTCTGCATTAACGACCCCTCTTTTATCTTATTAATAACAATGTATATAGCTCATGTACAGTATAAAAGAGTCCATATAAGTGGTCTACAAAGAATTGTCCGGCGATATTTAAAAATCATTACGTTAAAAATTGTGTTATATTCAAATCGTTCAACACATATGGGTTAAATATCAATATATAAATTGAATTGATTTTTGAGAGAATCATTAAACACATTAAATATTTTTTTTTTTAATTTCTAAGATTATATATAGACAAAATATGTGTGTACTAAATAATATTTCCGCATTATTTATCTGTAATCCACTTAGTATTAATATTTGCACTTAATTTTTTTTTTTGTTTTATAATATCGCTTAAAAATTTATAATTTAAAATATCTAAGAAAAAAAAATGAAAGCTACCATGAAACGTCCTACAAAGGAAGAAAAAAACGTTAATTTTAATTTTATTCCGGATACCATCTTGATACCACACATAACCTTATTCATCTTAAACATTTTTTTCGATAAGGATATTATTCATTTTTTTTTACTTATATTCTTTACTATAATCTAGCACGTAACCAACATTAAAAACTTTTCACAGATATCCAGATAACGACCCCACCATATAATCATATTTTATATTATATTCATTTCCTCAATCCACCACAATTCCCTCCACTCTAAAATCGCTATAAAAGTTTTGAAGGATAATAATTTTTGTGTTGTTTTTTTTCTCTTTTTTTTTATGTATAAATATATTTTATAATAATGAAAACAAAAAGCTTCTTAAATTTTGACTCTTATCGCAATACCATTATACAAAATTCAAGGCTCATCTTGTTCAGGATATGTGATCAAAACTTCTCAGGCTTTATTTCATCTCTGATAAAAAAAAAAATAAGAAAATTTACAAAATCTTTTTTTTTTTTAAAGATTAGCTTAAAATTTAGGAAAATCTCTTTTTCATTGAGATGATGATTTTTTTTTTTTTTGGTTAGATATGCGAATACATAAATGAAAATTTTCAAATTTAAGGATTAAATTTTTCGTATTATTTTTTTATCTTTGTGACTTTTATTTTGTATCTTCCAAGAAATTTTTTGGATATTTTTTTTTTTTTAATATTTTTTGTCTACCTTGACTTCGATTTAAAGATAATATTTAAATTTTGACAAAAATATTATAATACAAGTTGAATACGTATTGAATCTGGGATTTTGGAGTATATATTTCAAGATTTAGAACGAAATTTTATAAATTATGTAAGCTTTAAATGACAAAGATATGATTTATAAAACAATATGAAAATATTTAAACAGAATGGCCCCAGTAAATTTACTTTTCCAAAAGGAATTATTTATATTAAAATTAAAGTTTTGTATTGGCGAAAAATTGAAAATGTTAAAATTAAATTTTATTTATATTTTCGATGATGGAGATTCCAAAAATTAAAAATTATCTATGTCCCCGATCTAATGATAGTAAATCTTAATCCAATTTAAACGAAAATGCAAAGAAGGGTTAGTTTTGTGATCTAATTGATATATGTACTTATTTTTCTGTGGAAGTTCAGTAAGTTTTTATTAAGTTGCAAATGAAATAGGTCGCTTTAAAAATAACAGAATTATAAAAGATATTTTTCTAATGTCCTAGAGATTTCCCAGACACAGTACGCTTCTTGAATGGTACTAGGTGGATCTAAACTACCTCTTTATTCCGCACTGTGTAAACTAGCCTGGTTTCATTAGTATGAGTGGTAACAAAACGGTGCATATGCGCTAATTGGGGTCAACGTGGACTCACCACTTAAACCAACCAACCAACCTAGCTAATAAAAATTTTGTGAATTTCATAATTTTTGTAGTGTTTTATTCTTGAAATTGAATCAAAAACCCTAAATTTTATTTCGATTTCAAGAAAATTTAATATAATTAGATGTAAGATTATTATATAATTATGTAGTTTTATTGGGTTCCTTATACTTATTGACTAGTTTCAATAAAAATTTAAATAAAAAGATTAAATATTGCATTAAAATTGTTCATTTTCATTGCTTATAACATAATTTTACAATACTTTTCTTGATGAAATTGGTTTTCTAACAATTGACTGTAAAGAATTTAATCTCTTAACGTAAACATTTATGTAAAAATTTGTAAATTATTATGATTAAATTTATGCCTGAGACCGAATTTTAATTATAAATTCCGTTTACAAAGTTATATAAAAAATATGAAGATTAAACAGTTTAAATAGCCTAATTTATAATTTAAAAAAATAACAAAAATACGACTATCATTTAAGTGTCTCCTATTCCTATATATGAGCTAGAATCAAAAAACTATGTGTCCAGCCAGCATTATAATCTATTTAAATTTGAATATGCAACTTAAATATGCGATCTGATAAGAGACTGAAGTATATTTTTGAATAATATTATTGGGTCATGAAGACCCAACATGAATCTATAGAGTACATTGAATACCCAACAAAGAATAAATTATCTATCAAATAAAAAGGAGACGCCGGGCATTAATTTGAACACGTATTACGAAAAGACAGAAGATTATAACAAGATTAATAGAATTATCTGGAAAAAAATTCATGAAGACTAATTATTGTCATCAGACACCAGAAAATTAATTTTAATTAATAAAACAAAAACAAAAAAAAATCTCTCCGGCAACAAATTTTTATGTTTCACCTTTTCCATTTAATATGCAATTTTGTGTTATTCATTCTGACCTAAATAATATCAAGAAGGACAAATTTATTAATCGTAAAGATAAACAATTCAAAATAAATTATAGAAAATTAATTAAGATTTAAGGACATATTAGATTTGGGTTATACAAAATTCAATATTGGGTGCGAAGAGTTATAAAAACTTAATTTATTTTGATTGATATTGAAATTTCCCTTACACAAAACGCCATTTTCAATATAATATATATTTTTTTTAAAGCTACCGAAAAAAAAAAACAACTTACAATTGAAATATCCAGTTTAGTTTGATCGGAAAAACCAATACAATTTTTTTTTTTTTAAAAAAAATTTCCTTTATTTAATAACAACAAAATTAAATTATATATATAATAATTTGAAATAGGATGTGTCATATTATTTTTGACGAGGATAACATAAAAATATTGCCAACCAAAACTCAAGAATATTGTTCTATGTCAATTTTCTTCTGACTATATTCTATAATAATTACAGACAAGTTTGTATTAGAGAGCTTGTCACAAGAATAATAAACAAAAATTTTTTTTTTTAACTGTACGTTTTTCTCTTCGTCCTTATAATTATGGGCTCCTTACGGAATATTAATATTATTATTTTTTTTTTTAAAATGGAATTTCTCTTCATCTTTTTATGTGTATCACATAAATATGTAATGTGATTTTGTTGTTGTTATTGTTGTTGTAAGGATATTTACATTCTTTTGAATTTCAAAAAATATTTTTTTTTTTTTTTTCATTTTTGTCTGTTGATGACAGATTCTTTTTTTTTCATTTTTTTCTAAATCATATAACAAAAAACAAAGCCACATTACAATATATTTGGTTTTTTAACCCACACTCCTGCAGTGTGTGGAAATGGAAAATTCGGCGAAAAAATAAAATAAAAATTAATAACAAAAAGCAAAAAAAAAAAAATTTGTATGTGATGTGTTTTATATCCAAAAAAGCTTTTATGTTAAACACGAAATTTGTCTATGCCACAAATAATGAGGCTTTTGATCACGTTTTTTTTATATGTTACTTCATGGGTCGAAAAATGTTCATTGGTTTCTTCCTATTTCAAACTGTGGTGGGTGGTGGAAGGTAGAATAGTTGATGATGTATTATGTTACCATACCATCAAGTTAAAGATCGCTCGTATTTATTTGAATAATAAAATGTCAAAATTTACATTTTTTATTCTTGATTTATTTATTATTATTATTTTTTTTTTTTTTTTGGTGAGGTGATAAGATATTATTTTACACGTTTTTACAATATAGAATGCAAATTTAAATCAAAATTTGAAATTAGATTTGATGGATAGACAAAATAATTTGTAATGAAATATTTTATATAGGTATGACAAAAAATTTTGTAATGCCAATTGCCACACCTTAAAAATACAAAAATATAATTTTAAATAAGAACTTGTAAATTTCTATTTATTTAATTTAATTTCCAGTAATTTTTTAAATTTTTAATAAATAATTGTTGAGCAATTGAAATAAATAAAAAAACTTTCAAAAATTACGTAAACTTGCCGTGCGACTAAAACTGACAACGGAAATCGATTGTTGAGGCTGTTCTGAAGATGAAGAGACAATTGAACATTTTTTATGTCACTGTTCTTCTCTGTGTAATAAAAGATTAAAAATTTTCGGTTTTTATTTTGCAGGAGATTTAATAGAAATAAGCAAGGAAAAACCTGCTAATCTGATAAACTTTATAAAAGAAGTGGAATGGCACGATTCGTGGTGAAAATGGGTAATGTTTCGAAAGGGGGTACAACAAACCGTATGGTCTAGGTACGAAGTTTGGCCGCCTTTATTCCCTCCTTATCAATCCAACGCAAAATAAAGATTTAGCTTATTTTAGAAATTACATATATTTTACTGAATTTTGTGAAACTCGGATTTAGATTTTTCAATAAAAATAGTAAAATTGGAAATATTAAAAATATTTTTTAACAAAATTCAAAGTTTTACACTATTTACGATTAACGAGAGGTAGAAATTCAGCATTTTGTAATATCGCAACAATACAAAAGTTATATGTAGGGTGAAAACCGCGATTGTGTATAACAGAAGTGTTTTTACGATAGAAAAATATGTACATAATTTTGGCCTATGTCAAAAAATCGTTTTTCCCATCAATTAAATTCAGTTTTCCAACGAATTAATAAATAGGCAAATTCATATTAAAAGTTAACTTTTAATTCGACCAACCATTTTCTATCCCGCATTAAATTAAAGTCGACAATTTGTCCAAGTCGATATTTCCGATTTGGACATAAACGTTACCAATTCAAAATGTTCAAAAATTTATATAATCACCAAAAATAAAGCAAATATATTTCAATTAAATAGGAATTTTATTAAATCAATTTTTTGTTTTTTGTTTTTGGTCCATGGAAAACGCGATCCAAATTTATTTTATGTAATTTATTTAATTCCAAAATAATATTAAATTGATATCATTACTGACTATAATTAGAATAATAAAACTCCAAAACACGATTTCATTTCGTCTCTCATAATAGTATTTATATTTGTCTTAAAAATGCTGTAATTGTGACAATCAAGCTAATTGACTCCCCATTTTTCCTACATGAAAATTAAGTTTTTTTTGTTGAATTTCAACTTTTATTATTTGTATAATAGTTTTCTATATTTTTCTATTTTTTTTTCATCTTATTTTTATGGTACGTGCCATGTTTATTAATGAAAATTGTGTGAGTTTTGAAATTTTCTTTTTTCATATAAATAATTTTGTAAGCAAGAATGAAATATAGAACCAAAAATTGTTAATATTTATTATGGGTAGTTAGAAATGTTTGATGGCATATTTAATACTGAATTTTAATTAATGTCTTTAATTTATATATATATTTTTTTTTGGATTTATTTAGTTATAAATTTTTGATTATATAAATTGAATTAAATATTTTTGGATTTGTTATATAATTTCGACGTATTTTACTGAAGAAGAATTTAATTTTGTTGTGATCATAACAAATAATATTAAGGAAAAGTATTTACAATTTAAAAATTTAATTATAAATATAATTAATGAAATAATCGAGGACGCAGTTAATATCAAATATTAATTATTGTGGTATTATTCAAAATTTTAAATATGAATAGTAGAAAAAACATTGAAATTGGAAATGGATTGGTGATCGTCACAAACGTCACCTTATTACTACACTGGAAAATGGAAAATTGATAAAATTGTTATCGGAATGTATCTCAATAAAATGTACGAAAAATGTTGGTAGATAGTTGAAGACATAATGGAGACACAATCTAAGAGATTTTCTTCAAAACTAATTAGTATTGAAGATACTATTAAACTTTTATTGAAAAATAAGTTTTTAATTTGTTGTTTTGTTAGAAATATTAAATGTTTTTGAATTAATTTATCAGAAAAACAATATTTTATCTAATTAATTATAAAAGTAATAAAATTGTTTTCACGATTTTAATATTTCATATGGTATCATATAAATTTTATTTTGCTTTATCGTAAATAGTCAATATTGTCTAAATCTAAACTAATAAAATTTTGGTTGTTAAAATCAACGTTCAATTAAAAAGGATATTTAGTCAATATAGTATCAATTTTTATATACAGAAAAAAATGGTCCTTAATATATTAAGTGTAAAATATATTTTAAGAACAGAATAAAAGGATATCTTTAAACCGAAGGAATTTAATAAAACTCCTGAATGGTAGGTTTAGTAAAAATAACATGTGTATACCTCATTTGGAGCGATATTTTATAGGTCGTCAACAAATTGAAGTTGTTAAAAATATAGTATTCAACAGAATGCTATGCCCAGTTTTTCAACAAAAGTAGACTAAGTTCCGTAATTATAAACCACACTTACACTCTTCAGTGCAATTATTATTTTTCCTTTTCCAAACTATTTTTTTTCCAATTATTATTGTTTTCTAGGTAACATAATGATTGAATTTAGTTTATCTTTGTTTGTTTTGAAAAGTTTGGCCGCTTCCAACCACGTACCTACACCGTACGGTCCGTTGTACCCCCTTACGAAACGTTACCCATTTTCACCATGAATCGTGCCATAATCCCACTTCCTTTATAAAGTTTCTCATTACTTTAAACTAAATAAACACATTGACGTTGGCTATGTTGGTAGTTGGTGATGATACGTCATACATTTTTAATGTTTATATAAAGTAATATTAAAAACTACATTGAAGCGCGTAATGGTACTATTTAGTTCACTTAAGTACTACTTAAGATTCTTGTAAGTATTATTTATAAATATAAATTCTACTACATATTACGAACGTTTAAATTTCGTTTTTAAAATATGTTCTAAGGATAAATTGAAATTTGATAGTTTGGAGATGATAGAAATAAACCTCAAATTATTGAAGGGACTTGGATTCACTATGGCGAGAATAATTTGTGTTTACAATAAGGGAATACTTGAGGGTCTATTAGACAACTCACTTATCTCATTTTTTAACTATAAACTAAATAAAACTTAACCGAAATTGTCACGAAATGATATTAATTTAAAAATTCCCACTTTGGTAATATCCAAAAAGAAATTATTATTAGCATCTCTTAGAAATATACTTAATAAAAAAGATTATTGTCAAAATATTTTTTAAATAAAATTGTTTACATAATTCCTTATCATAAATAATATACAAAATACAAATTTATATTATTATCATTTTTATTCATTTATATTTATAATAATAATAATAATAATAAAAATTAGGTTTTTTTATATAATCCAAAACAAATAAACGCAAAGCAAAAAAAAAAAAAGAAAACTTTTATAATAAATTAATAATTTTTCATTATTTGGCAAACAACATAAATTTTATCTTAACAACTCGTAAAGATTTATATCACTTTTCTTTCAAAATAAGATTTTTTCCCTACCTTTTTCTTTCTTTCTATATTGTTATATCCAACCAGGACAAATAAAAACCATAATTTAATATTATTTTCCAATTATAAAACAACTTCTGTTATTCACATAAAGAAAATGAACGAAACAGTAAAAAAAAA
Organism: Rhamphomyia laevipes; assembly: GCA_963920725.1. Classification (NCBI taxonomy): domain Eukaryota; kingdom Metazoa; phylum Arthropoda; class Insecta; order Diptera; family Empididae; genus Rhamphomyia; species Rhamphomyia laevipes. The sequence goes on from OY987258.1 coordinate 16,556,906, forward strand.
AAAACGTATCTGAGGTATACATACACAAACAAACAGCAAAAAAAAGATTGAAAAATATTATATAATATTTTTTTTTTTACATCTAAAATTTGTTGTTGCGCGTTTCAATTCACCTGTGATGGCTCTATAACCCCATCTTCCCCCATGTTTTTTTCTGGTGTAAAATTACCAATGCTGATGAAAAATCTCTTTAAGATAATCACGTCTGCTGTTCAACATCTGTAAAAGTTTTATATTCTCATTTTGTTTATCCTTTTCAGATTACCCTTTAGAGACTAACCAAAAACACAAATTTCTTATCCATTAAAATAGGAAATTGGTTCACAGAGGATTGATAAAAACCAAAAAATAATAATTAACACCGGTAGAAAAGTTATGAGACCCAAAAAGTAAAATGACGATACAAAAAAAAAAAAAATATTAAAATTTATATAGCGAAAATATCTAATCACCTTTAAGGATATTTTGTATAAAAAGAAAAAAAATTCTGATAAAAAAATATCCTTTTAACCTATTAAAAATATCCTATAAGTTCGACAGTGACCAAAACGTGACTTGAATGAAAGGAAAAAAAATACATTATTTTTGTCGTTGAAAAATTAAAGAAAATTAATATAATCGAAACACACTTTTAACCTTTTGGTCCTTGATATTTAACATCCTTTTAAGGTACCTACAAAAAATAATAATTTTAATAATTTTTATTTTATATACAATCTAAAATTTGCAAATAATTTGTATCAAGTAAAAAAAAGTGGTTCAAGGCGAATTTACGCTATAGTAATATCCTTCAGAATTCTAGGTGAATACTACCAAAAGGATGGTTGGTAAATATTACAGGGATCGTGAATCAAAACCAAATGATTTCCTTAATTTCAATTTGCACAGAATTTTATTACTATAAAAAAAAAAGAAACACAAAAAAAAAACGAGTTAAAATTTGTTGGTATTATAATTCAGGATCGTAAAATGTTATTAACATAATTTTTGTTCTTCAATATAACTTTGTGTTAAGCTAAAAAACAGGATTAGCTAACAAAATATAAATTACATTTTTATAAAGGTATAGAATGCAGTCAATGTAAGAAAAAAAACCCTCGGAAAAAGGATACATAATAAATCATAAAAAATGGAGAGAATTTCTTGTTTTATTATATAGTTTTACATTAAATAATTTTTTTTAGTACTTTTACTACTGGTTAATTTTCATTTTTAAAAATATTTAACATTTTTTTGTATTTTGGTTAAAAAGTTGGTTTGGAATTTTGTAATAAAGGATTTTGTTTTTAATTAAATTTATTAAATTGAAAGATTTTTATCATATTAATTTGTGCAGGAAAATTTAAACATTTTACAATGAAAATCATTCTAAAATGGAAATTTTCTATTTCTATTAAAACTTCAATTGAAAATATTTCTATTCAAATTAGGAAATGAGAAATTAAATTTAAATTAGCAGCAGAATTGACAACGAACGCTTTCCATTCCTACATTGATTTCTAAGTCCACTTGAAAAAAGGTGCATATATGGAAACATGAGACTCTGCATTGTCATTTATACTACCAAAAAATCTGGACTATTCAATTAAAATCATTCCTGGTGGATAATTTTAAATAAACTTGGTCTGCACAGGACATATCTTCAGTACTATTTGCTTAACATAATATTATGCTTAAAATTAACGAATTTTATTTATATTTATAAGATATGAAATAAAGTACAATCGATTTTTTAAAAAATAAATGTGTCTAAAATAGCAGTTCGATACGATTTATGACAATTTACATGAATTTCACATTTATATACTTAATTTAACCGCAAAATTTCCAAATTTACCATATAATATTCAATTTTTTGCAGAATAAACATTATTTTAGTGGTATAATTTATACCGGCCTAGATGTAATGCAGAATACTATAAATTTAATGACATAACAATTTGTGACGATTGATTGTATGATTTTGCAGAATAGATGTATGAATATTTTTAGTAGAAATATATACAAATTATAAAACATTGCAAATGTTTACAAGGAAATTGTAAAAAAAAAACATTTATATTATAAACATTGCCAAAAATATATTCCGAATAATTTACTTAGAAACTTTTGGTAATATACTTTAAACTGAAAATGGAAATACAGTGTACGTACATTGAGTTGATGTCAGTATAATCAAAATAAATTATAATGTTAGATGCTTACATCAGAGTAGCAAAATAACAGAATTTATTTATTGTTCTGTCTTTATAAAATTTGATTGAATGAATTACTCGTTTAATGTTCTTCAGCAATGGACTCAGAAAATTTGAAAAGATCCCAGCTAAATTAACCAAACCATATAAAAATTATCAAAATTCAACTTTTATGCATTTAACATATGAGAAACTTTGGGGTTCTTGAATTAAATTTTGTAGGATTTCCCGGTAGTCCAATTTTAAATAACAAATTTTATACCAATTATTGGCCGATGTTTTAAGATGCCGATATATGTAACATATTATAGAATTCAAGTTTGGAATAACAAAAATATTAATAGCATGTTACATAAATCGGCACTCTGAAACATTGGTCAATAATTGGTATAAAAATTATTATTTAAAATTGTCATGTTATACAGTCAATGTGTCTGTAATGTGTTTGATACATGAATTGCAAATTGAAAAATTTTCTGCAATTGAAATATTGCAACATTAGAAAATGTAATCTCAGCTACCAAAATAGTAAATTTGAAACATCCTTGATTAATCTTAATAATATAGGAGTAGTCGATACAATTTTATTGGAATTAAATAGAACAGCACTAGTTCTTGTTTATACACCATGTAAAATTTCGTATTCTAGAATATTTGTTTATATAACGCTTAAGGATGTATCGTATTATCGTTGTATTTATTTTTTGAACTAAATATTTTTCCATATAATAGAAACATTAAAGAAAAATGTTCTTTTTAATATTATAAAAAAATGTGCGCTTTAAATATTTCGATAGTTTTATTATAGTTTAAATGCTAAGAATGATTTTATAAATTGATTTGTTCTTTTTATGATATACTCTGGGTTTGTGATTGAATTTATGCAAAATTTAGAAATCATATCATTATTTTCATGATATAGCGAGCTAAAAATGTAAAAATAACGAATAATTCTTTTTTTTTTTTGTCATATTTGATATCCAGCAAGAAAGAATGTCAATTTTCAAGTTAGAATATTAAGTTTTGAAGGTCTCATATATGCTAGTTATTTGTACAAAATATTTTTTTATTATATATTGTTTATGTCAAATTAAAAATATAATTTTCTTCATTTTCACTTTATATAATGAATAAACATTTATTTGAAATATATATAAATTTAACATATATTTACCACAATTTTGAGAATTTTCAATTTTATTTGGTATTGTATTTATGTCAAAGTAGAGTAGTGATTGAATTTACTGAAGTATTTGATATTACTTGTTATCAATTCTATTGATTTTTGACATTTTACACATTCTTTTTATTTATATTATTTATAAAAATTAAGAATTTGTTGATATCAGTTGACATTGAAAATTTAAAGTAATTTCGGATTAAAAAGTTATCTAAAAACTTGAGCAGAATTATTGTACACTAGGGAATACAAATTTACAATATTAATATACATAAAGTATCTGACATATCCAAGGATATTTTATATTCTTCTATACATCATAATATTTTATATTTAAATAAATAAAGAAAAACTTTATAATTCCCTTGAAGTTTTACTTTACATATAGTCAAAGTCACATTGTTTATTTTTGCGTAATTTATATTTACATTTTACATATTAAATTTACGTAATTATTTCAAAAGCTAAAATTTTACTTCTATTTTGTAAAAAATAAATAAATAAAAAAAAAAAACTATTTGAAAATATCAAGCTATCTTCTGTAACGTCACATAAATTGTATTGCTAAACCTACAGTTTTGTTGTTCAAACCCTAAACAATAATAAAAATTAAATTAAATCTAAGTAAAGAACATCAAGTAAATTTATATTAGCACAATAAATAAATTTTTTTAACATTTATGATTGTATTAATAAATTTATGTCTGTTGATTGAACGCTAAATTAAATTTAGCCTAATTTAAACCGAATCAGTAGTCCTACATGAAGAATATTATTACAGTCAGCTAAAAACTGCATTTATTTTAAAAGAGCACGTAAGAAAAGTATGTCAGTATAAACAAAATTACAGCTCCTACAGAGTTCGGTAGCAATACAATCAATTCGGTAGCAATTCAATAAATTAATATCAGAGCACAACGATCGACGATGAAAGTGTGCATGAAGTGATTCCAGGTTGTGGGGGTCGTACGGTTAAAGAAAATAAATAGAATGAAGAGAAGAATGTAGGAAAATCGAAAGACATGGAAAATTAGGCGTTGAGGTATAGTTAAAAATATATATAAAAACTATAAGAATGTTAAATGCTAAAAGCAATGCTAAAAGGATTTTGGTTGGTTAGTTGTCAGAGGCAGATAAAGCCTATTGTATTCTCCAGTCGACCACATTTTTTCTCATTATAATGTGTCGAACTACCCAATTTCTCTAATGAATTTTCACTTTAGGCTGATTTATCCCAGATAAAAAAGAAATTTCCCAAAATCCTGAGCTTTCTTTGTTGTGCCGAGGGCCAGTTACACATGCTTCATAGAATTTTCCTCACATCCTCTGTAGATTCAGGTAGTAGTCAATATTAAGGTTACTGCATTATCGTTTTGAAGAATGAGTGTCTCACAGCAATTCCAGTATATAATCTTAATATCGCTTTATTCATCTTTAAGAATTGCCTTCTCTTTCAAGGATTCGGGATTTCCCGAAACAGTATTGTATGTTGACAACTATTCTGTGGTACCCGCCTTAGTAGGGGATATTGTTTAGCCCATTTACTTATTGATTACCATTTACTAAATGTCATAGGGTATTGTCAGGTTTCTAGCGTATCTAAAAAGGTTTTTAGTATTTTAAAACTAGTTTTTTAATAATACATTTCTTGCGACATTTTATTATTCATATAACCGCCATTTTGTAATCCGCCATTATTAGTGTTAAATGGCTTTGTAAATTGTGGTTATAAAAAATTATATTGTATAAATCTATAAAAGTTAACTAAAAAATTCTTTATATCAATCTCAATTCATCATTTTTAACATACCCATTTCATTGCTTAAATATTTCTATATGTACATTAATATTTTACTCATTGTTTAGATTTTTATTTCGGAAGTGGTACACTTAACTTTATATATATATCTTAAATAAATAAAAACCAAAACAAAATTGTATGTTTACTTAATGTTGACAATTCATTTTTTTATTTTTTAGACAAATAAATATTATTTTGTTTTTTATTGTTGTTGTGTGTAGGTCTCTTAAGAAATGAAATATTTGCCAAAAAATAAAAACCATGATAAAAAAAAATGTGCCTTCTAATTTATTATATTCACTTGAGATCTAAAGAAATAAACAAAAAAATAAATAAATTTAATTACCGTTAAATATCACAACGAAGGATTTATGAAATGAACGAACCTATACATAAGTAATCTTGCAGCAGTGGCGTATTTTGGTACTCCAATTATACCAACCATTTTAAACTTTGTGTTATATAAAATGCCATCTAAATCAATATTTATAAATTTGCCACAAAAGTTAGTTCCAAAATTTTCATAAGTATGGGCTACACAGTATCGATCAGTTCAGTACGGATTCATTCAGTAAAGTTCAAATTTGACGTCTTCATTATATTATGTATAGAAAATTCATTGGTGGACACATAGGTGCGATTGAAATCGAATCAGAAAGAATCGAATCGAAAGAGTTTGGAACGATTAAAATTTTTCGAATCAAAACTGAAGGAAATGTCAAAAGAAATTAAATTTGACAGTTTCGAAAAAAATAATAATAATAATATGTGATTTATTCGATTGCAATCGATAACTATGTCTTCAGTCTACTTAAACAGTTGATTGGCTACTGTAAGAATCGAATCTGAACTGATCGGTACTATGTAGACCACCCTTTAGATTTGTGTAATGTAGACCAAACATATTTCACAACTCTAAATTGATCTTATGCTACATGTGGCTATACACACGTAGATGTGTAATAATGGCATAGGGCAACATATTGTATATGAATGGCAATCTTTCATAAATCCAATTGATTTTTGTAAAATTTTCAAGGTAATTCTGTATTACTTGTGATATTTTGAATAAAATGGCACAAACTTTGTATTATGGATTTATGGACGAAATTTTCATAAACATATTAGCATTACAAAATAAAGTATAGGCTACAGAGTATCGATCAGTTCATCTTCAATTCATACAGATTCGTTCATTAAAGTTTAAATTTGACGTTTTCATATATTTTGTATGGAAAATCAAATGATTGAACAAATACGTGAGATTCAAATCGAATCAGTACGGTTATGGTTGTCTACACTCTTCCATCAGTGGCGTTCAAATTGTGGTTGTTCAATTATACCAACCATTTAATATAAAATATCATCTAATTCTAGATTTATAAATTTTCACAAAATTTAGTTCTAATTTAGTCCATTTTTAATGCTATTTCACACAAATTATTTTCGTGATCGTACAATGCACGATTTCAACACCCTGATGCTACGCCATTGTCTTTTATCTTAATATTATGAATGACATTTGCAAAAATGTTAAAAAAAAAACTTTTTATCATATTTGTGAAGTTCTTATCCTTTTTATATTTTTGTAAATATAATTTTATTATATATTGTATTAATAATTTGATTGTGTTTATTATTTTTTATATATTCATGTAAATGAAATCAAAATTTATTATGTTAAAGAAAAGTACATAAAAGTTTCCGAATATGTTGAGTAATTTTTTTTTTATATGAAAATTAGAAAGTAAAAACAATTTATATAAAACGAAAATATAAACAAAAGGATTTGTTGCAGGATTTGTCAATCTCGTGTGGCTTTTATTGTTAATTCAGTATAAAGTTAACGTTATAGAATTAATAAATGTTTAATTTAATTAATAATTGTAATAAAGTTAATAAATATTATATATAAAATCTTAAGAATTTAATAAGAATTTCCTAATTTAATTGTAATTAAAAAATATTGTGGGTGTTAAATAAAATAAACGAATAATATTAATAAGAAAAAAAGATGTTTTTTTGGATTTTGTGTTATTATTAATTAATTACAATAATTAGAAAATTATGATTAAATAATATAATGTAAAAAATGAAACCGTACATATCAGCAAAAGAATATAATGTGTTAGATATCTTCTAACGAAAAATATTACGACGAATCGTTGGACCATCGAAGGAAAACAACGAATGGCGAATAAAATTTAATCAAGAATTATATGTTGTGTATATCAAGATCTAAAGATCACCGATTTCATATAGGTGAAAAGGTTTCAATGGGTAGCACAGGTTCAGCGAATGCCTGAAAAATTGAATCACAAAAAAAAAAAAAATCCATGAGTAAAGCAGAAGAAAAGTTGAAAGTCAAAATTAAAGGTGGGTTGCCGGAGATACTAGAAGGCAGATGTATTAGACTGGAATGTGTGGCGAAGACATATGGTTTAAAGTTAAAGAAGTAGTAGTAGAAGAAGAAGAAAAAGATGAAGAATATTATGTAATTTGTATGTAATACAAAATGTTTTCAAAAAATATTCCTTATCTAAAATGATCTAGTGATATATGTCGCTATATACACGTAAATGTGTAACATGTTGGATAATGGCATAAGGCAACATCTTGCATATCAATGACAAAAATTATCTTACTATTTGCCTTAGGGTCTACTCAGTTTAACTCAAAGTGTTTATTTAAAGACATACAAAGTTCGCTCGCAAAACTTAACAATTGTAATAGAAAAATAAGTTTTGAGATATTGAAACCTTAGGTTTTTGAATGAATATCCGAAAATTTACTAGTTTTATTTTAGTTTTAATTGATAAATTGCGCTACAGTAGTGCATTTATTATCAATTAGCCAAATAGTTATAATATATTTATTTATTACATGTTTTGAACTTACGAGGTTATGAATTTATTGTTTATCAATATTTGTCAATTTTTGGATAGTACTTAGTTTTGTAATGTCATTTCATATTTGTATTTCCCATAGAATAAACTTTTTCAGTATTATAAAAATTCGTATTTACATAAGTATTTAAATAATCAAATAACATTCAATAATTAATAAGTAAATGCCATACATAACCACACAAATTATGTACACATTTATTAAATAATCTTTCCTCAAAATTAGTTCAACAATAATTCTCGAGATTTAGTTGAACAAATAAACAAAAATATTTAATGAAAATTATTTAAATAACAAACATTATTTTTGTATTCCTAGGATTTTAAAGTACACTTAAATAATATTCTAATTTACAAAGTTTAATTAATCCTTAAATAAAACATTATAAATTAATATATAACTTTGTATAAGTAATACAACTCTTGAGAATACAATTAGAAACCTCAGGGTGGAAATGATTTTATTAACACTCAATAATAAAAGCACTGTAATAACATTTGAATAAGTATAAAATGAAAATAGTCTATATAAAATCAAAATTTAATATTATATAAATTATAAAATTTTTAAATAAAAGAAATGATAATGTTTTTTAAAATAATCAAATCACTCTTTATACATTAAACTACTCATTAAAGAAAGGCGTAAAAATCCAATAATTCCTTAATAATTCCAATCATGTTTAATTTTGGCAACCACGCTTTTAAAATACAGCGATCATAGTTAAATGTTAAATGTAGAAGTTATGGAGTGAGGTGATTGAATACTTCCTGAGTTCTTGTCTCATGCAACTCTGTTATAAATATTTTATTTCAACTTCATGAAACCTGAATAACGCGAGTCAAGAATTCGGGGTTGGTAAACATTCTTTCTTAGCTTTAAGTAGTCGCGATCGCAATAGCGGATGGTTTAATCGACTGAACCGACATCCTTTTTGAAAATACTTTTATCATTCTCACCTATTTCAATTTTGTGTCAATGAACTCCAATTCCTATAGTATTACAAATCCCTAACGTTATATTGGTTATACTTAGTGTAATACAATTCGGTTTCAATGTCATGGTTTTAGAAAATTACTTTGGATTACAAATTTTAATTAGAAATATTATAAAATTTTGTAGAATTTCTTTTAGTAAAACTACATTATTAATTACATATTTATATATTTTATATATATTAATTTATCTTAACAAAATCGTGATAAAAATTTCTGATGACAAATATTAATATTGAAACTATACAAAAAATAAAAGTTTTCTTTTAACATCATAAATTTATAATTATATTAATCAGGCTAAGAGGAAAAATATAACTTTATGCATTTAATTGAAAACTTTTTTTATTTTTATAAGTAGTAGCCAAATGCCATTGTCTGTGGTTGGGTTCTTTGAAGTTGAAAATAATAATAAAAATAATTTAATAAGAAACTATTGAACTGATAACTTTTAATTGGTATACCAATTAAGAGATAAAAACCAATTTTTACTATAAAAATGGTCGTCCAATTAAATCGTACTAATATTCAAAAATTAAAAAAATTTAATTTGAAGATGACATAACAACTTTTAGTTTGTATATTCGAGTCACCAATTTTATACTATCTTATTTTTGTTACTCTTGTGTTCAATCAGAACTTAAAATGGTAATTTTCAGTTTGGGCAAAATTTTTACAATATGTAATTTTCGATAATCTTTGTTTTACAGGAGTGAATGTAAAGAATGAATGTAAATAATGTAAACGAATCATAGTAAAGAACGTAAATAATGTAAACAAATCTTTTTTTCTAGAAAAATTAAATGAAACCAAAGAAATCAAATAAGAAAATCTAAGAAATTAATTCAATTTATATTTATGATTTATAATAATAATAATTAATTTGATGTTGATTAATCATGACACCAGTAATCTGAAAGAACAAGAGGAATTATTGATTTTCAGTATTCTTTAGAAAAGATTGAAATTATTCAATGTAAATAATTATTCTTTACAAGTAAAGGCACAACGCAGGAAATGTAGTATAATTAATTACGGTTACGAGATTTGTTCGAAATAATAGACATATCGTGTCAGTAATTCCATATCGTGTCATGTGCGTAAGTAATAAATAAATTTATTGCCATTTTTAAGATGTACAGTCTACAGTGTACAGAGATTTTCAAAGTATTGATATTTTCAACATTCCCGATTGTTATTGATTTGGTCCCATTTTTAATACAGTTTGTACTTTGTGCGACAGATAACATCGACCATTATCTGCTAAAAAGACTACAGAAATATTATTATCTCTCAAATAAATGAAATAGTGATATAAATATCACTTTTTCAATATTTGAGAGTTGAATCTTTCGTTTTAATTTTAATTTCAATTTGAATTTAATGTAAAATTTTTAATAATTTTATGTAAATAGAAAGTCTGACTATAAAAAGTTAAATCGTCTCACTATTATTACACTGACACCAGGACACTAACCCTAAAACACATTATTATTCCGTTTTTATATCTTCAAATATTTATATCTTAAAATAAAGTTTTTCATTTTTCTAATTACTTTTGCTCATTCTAAAAAATTAAATTTTTATTTTTATACTTTTATGTCTGGACTATGAACATTTTTGTTTTTTTTTTTTCATTATCATTAAAATTTATGTTTAATCCTTTGACAGACAGTAACATTATAATATAAATTTTATGAAAATGTTAAATACTATACTCTTAGAAAACAGGATGTTATTTTGTTTTTGTTATATTATTTTTGAATGCTGTCAAGTTTAATTCTTTAGTGTAATAAAAGTAAATTACTATTTGTAGTAGTTAAGAATATGGCGATAGACTTTAAAATGAATTCTTGGAAAAAAAAATTATATTCATTTTGTATAAAGTTAATTTAAGAAGACTGAAAAAATGGAGACAATTGGGGGTAATTTATTTAAAATGTAAAACATTTCTAAAAAAAATATAAAATTATATTAATTTTGGGTAACGTAAAGTTCTCAAAACTCACTGCGTATGCTTTGTAAATTTACGTATGCTTGTAAAATTTTAAATCTATATTTTAAAGTAGTTTATAATAATTTTAAAAATTGTCTCTATTACACAGTTGTTTAATTGTCCAGTAGTTTAGTTATAGTATAGCTCCAGAGCTTTTTACAATTTGTAAGCTATTACTCTCCAAGTGCTTCTTCCTCAAGTTATTTGAAAAAGTTTGCAACTGACGGACTGACAAATAAATAAAAAAATCAAATCATTAATTCTTAAAAATATGCTACAAAATGTAAAAATAAAAATGTTCACAATTTAAAATAATTAAAGTCAAATTTAAGTAAATAAATTTTCTTGGAAAATATAATATAAAATTCTGAAAAATAAATTTATGGTTTCATTGTCATTTAATATATTTTTCTAAGAATTTTGCATTTAAATATATGTTAATGTCCTTTAAGATTTTTAAATAGTCTTTTAAATTATGTCCCCAGCTAAGAAATGTTAAAGTAAATATTTTTATTAGATATTTACATAATTTATTTATTATTCATTTCAAAATTTATTTTGTTCTTTTTTTTTTTTAATTAAATTATACTTTTAGTGAATATTTGGTAGACTACTTTGAAATTTGCAATCTAATTTTGTGGGTAGCATAATAGCAATTAGGATTTAATAATTTAGAGAGTGCTGCGAAGATATAAGAAAATGTTGGGACTAATATTTTTGTTATGTAGGTAGGTCTAAAAGTAAAATAGAAAGTTCATATACCGAATACCAGTAGTTAGTTTTTGAAATTGTTGCCATATAAAAGTTAACCAACCGAAATTATGAATGAGTCCAGTTAAGTGATTATATCTGAAGACCACCTATTGATATATTTTTATGTAGTTTCCAGACTTTATAGTTCATAAAATTGCTTTAATTAAAATTGTTATAATATTTTAATTTAAATAAAAGGAATTTAACAAAATTACATCTGAAATAACTTGTATATTTATTTAATTAACAATATGATGTACTACATACTTCAAAATATTTTGTAATATTTAACAATTTTATGAATTTTTAATAAATATATAATAAAATAATTAATTATTAAAAGTTAATAAATTGATTAATTATATCGAATAGTTGAATTTTATATTATTTATAATCGATTATTTATAAATCACTTGAAACTGATAGTCTCAACAGTCGATTATTTATTTTGATAGAAAATGTTGACCACTAATTTATGCCATAAAAATACAGAATTTTACTATCCTTGCTAGTATTTGGTAGAAGATAAATATTAGTGTATTTATTTCAATCTATTTTGATTGCCGAAGCTCAATACTAATAAATCAAAAATAAGATTTTTTGCTAAAATTGGTTTCCTAACAACTAACTTTAAGTTAACAATTTAACTGGCCGTTTAATGTAATTATCTTAGTTTAGTTTTCTTAATTATCTAACTCTGATGATTGAGAAATAAATTTGGACGCTTTTTATTTGAAAAATTCCAAATATAAAAAAAAAACCATTCAGAGTATAATTTAAATAAATTTTGTGTAACATTTTTAGACGAATTGAGAGTCATCTAATTGGTAACCTTGACAATCATTCGTTACAGATGAACAATTTGTTGCAAAAATCGATAAAAGTAATTTAGCTGATTTCTCGATCAAATTGGATCGTGATTCCTCATCGTGATACACTTTTAAATAGTTCTTTTTTATTACCTGTGCTAATCACTTCACCAACATAATCATTTCATTCGGAAATGTGCTCCGTTTTACATATTAAAAATGAAAGATTTATCGGTTTTTTATTACTGGAATTCTGTTCTACATTGATAACTATGATAAAACTATGAAATATAAAACGATGAATTGAAGAAAACCGATTAAATGAAAACCAATGAAATGTAAATTATTCAATATGTATGCCGTGAGTGTGGCCGGAATTTCAATGTAAAAACATATTTCTAGTCACTTATATACATACATAACGAAAAAGGTTGCAAGACAAATCCTGTTCATTAAATTCTGACTCATTTCGCATTCATTATGTTAGTGTATAAAACATATTTCGGCAACTAATGCATATAAAAAATACATATTTCTATACATTTTTATGCTTATAAACATATATTTGCCATGTTTTGTTATTTTGAGGTGGTTCATTTTATGTTTTTCTTATTTTGAGGTGCTTCATTTTATACAAGTTTATTTAAATGACAAAAGTGCTTACAAAGATTTATTAAAGACATTGGCAAAAGATGCACTAAAAAAATATAAGTATTTTTTAAATTATTCAATATTTCGATTTTAAAAACATAATTTAAATTTTATTTTAAATATAAATCAGTGCCCTAATTATGACATTATGAGTAACTGATGTGATTTTTTTTGTAAATTTAATTCATTTCATTATTTATACCACATACTTTATTAAAATTTAACAATGAAAATATAAATTAAAATATTGCATAAATGATTAAAAACAAAATAATTACATGTACATTTTTTTATTAAATAATTAATTTATCTATAAATATAATTTCTAGTTAAGTTAATTACATGAAAATTTTATGAAATTTTTATAATTACCCCCCTGTAAAAAAAAGAACGTATGTAGATAAACAGAACAATAAAATTAATGATGGTAAATTTTTTATATATTTATTACATTTTATAAAGATAATTTATTAAAATTTATTATTAACAAATGTGAACTTGTTTTATATAATCATGTACGAGAATTACTGAAGAAATTAAGCCGGTGCTGTGAACTGGGGTTTTGAGAAATAGTAGAAATATTTTCCTTTGTGTGATGTAAAATTTACTTTTAATTATATATGGTTATACAATTTATATACAAATTTGTTGTTCTTGTGAATTATTTAATATCTTTCTTAATACTAATGTTTTATGTTTGTATGTGTATATATGTAGAGGTGGTAATATGTAATAACTCTTGTGGAAAATTTAATACATAATAAAAATCCTTTAACTGTTTATGACAAAAAATAATAAATATATATATAAAGTACTTTTTATATAATTAATGTTTGTAAATATAAATAACAACAAAATATATTATATACTTAAATTATATTTTATGTATATATCGTCGGCTGATTATTGTTTTGTACCATGTCCACTTTTCATAGTTTCGAGTAATTAGGAATTTAAACTTTACATTCCTTTTTTTTTAATAAAGTATAAATATTAAAACTTTAGATAATAGTTAGGAAATTTGTCAGAAATCTTGGCATTTTTTTTTTAACTTTCTACAACTTTTAATTTCGGAGTTATGAGATGACTTGAAAGGACATGGTACAAAATAAAGTAAAATATTTTACAAATAAATTAGAATATTTTATCAAGTCCAATTGAAATAACAAAAATTGCAAAAAAATGGGGAAAATTTAAAAAATTATTAGATAATTTATTTATTTATCTCAAAATATAAATTGAAAATAAATCTTAAACATAAAAATAATAATTTAGTTCATCTTTTCAAATAATCTATTTTAAAATATCCTGTCGATGACGTTTTAAAATACAAATAGCAAGTTTCATCAATTTGGATATTATTTAATTTGTGTATAAGGCACTGATCTAAAATCAATTTTTTTTTTGCTATTTTCTGAAAATCATAAAAATCTTCTTTACGTAAAGAAAATCATTTTGGTTCTATTTTGCAGGAAGAAATTCGAATTGCTACCAATTAATGCCAGGAACTTGCAAATAATTTTTCATTCATAATTAGCTCCATTAGTGATTATGAAGATTAGACACTGAACATGAAGATGAAACGATAAATTTTAATAAGTTCTGATTAATTTTATTTCAGGTATTTTTTATTAAAGACATTTAGTTGATTAAGCAAAAACAGTCCTTTTCAGGGCTACATAAAAGTATTATTATTAACAAAATATAGATGTATAGAAATAAAGAACGCTGTTTTATAATTTTATAACCTTATCCGAGGTTTATTTTTTAAGTTCAACTTAATTTTCTTATCTTTTGTTACTATATATTTACTTATATTGGGACATGAGAGTCAAAACAATATTAACAAATTTTTAAATTGAATGGACATGGAACAAAATTCAAACTCATTATACCAAATTTCAATAGCTAAATTAAGGGTTTTTATTATTAAAACGTTCGTTTAGAAGCCCTTAACCAGAAATAACACTTAAACCAAAAAAAGTGAAAAGTGGACATGGTACAAAACAATAATCAGCCGACGATATATATTACATTAAAACTGTTAATTTTCATTTATGCAGGCTATGTTCTCTATCTGACATTTATTTAATATAATTTGTACTAATATTAAATATTATATTATGTTTACGTATGTATAAATATATTATATAAAGAAAATAAATATTATTGTTTCAAATAAAATTATATATACATAATATATAGCGGAAAAAAAAACATAAATGTAAAAATTATTTATGTACTTTTTAGGTATATGTATGTAAACAATGTTGTTATAGGGTCTTTAAGATAATAGGCATTTAATTAAAATGTTATTACATTATTTTGTGTTACGTAACATTTATTATATAAATTATTTATGTCATTTTTTTATTATTTTTATTTTTTCTCTTTTAATATTTTAACATTCACATAAATTTCATTTCAATAAAAATATGTATAAGGAAATTAATTTGTTAAGTAAAAAATCAAAACGATTTTTTTTTATAAATAGTACAATATTTTTACAATCAAAATTTGTCACAGCTTGGACAGACGTAGAATGAAAAACTATTTAATTAGTATTTTAATATGAATTGTTTAAATGATAAATAGGATCAGGAATGGGCAACTAATTCAGAAAAATAAATGAATTGATATTTTTCAATGTTTCAATGATTTTGGATTTGGTTCTCGTTCCGTGTATATCGAGAAACAAAATTTTTGGTTCCGTTTTGTTGACAGAATTTATAAAAAGTGGAAAATTTCTTTCGTTATTAATGTTTTGCTTTGTGTTTGGTTTTAATCAATGAGTTAATTGCAATACATTTCGTAGTAGTGAAGTTAATTGATTTATCATTTTGTAAATTTTTTGTAAAAAGTTGAAATTATTTCCATAATTATTCTTCGTTAAATGTTAGCCACTGAATTAGTAATTTTGTATATTACAATACATATACCTCAGTACTGCAACACCAATTTTTAGTATTGTATTTTTTAAGTTTTAAATTTTGTATTTTGTAAGCTTCATTTGCTATGGTTCATGAACCAATTTTGGATTTTAAAATTTTTACTAGTTCATAGTTTTGGTTTTGTAACAAAAAATATAAATGTTTCGTGGTTGATTTTTGGTTTGATTTAGAACCAGTTTTCATTCTTGATTATAATAGTGAACAAGTATTTATGAGAAACTGGACGATACTGCGATTCCTTATCTTATTCTATAAAGTTAAGAATAATTTCTTTTCGTTACGAAAAAATGGTTATAATTTTAGCGTTACATTTTAACATTTTAAATGGAACGCGAAATTTTTAAGTTTATAATTGTAATTGGTCTTACAGTCTTTTCAATAAACGAATATTGTAAAAGAGCAAGGTACAGACAGTATAGAATCTTTATAATAACAGAAATTATGATCGTTATTATAACACGTTATCGGGTATGTTTCCAGTTCCTGGTTATAATACCACCGAATGAATGTGATTATAAGGAACAACTATACTTCAGAGTAATCAATATAAAAGAAAATTTATAATTCCTTCCTCTTATTGACACATTCCACATAGATCACTCTTAATTCTTTTTTTTACTTCCTTTCATTTCTTACTCAGTTGTATGGTAAGAAATTGATTTTGTTCCGTACCTTCCTAGACTTAATGATTACCATCAAAACTGTGATTTTTTAGAATAAATTTTGATGGAATCTTGTCTAAATGCTTTGTCAACTTGGGTTGTTAACTTCGATTTCTATTTGTCTTAATTACTTTGATTTCCACTGAGTTGTGCTTACCCGCTAAATACCTTAAAGAAATCAGTTATAGAATGATAGTTATAATATTATCAATATAATTATTTCAGCATCAGAATTCCAAATTATGAAATTTGTCCATTCAAGAAACATCTAATCATTGAGAACTTGGTACTTTATGTACCCATGATATTTCTTTAGCTTTTTTGGTATTAAGAGAGAAGGAAAAAATAACTTTTATACTACTTAGTTTCGTGATTATTTCTCAATTAGAGAAAGGAAAATTTGATAAAAATACATTTGAACTTTTAAGTTAGGAACAACTTCAAAACTGATAAATACGTCCAGCTTTTTTAATAAATTTTATTTTAAGTAATAATCTTAATTTTTAGCCATCAAATAATTTTTTTGAACATTCCATTACTCTTGACATTTGAAAAAAAAAATGTATTTAAAAATTTTCAATTATTGAATAATTTAATTTACCCAATTTTACAATTTTACATTTAAATTTTCCCATTAATAAATATTTATAAAATCCTTTTAATGTCTAGTTTAAAAAATATTGCACGTGCCCCTGGTAACACTTTCCAAGAAAACAATTTACAATTTCACCATTTTCTATTTATAACCATTTCCATTTATATCAATAAATTTATTTCCAGCAAAATAAAAAAAATATTAATTCTATAAAACATTAATTATTAAAATAAATAAATTTATTCCCAAGAAATTCTATTCACCAAAAACCTTTTTAACCAGGGAGTTAAACACCAAAAAACATAAAAAACAAAATGGTAGCAATATAACACCTTAGTCATTGGTGTTGAATAGAAAATCCTTTCCTTAAAATCTTGACGATAATAAAAAGGAAACCAAAAATTTATAATAATAATCAAAAAAAAAAAAAAAAAATCTATTAAAAAATTTCTTCCTGGAAAATCAAAATATGAAAATTAAATCTGTTTTTATTATTATAATTATATTTTGTTGTTGTTGGAATGTGTGAATACGAAAGAAAAAACAAGGATATTTATAAATTTACATATGTATTAAAGATGGCAGGATTTTGTTTTGTGAGGAGCAATTCATAAATAAAATTTAATTTAAATTTTGAATTAAAATGGCAAAAAACGAGGATTTTTTTTATATATTATGTATAAATATAAAATATATTCAAATTTATTCCTTTTTGTATTTATCAAGCTGTAAAAAAAGGATTATAAAAGTTATTATTGAAAATGTACCCTTTTTTTTGACTGGCTTACGATTTTTATTTCTGTATTTTCTTTAGATTATCTACTTAGACAGGGATTAAAATATTTTTGTTGTTATTGTTATTGTGGGGGACTCTTAAGGGTCATTTAAGGATCAATCTTTTTTTGTATGTATTTTTTTTTTTAAATATTTAATCCATAAAGGTTTATAAATTACGTTAATATTTAAATTTAATTCAAAGTTGAGATATTGAAGGCAACACACACAAAAAAAAGGAACGAAAAATATGAAATATTTAATGATTTATTAGATTGTATTTTTTCTTATGAAGGATATGTAATTTTCTTCTTCTTTTTTGTTGGAAATTTTATATGAAAACATATAAAAAAAAAGGATATATAATATAAAAACGCATTCAAAAGGAATAAATTAAAATTGCCTTGTAAGTAATTCGGATTAAATATTACCGGTGGCCATTCATATTAAAATATATTAAAATTATTTATGATATTTATATATGATCAAGATAATTTTTAAACCTTTTTTTATATATTCTAAGTAAATTTATTAGTTTTTTGCAAATCAATATCTTTTTTTTTTAGTAAAATTATTATATTATTTTGATCCATATAAATTATGTAAAAGGTTTTATTTTTTTAATTTCTGGGATCTTAGAATTTCTTGTAATTCCGAAATCCCAGAACAACAATCCTAAATTGTGGAAATTCTAATAATAATCTCTTCGAAAAATATAATTTCTGTAAATAATAAAATTATGGCTCCAGGAAATTTGGCCAAATGAAATTATACCTAAATTAAATATAGGAACACATATAAAAAAAAAATCAAGAAAATAAAAATTCGATCCATTTTGTCTGAAATTTATTTTTATTTTAGGAATTCGTCCCAGGAATTTAAACATAAAATTCGAGTTTAATTTCTTTTTCATTTTTAGGCAAAAAATTTTCAAAATACTAAAGAATTTTTGCTTTGTAGATTTATCAGTATCAGCTTTTATGTTGGGATGAGTACATAAATTTTTATTATTATAAATAGAAAGGAGTGGGTACGTTGAACAGTTTTTTATTTGATTGTTTCTGTATTCATCAGAAGATAAAAGTATATACATCATATATCGATTAAGTGATTACACCGAAAAAACGGACCACAATGCATCAAATTAAATTTAATCAACATTTTTACAACAAATTTCCAATTTTAATTGTGCCAAACTTTCTTTTTGTTGTGGAAAATCATACTCAAGTAATGAAAATAAAATTCAACGCAAATATTTGAACTGGATTTTAGACATGTCGTAAAAATGAAATGTGACCCAAAAATCTCAATACAAAATTTTTGGAAATTAGTTTCCTTGTTTCGAATTTCCGAACACCGAAATTATGTATTTCAAAGAAATTATTTAAAATATTTGTGTAAGCAAATTATTTTAAGTGAACTTTTCTATCTAATTTTAAAAATGCTTAATAATATATTAAGTCCTTTTCTACTTTTGTGATGGAGTTTTCAATTTCAACATAAAAATATGTTATAATTTCAATTTGTATATAATTTTTTTTATTTAAATAATTTAAATTTAACTACCAAATTGAATTAATCACACTTTAAATAAAATGTATTCAAAAAAACTTAAAAACTTCGGAATTAAAAATCAAAGTTCCCAGTAAACTCAAAATTCATTATAAATTATTCTCTAATTATTTATTCTATTCAAACTTTTACTAACTATACATAATATTTAATCTATCTTGTTAGTATTTTTTTTTTTGGATAAATGTTAATAATTCTATGAAAATTTAATAATTTATATACACAAGTTTTCATAAAAGTTATGCAAAACAAAAAAACAAATCGCTAAAAAATTACTAATGACATTTAAATTTTAATCGTAAAGATTTTGTTCAAATCTTTGAGTTTGAAAAGTTGAAATTTAAGAAAGAAGAGTTTTTGGTTAATGAAATTTTAATTACATTTCAAGGAAAAATATAAATCAGTTTTTTTTTTAAGTTTTGGTATTTTACGAACAAAATATAAAGTTTTTTAATTTCAATTTATTAATTACAAAATCATGATTTTTAATATTCTAATGAAAAATAATTTTATGTAAATCAATTTTGAATTAAATTTTTTAGATCTAATAATACGTAATTGAAAAGTATTTGTAGGTGGGTTGGTTATTCATCAGTATAGGGAAAATTTAAATCGCTGCCACTTTTTAAAAAATGGAATACAAAAATAAATAAATTGTAATAACTTTTAACATTACGTTCCAGTAATTAAATATTAATCTCAGTGTTATGTGGCGTAGACTACGCGATCATTGTAAGAGTCGACTTTTATGTGTAAGCAATAGTCCATAGTCTACTTCACAGTTTACGCGTATTCAATGTCGACAAAACTGAAAACTGAAATTATTCTGCTTGTTATTATATTAAATGAATTCTTTTAAATAAATCACTAGTACAAATTCCAAACCTAAACATAACTTCAAGTGCTGCATAAATAATGAACCAATAATTTTGGGTTTGACAGATCTCATAAAGTTGAAATTATCTACACCAAATTTATTTGCTAATTCTAAAGTGTTGCGAATGAAAGTCTACGCGTATAGGAACAATACTGAAATCGTGTAGGTATGACTTATTTATTGGTTGTTTTTGTTTGTATTTTTGTAGCATAATACAGAATATGTTTGATTTCGTAACGTATTTCTTAGAATAATGATTAGTGGAAGCCATTTTGTATGTATGAGGTAAAGGAATAATGTAGAATCAGTAAAACTCTTGGCGTGCTTGATGACTGGCAAGGGCGTTTATGAGTCAGTTCGCCCATGCAAGAGGTTCTTGTGTTATCAACCATTTTGTTATTTTGATTTTTGTTGTGGAGCTGGATTCGATACTGTATATTACATAAATCATAACAATACTATTTTAGAACGTTTATGTAATGAAAGATGTTTTAAGATGTGATAGTTTTTTATGGTAAATATTTCGTAATTAATAACTAAATATCGTAATGTTAAAATTCAGCCATATTTTTTAAATGTTACTTACCAAATTTTAACTATTACTTATGTAATATAAATAGTATCGAATTTAAATGAGGTTTAAAAACGACAAGGTTTAAATGAAGCAAATTAAAATATAGATCACTTTATACCGTGACTACAGACACACTGAGGCAAGACTAGGTATATCCCATTCAATCAATAACACGTGTAACAGAATCCAAAAACAAATTATAGCACACTTCATATCTATAATTGCCTCACTCTGACCAGGGTCAGAAGAGATAACACACTTGGCAGGTACAAATTCAACAACCTTAGCGATCTACTTATTTATATGATATAGTTTCTACAAGCCAGGTCGTCACGTGATGAGTAGTAGCAAAACCATTCTAAAACTAATTGAAAGAACAAAATTGTTGAAAGAACAAAATTATTGAAATAAACTCATTAATTTGAAATAAACAAAAGCATTGAACTGCCAAGGCTGCTTAAATTATATTAATTTATCTTATTTTCATGAAAAATAATTACTGACCAATATTTTTTCACTATATTTATCATAAAGCAATTTTTATAAATATTTATATTATATTTAAGTTCTTTGAATTGGTAATTTTATTAAGTGGTGATCAATTTAATTATAATAATATATTTATTTTCCGAAAATGTTTATTTTGAAAATGTATTCTGAAAATCAATAATTTAATTATTATCAATAGGCAAAAATATTATAAGGTATTTTTGTTTTTTGTGTTTTAAGATATAATATAAATTATTTGAATAAATTAATGTTGGAATAAATATAAATAATTATATATATAGCTACCCAAAAAATATCTTAATGGATTTTCATTTCATTGTACAGATTAATTGTGATTTAATGCTAATAAATTATTAATGAATATTTTTAGAATTGAAAATCTTTCTAATAAATATTCTAGAAATCCAATTTATTATATAGAATTCAGAATTTTTAATTATATTTTGATTAAATTTTATATAATTTTGCTAATTTTTCATTAATGAAAAGTTTAATTTTGTTTCATAAATTTTCCATTAATAGACGATGATGGAAAATTTTCAAAGTAATCTCAACTTTCATTTAATTTTGTAAATTAGATAATATTTTATATATACTTTGAGTTTGTGTTAAAGATTCTTATGGTTTCAGAAGTTTTCAAAAGTTACATTGATACCAACGTTGGACATATTTGAAACCAGGTGATAAATTGGTGTATTTGATAATATTCACTGAGCCTGATTTAAAGTAAACCGATTATAATATGGAATAAAAGTAACTTTGATGAGTTTATGATGGAATGCAAAGTTGAAAAATATAGAAATTATTAAAAAAAAAATATTTTTTTACGTTTTCGAGTGTGAAAATTCTAAAAATGCATAAAAGAACAAGATACTCAACCAAGTCTGCTAGAGTTATGCATAACATAATATTCATATAGATAGTAATTGTTAACTGATTTGTGTGAAATTGATTAAAATAAATTCTCGCCCATCTGAAGACTTTTCTGATTTTTTTTATTAATAAATTTCATTTTTACAAACTCAGAGTTTTTGGATACTTCTCAAAGCAGTTTTTTCCGGTTTAGCTAAGCTTAAGGTAAATTTTCATTGAGAAGCGAAATTAACTTATATTGTAGATGTGGCAACAGACTGATAAGCTGGCAAGGAAAGGGGTTATAAATGACACCTTAACCTTAGTAACTCATCAAATAGGATACCCAATTAAATGCATTAAAGAACCAATACATATTTGGGCTAAACGATCTAACCTGGGAAGCATAAAACTGTTATCAACATATAGAAGATGTAAATGGAGCACCTACTGTTCTACTACCCCTCGGATAATAATTACATGCTCCAACAATTACGATTTTTATAAAATACATGATAGATGT
This sequence comes from Rhamphomyia laevipes, assembly GCA_963920725.1. Lineage (NCBI taxonomy): Eukaryota > Metazoa > Arthropoda > Insecta > Diptera > Empididae > Rhamphomyia > Rhamphomyia laevipes. Next base: position 16,580,083 of record OY987258.1, read on the forward strand.
GTTAAAATATGAGTTAGTTTTAGTAAATTATTATTTGTTACTAACATACTGTGAATTACAAAACACTGTTGAATATAAGTACGAACTATCTGCTAAGGTACCCCTAATTAGCAGCTTATTTTATTATTTTTCAAGGATAATTATGTGTATATGAAAGGTTAAAAACATTTGTATGTATTTGTCTTTGGAATTTTATGTTAAAAGCAATTATAAAAAAGGTGTAATGTATTTATATTTGTAATAATTTTGAAGATTCACAAAATTTTTGATATAATAAAAGTTGCAGCACTAAAGTTGTTACAGTTTTTTGTCCCAAGCACTTAAATTTACTATAGTCTTTTTTGTTATTAAAAAATAAAATGTGTTGAAATTGAAATTATTATATTATTTTATATAAGGATTGTAGTTTTCAGTTAAATAATAATAATAATAATAAATATTCACTTTACCATATAAAAACGGATATAAAGTTTTAATAGCGACAAATAAAGTTTAAAAAATAACAATTTAATCTTGAATGAGTCAATTTCTGGTGATTGCAGCGACAATTGTTAATTTAAAGTTTAAATATTAAACTATTCAGAACTTAACATTTTTATTAATGGATGAGTACAACAATTATAACAGTTCAGGAAAATTGATTAAGTGTGAAACAAGTTTAAAACTACGGAATTAGATTTTAAAATTTCGATTTGAATAAAATTAAACATACAAATTTGTTTCGTCAGTTTATGCAAGCAAAATTTTGGCTAGATAAGTACAGTGAGTCTATTCCAAATTATAATAAATCTTAAGTATTAAAAAGATGTGCTGCCGTATTCTGTAAATGTCGAAATTTACAGATTTCAAGTAATATTTCGCAACTCTATAAAAGTTTTTGACTAGATTAGATTAAGGTCTGGGTAGGTACCGCTGTCCCGAATCACCGCGGCCACCATGGGCCTATTGTGAAATACCCCAAATTTAGAACTCTCCCCCAAGACTAATACTTTCGAAGAAGTGTATGATGCTTTTGAGTGAGTTCGACGACAGTTCCGTGGGTTCTAGGAAGCCGTGTCCCAGGTGACTGGTTTTATCTATTGCTTTATTTATGTGGTTGTTCCATGTTAATTTTTCGTCTAGGATGACTCCAAGGAACTTGACTTCTTTTAAGTATTCTATGGTTTCACCAAAAAGTGTGGGTTTGATTAGTTTCTCTCTGCTTGTTCTTTTTATGAAGGCGACTAGTATACTTTTTTTGGGGTTGATATTCAACCCTACCTAAATGCACCAGTACGCCACTTTGTTTAGCGCAAATTGAAGCAATTCTGAAATTGTGTTTTCGAATTTACCACGGATTAGAATTGCTAGGTCATCTGCGTAGCCCTGAACATCTAATCCGAGCTTGCTCAGATGAATTAATAAGTCGTCCACCACCACAATGGACCAATACAATTTACTTACACTTTTAAAGATCTGTCAAAATTCATAATTTCAACGCGTAAAGAATATTCTGTAACTGAATTTTCTTCAAGTACTTAAATTATTGTAAGATTTTTTTTTTGTATTCACCATATAAATTTAATTATAATCGCTTCCCTAATAGTTAAACTAGGCAACTCCGATTTTGCTAGTTTTTGACTTATATTTATTTAGCTACTCAGAAAAATCAGTAAAAATCATAAATTTGAATGCTACAAATAGTTAACTCGTATGTTGACCTAATTACGGGAAATAAGCATTGTGAGAAATATATCGTTCTTCAAAATTTGATTCTATTTCCATAATTGAAGTATTAGAGTGGTGAAATTCAATGCCAATATTTATTAACATGTAATAAAACTTTATTAAACATTAATTTATTAATAAAATATATTTATATAAATTTGTTTAATTATTTCTTTCTATGTAAAAGATAAAAACTATTTGTATTTATTTATTTTTTAAATTAACTTGTAAGTTACAAAATCTTTTCCAAAGAAAGAAAATCCAAAAAGGATAAGAAATTTTTTTATAAAAAAAAAAGATAATAAAAGTAGGAAAGGATAAGAAAATTTTATATATATTTTTTTTTTCTGTAAATAAATTCTATATCATCAAACAAATTCTACTTAAATAAAACTTCAAAGTTCTAATTAGTTTTCAAAAAGAAAATGATGATGATGGTATTAAATCTATTGAAAATGTCGAAGTGTTTGGAAAAGTTTTTTTTTTCTGTTTTGATTTTCTTTTACTCAATATTATAAATTATTTTCCATTAATATGTTTCAATGTTCGTCTTATTACTAAAAGAAAAATTAAGAAGTTTCATGTTTTTTCTTTTCATATCTTAACATTTTACTTTCGTTTCTATAAGATTTTAGTCTTTTTTTATGATTTTATTCTTAAATAAATGAAAAGGACACTTATTTAATAATTATAATTGTATTTAATTAAAAAGGATTAAAGTATAGGACCAAAAACTATAATAAACAGTTTAAATAAATTATACTTTGACATTTTTACACTCTTTCAAGAAAATGGATTTGATCAATTATTGAATTTTATTATTCATATTCGAAAAATCCTTCTTTTAATTTTGTTTTTTATGAAGTAGTCTAGAATATGGTAACGTAAATTGGGCTCCGATTTATCAGGTGTACAGTGATCGGTTTGAAACAGTGTTTGAAAGATCGGTTTGAAAAAACTTTTCAATTTGTGAGAATTATTAATATAACTTTACCAGATGTTTCAACTTCTCGGCTTGTAAATTTTATCGAATACGAAAAAACTTAGAAGTATTTTATTTTTTTAATGATATTTAAACTAATAGAATTTGATTGTCCTGAATTGCTGTGTCTTATTGGTGTAAATGTATCCTGTATGTCTGATTCTATAAATTGATTTTCATATAATTAATTATGACCGTAAAGAGCCACTAACGAATTTTAATTTTTACTAGCCCACTACAGATTTTCTATTTAATACATAAAATTTGAATTTATACATTGTTTTTTTATCATTTTAATTATTAAACAAAATAATAAAATTAATTTATTTAATTAATTACTAATATATAATAGTATCCTTAGCATAATTTTTAATCCTTAATTTATTAATATTAATTTATCTATTAAATATTAAAATTTCATTAATTTTTATTATTTTTCCTATTGGATTAATTATTTATATACATAATGATAAGAATAAAATAATTAAATACTAATAATTTTAAATTCAATTGATAATTATAATAAATAACTAAATTAATTTAATTAATATTTTGAAAATGTGATAGCCAAGAATATGAAATTAAACCATGAAACTAGTATTTCTATAAAATTAATTGTTATCAAGACATAATATTTATGTATTTGACCAGACAGTAATGGCGGCAAAAAATCAGGGAAATTTAGGTCCACTAGGCACCGTAGAGTAAAAGATTATAAAAGATTTTTAAATGATTATTTTTGATAAATTCTTTTTTGTAGATGTAATCGATAACAATTTGAAAGTTTGTATAAAATCCACCTAATTAATCCAGGTTTTGTCCAAACATATACACTTATTTATAAAAAATTCCAGTAAACATTCCGAAGCCTACTCACTTATCGACCAAATGTACTTATAGTTTAGAAAGCAGAAAATAACACCAGTTTAGTTCAGGTTAATTATGCTTATAACTAAACATGATTATAAACTGTTCAATAAGTAATAATACTTTGAGTGTCACAAGCTCGAATCTTTATTTAATATATATATAGTAGCTAAATGACATTAAATATTTAAATTAACCTGTCACAAAAATTTCAAAGGATTTAATCGAATTATGTTTTGATTATGATCACGATACAAATACAAATGGAAATCAATACTTTCATTTGTGATTGGAGTTAAGCGAATGTAGTTGAGTTATAATTTTGTAAAGTTAAAATATTTTGGTATTTGTATTTGTAATCAGGATCATAACAAAAGCTATTATCATAAAAGTATGTAAATAAGTATCAATTTAATTTTGTTTATATATGCTAATCCTTTTACTGAAATCTTTATATAATAAAAATTGTTTGTTGTCAATAATTTTCAATTATCTGAAATAATTTAAAATATTACTTTTCTTTATTAAATTAATTAAAATAAATAAATTTTTATTATATTATTTATCCTTTTAACATAAAAAAGTTTAAGATAATTTTCCTAACAAACAAAAACAAACTACTTAAATTTTTTTTTTTTTTTTATTAATTTTATTTTGTTTACTTTAACTCATATTACACCTTCATTTTTCAAAAAAAAAAAAAAACAACAACAATCATTTCAAATTGTAGTATTGTTGTATTTACGAAAAAAAAAGGATCCTATTTGTATCGACACAGACAAAAAAACATACAAAGGATAAAAAAATATTTAATAATAAGAAAATCCTTCAGTCCATAAAAATACATATATACACTTATATCCCTTAACACTGAAGTGTAGTATATCTGAAATATTAAAAATAAATGTTTATTTCAGGACTTAAAAGAACAAGAAACTCATTTTCCCAAAAAAAAAGGAACCAACTACTCTTTACCACCTCATCCACCCCGTAAATTACATATACATATAAACATGATACTAGAATATTATGTTTGGTTTTGGTGTTATTATGGGGCCCCAGGATGTTTTTGACTTCTTTATTTTCTATATATATATACATGTGTATTTTAAAAGGATCTCTGGTTTTTTTTTATATTTTGGTCTTATTGTTTTTTTGGTTGATAACTAAACTCTAAGATTCACGGTATCGAAACTCAATTTAATAAAAATTTATATATTATGTATAAATAAATTTGTTTGCCCTACATTTATAGCAACAAAACAACAGCAAAAAACAAAAACAAAAAAGGATCACATGAAGAAAATGGATATAAGAATAAGAACATATTTTTTTCCCCTTATACTTTTCATAATCAAAAGAAGAAATGAAGAAAAATTGAAAATCAAAGTTAGAAAAAAATAATAAATTCAATACTTTAATATTATTGTGAATAAATTTTTTTTTTTTAAGAATATTTCTAAATATTTTCCTTTTTTTCATTTTTCCGATATACTAGGAAAATTTTGTATATTTGTATTATTGAGTCTTTCATTTATGAATTTTTCTTTAGTGAAAATCAATATTTATTTCAGTTATTTTGCTGCTTATATGTGTAAGTGGCTAAAAAAAAAGGATATTTATTATAAAGTTAAGTTCATTTGTTATTATTATTATTATATATGAAAAGAGGATATAATTTGTAGAGGTGTCGAAAGAAGACTTCAGGGACCTGACACACAAAATTCAATAAATTATTATTTACCAAAAAAAAAAATGAAATTTATGTAATCAAAAAAGGAGAAAACAAATATTTAAAAGATTCTTTTTTATTTGTTTCCGATTTATTTATTTTATGTTTAGATCTGATATTTTTTTTTCGAATTGTTGTATTTGATGATAAATTTTGATATTAATAAATAAATGAATTTCTATTTTCATTGAAAAGATTATTAATTTTTGCTATTAAATGATAAATATTTTATATTTTCAATTAATTGATAATATTTTCAACAAGTTATTAAGAACAATAAAATTATTCATATTTATTAAACGAATAGAAAATTTTGATTACATTTATATAGAAAATTTATCATAAGTAATAATTTAATAAAGAATAATGATTAAATTAATAGAAATATCATTTCCAAATTCAATGTTAATTCATTAATTCATAGTTTCTAAAGAATTTTAAGATTTATGATGAGAATAATATTTTATTGGCTATTTTATTACATTTAGGACTTGGATTTAGAATCATAACTCATTCCTAGTGATAGAACTCTTAATTATAACAATCTAATGGGTTTTTAATAGTATAATATTTGTTGTCAGTAAATAATCTCAACCGATAGCATTTTTCAATTTTTTGTAATCACAATTATTCAAGCATAAATTACACAATAATGACTCAGAAACATAATGGACACTACGCCAATGCTGCTATCTTTTTTTCGATGCAAACTCCGATTTTCCATACAAAAACCAACGATTTCTTAGGACCCAATCGGATTCGTGTATTTCCACTATATTTCATGACGAAATCTCAAATATCTCACATATCAATCTCACATATAAAAAATTTCAAATATTCATATAACAATTAAATATTTCGTCAGTAATTACCCTTAGCCTAACCGTTTAAGTCCGAAAAGTTGATAAAAAGAAATATTATTTATGTATAGTTACTATTTGAAAAAATTAAGAAAATCATTTATAAAATTTCCTAAATTTAATTGTTATAAATTTTAAATTATATAAATGTTAAGTTGCCCTTTTTTTTGTGAACTTTTAAAATATTTAATAAAATCCTTTAGATCCTTTTTTTTTTGTAACAAAACTTTTTAAAGTATTTTGAACTTAAGGATCAGCAAAATATTTTTTTTTTTTTACAAAACTCAATAAATTGTAATTTTATGAAAAAGAACTTTAAGTTTTTAAAAAGTTATTTTTTTTTTCATAAAATCCTTTTTTATATAACTTTTTTTTCATACAAAAATATGTATTTATAAAAAATTACATAACTCGTTTATTTTTTAAATAAAAGCTGAGTATTATGCAACTAAAATTAGAATTTTATGTAATTCTATATAATAACATAATATATTATTAATTTTTTTAAAACTTGAAGTGTAAATAACAAAATAAATATTGTATTTGATTTAAATTATAGTTTACTTGTTTTAAGGATTATCTGTAATTTAAGGATTACTTTTAATAAGGAAAGTAGCTACAAAGAAAAAAATATTTTTTAAAGCGCTAAAAAGAATCTGAAACACAACGACTAGCAATAACTACAAAAATCATCTCAAATTATAGGTATAGAAAACATAAATTATGCTTCTAATATAATCGTTGTCAATTGAATACGTCGTCGTTTCTTAATGACCAATTTCTTATTATGTTGTTATTATGTTGGTAACAATAAATTAATTTAATGTTAAATATAAAATATATTAAGTTTCATTTCCCAGAATTTTGCCGCTAGGTGTTGTGATCGAAACATTTTACGTGTAGCGCAATCGTCGATTGACAATAATTACGTTTTCTACTTTTGATTGATAGCTATTTACTGCTAATTCTGTTTAGAGCTTTTTACTATGTTAACTTTTATCGACATCGGCGATTAACTAGTATAATTTATAGTTGTAGCTCAGCATTATATTATTCTGTTTATACTATAATAGCTTAACGCATACAAAACTCATATTTACGAAATTACCATATATAAACTTTCTCTATAAAAAGCAAACAAAAAAAAAAATTGATTTGTGATCTGAATTGTAAATTAAGAAAAACTTTAAGAAAAGTTAAATTATTTGCTAATAATAAAAAGAGAAAAAAAAAAGAAAATAGAAATAATTTCCATATTATAAAAAGACAGAAAGAAAAATGATTTGAATAGCTAACGATATTCATAAAAAAACATTTTCACCAAAAAATGGCTTCTTGTTATGGTAATAATGTTGTATAAATATATATGCATATAAATATATCATAAAAAGGATGTTAAAATTGAATATCTTTCCAGGTAAATGTAAAAAATATTATGCAAAAAAAATAAAACATAAAAGAAAAATAAAAACAATTTTTCACAAATAAGGAAAATGCAAGTTTTTTTTATATATACCTCGAAAGTTTAACATTAAAAATAACAATTTATAAAATTTCCATAAAATCTTTACGTAAAATAAAAATATAAAAGTAAAATAAAAAAATAGATTTTTTTTTATATATATTTTACTGTTATATAATATCCTTTAAGGAAGCAAAAAAATTTCATGTAAAATAATAAAATATGTAAATATATATAAGTAGTTTTATATATACATATATGCGAAAAAAAAAAATGAAAATATATCGTGAAATCCTTTTAAAAGATGCGAACAAATATCCTAAAGAATAATATAACATAATAACCAAGTACATTTATATCCTGTTGAGGATACGTAATTTTTATTTTGTATTTGTTAAGTATTATAAATATTAAAATTTAAGCTTTACGAATGAGTTTTATCTGATGGAATACAATGTTAAAACGCAACGAATACGCATAAAGGATATATGCCAAAAGTTAATAGTTCGAAATTAAATATTGAATCTTGTATATAAAGAAATCAAATAATTTTTTACGTTTAAATATTTATTAAATGATTGAATTGTGAAAATATCCTTTCGATTAAAGTAAAACGCCCACCGGTGGAGAGCTATGCTCCGTGTTAGATATTAAAATCCTCTTCTGATCCGATTACGACTATTGCGATGTAGTTAGATTGGTGTTTGCTTATTTTTTCTTTAAATCAGGTAGTCCCAATTAATCCATACACACAGAATAGTCGTAACCGTATCAGAAAACGATTTTTTCTTTGGATATGGTGGTCCAACTATTTCCCGGTGGATTTTTTAATTAAAATGAGTTGAATGTTATGCAAAATTATTCTAGAACGTATATTCTATGAAATAATTATTAAACCTGTAGCTCTACGTAATTACATTAAACAATCGCAATTTTATTTTATACATTTACTCTTCTTTCTAAAATTTATCGTAATCTATCATCAATTTATAAAAATATTTTTAAGAAAATACAGTATAACGCCATTAATCGCAGTCTATGCATTATCTATGCATTCCAATGCGTTATCTGCAAATAATCTACTATTCAGAAAATAATAAAAATAACGATATGAAGAAGTTTACAATACACGGACGAACTGACGAACGATAAATCATAAGCATATTTTTTGTGAAACAGAAAACTTACCTAAATATCTTATAGCAGATGTAAATTATTTGATTTAATATTTTTGGTCAATTATACTTAATAGATAGGTACTCAGATTCACTGCTACTAATATTAAGTACAAAATATTTTACAACGTATTTAAGGATATTCATTAAAAATAATAATGTAAATTTCATTATAATTATAAAACCGTATATATTATTAGTACAATTAATTTACGGGAACTTGAAAACTCTGTGATTAATAGGTAGTAGCGGTGGAGTATTGTTATATTGAGATTAATGTTGTTTATGTATTATCAGTGGTTGTATCCAGGAATTATGTTTTTTAGGAAAATTCTAAAGTATTATCTGTAATTAAATTGAATCAATTTGCTACAGAGTTATTTATACGCTATTTAGTTAATTAATTGACTGCTAAACTGTTTACCTGTATAATTTTGATGTTTTTTTTTTTGTAAATATTTTGGATATAATTTTAGTAAAATTTAAATAATAAAAAATATATTTACAAATATTTGGAAAAATAATATTTACAGCCGATTCATCAAACCATCATAAAATGCGGTTTGAAATTATGATTTTTTTCTGGGTCAGTAAACTTGGTATTAATTCTATAAATTAGCAAGAAGTAGCTCTTGTGATTTTAGTGTTTCCACGGCAATTATAGAACCAATTATGGCAACTTATCCAGAGATTTTCCTGAAAAATTCGGAGGTAATTACAGGGAAATTGCTATATAATAAATCGGTTTATATTGATTTATAATGGGCCAACTGAAGATGTTTTTCAATTTGGATTTAAAATCAATTTAAGTTTAAATTTTGTTGATATATAATTTAACATTAAAAAATAATATTATTTTTTACCAAAAATTCCAAAAAAAATCAAACACTTTCAGTTAAAGAGAGATAAAATAATAAAATATAAAATGTTTAAAGATGGGCTACATAGTACCAATCAGTTCAGTTTCCATTCGATTCGATTCGGTTCGACTGGTTAATCAGACTGAATTATTACCAATTGAAATTGAAATAATAAGTGATCAATTTGAAACTGTCAAATTTAATTTCTTTTGACATTTGTATTCGCAAAATTCCAATTTTTCCAAAGTCTTTCGATGCGATTCGTTTCCATTCGATTTCAAATGCACCTTTTATGTCTATTCAATCGATTTTCCATACAAAATATATGAAATGTGAACTTTACTAAACGAATCGGCACTGAACTGATCGAAACAATGTAGCCCATACTTTATACATAAGGCAAATTCATTCAAGAGATAATAATAATTTTCAAATTTATTAATAAAAATAAAATCAAGCAGGCAAACAATTTTCCCATACATAAAATTTTTATACTTTTCATCTACATTTTTCTATACGGTGTTCAATTTTCATTCATTTTTTTTTTATTATTATTTTTTACTTCCATTAAAATGTTAAAAGAATACCGACGACATAAATTGGGTTTCTTTTTATTTTACTGTTCAACATGAACAAATTTCATACATAATTTTTTTTTTATTTTGCAACAAAAAATGCTACTACATACTACTCTCTAAAAGGATATAAGCTGTATAAGGATATGCATAAGAAGAAAAAAAAAATGAAAATATATAAATAAATAAATAAATATATGTATTTAAAATTTACACATGAGTAGAAGAAAATGATAAAATTATGGGTGGATCAAAGACAATTCTCAACAATATCCTTTATTTTATTTTTTTGCTTTTGTCATAATATTTCAACGGATATCCTTGTTGTTTTTATATATATATGTAGGGATATAGGGGAAAGAGGTATGTATATAACTTAATACATAAAATGTCCCTGAATTTTCTTAAAATGAGAGATTTTTGGTTGAATATTTTTTATTCTGCGTTTTTTTTATGTATGATGGGAACTGCTGGGTACTAAAAAGGAAGTTATAATATATATATGATTTCTATTTTATATCCTGTATATAAAAGGCGGAAGTAAATGGCAACAAAACAAAATGTAAAAAAAAAAAAACTAATAAATTTTTGCATATGATTTTCATATAAAAAAAAATATTTAAATATTCTACTATAGTAAAAAAAAATGGCTTCTTTAAGGATCGTTGTTTTATTATTATTATAATAATAATAATGAAATGATAATAGCACTTTTTTTTTTTTAAAAAAAAGGTTCATTTTGTATTATTAATTTTAGTTTGCTGTGTAGATGTTCTAGCTAGAAATATAATAATATTTAAATAAGTGCAGTATTAAATTTTAATAAAATAATTTTTGTAAATTTTGTTGGCAAATTTCTTTATTATAAATTTGAAAATAGAAATTTGAAATGAAAATGTTTATTTTCTGTAGGGAAATTTAAAAATTTCAATTGTGTTTCATATAGAGTTAAATGAATGATTTTAATATTTATAAATTAGATTAAATGTTAATAATTATTATAAAATTTATTTATTATTAGTTTTAATTGTTTTTTTAAATTATATTTTTTGGACTTAAATTGCAGATTTCATAATGTTAAGTAAAAATTGTATCATTATTTCTCTAATTCAGTTTTCATAAAAAAAAAATCGAACAAACAGTAACCGTATAACAGCTACAGTAACAATATAACAGTTACAGTAACCTTTCTTATAATTAAATTCATATATAAATTAACTTCCACAAAAGTTTTCGTAATTAAATTCCAATTCTTTACATTCATATCTAAGGTTAATAAAGTCGATATTATGCTAAATACAAATAAAATTATTATTACTAATAATAACAAAATAACAAAATTTATTTAATAAAATAAATAAATAAAATTTATATTAATGTAAAACAACAAAAGTGATTTTCATTGGCTAACGATTTAAAAATTTCGAATAATTCACTTCAATTTTGGTAATGGGAGCAAGACTTTCATTTTACTTAACGAAAAGTTTTAAAAATTTCAATAAATCGTATAAAAAAAATGTAAATAAATTGTATACTTAAACCTGGAATCTATAGCTAAGAGTTATAAATATGTAATTCCAATAATTTACATTGGAAACATATAATTTGCTGGCCAGTAATATAGTTTGTTTAACCAAATTAAGGACGATTCATCATATTATCTATTATTTGTGGTTATCCTCAAGAAATTTTCGATTTTTATCAAGATTTATCGAAGGAAATGTAAATCGGTTAACTTAACTTAATCAAAATAATTTTATTTATATTAATAAATTTGACAGAATAAAGTTTAATATTTTTAAACATATTTTTATGATTTAACTAAACTTTTAATTTTACTAAATATTTTTTACAGCAACTCTAATGATTTAGTTAAACTAGACTAGGACTAGAATTAGAACAAAATATTAACGTTAACTATACAAGTAATTGATATTTAAAAGTATTCCACGTATTTAACTATATTTCCATTTGTAACAAGTAATATAACATTATTTCAACATTCTTCAACATCAAACAATTTCAACATTTCTTCAACATCAAACATATATAATAATTAAAAATAGTTAATATAACTTAAAAAATTTAATTTTTCATAATAATTATAACTTTTATTTCTTTTTAAACTTTATCTCTACATTAAAGCTAGTAAAACAAAAGATAATTATCATAATAAACTTTCGTTCTATACAACATTAAAATTTGATGACTGCATAAAAGTACATCGAATTTTTAATAAATACATATATACCACAAAACATAAATATCTATATACATATATAATTTAAGTGAAAATAATTAAAATTTTATATTACATAATAAATCTTAAAAAAATCGGAATAAAATATAACCTTATTTTTTAGTGAAATCCTTATATAAAAACTATCAAAATAATCTTGAATTATAAATAAGAGTATCTTCTGAAAAAAACCCTCCTTCGCATTTATTTTAAAACAATGTTGTACAATTAAAAGTTGGCATAAACTCATTTTTCTTTACCTATTTTACATTATTATTATATAATCCAGAACAATTTACTTTTTCCACCTCAGGTATTCTCCAATTATTTGTTCACCATTTTCATGAACACAAATATATAAAAAAAGTAAAATATTCTATGAAAAACAACAACCTGCCAAAACTTGTCCCTCTTCCGTATTTTCATTGATTCCGAAACTTTTTACGTAAGGAATAAATATATATATATAAAAAAAACATTCTTTCATCATTTTGTGTAGAAAACTTCCCTGGAGCATAATTGTGCTATTACTCAATAGCATTTATTGTATGTATATAAATATATTTATAGATATACATATATATTCATAATGTAAATTCATTATTGTGTATGTGTAATTTGTTCCTTAGCAAAAGCAGCAACGACAGAGCATAAAATTGTTAGGAGTTTGTGAAAAGCTTGTAAAAGATTTAATAATAATTCTTCTTATATTATATTTCAATTGTTTAGTTTTAACTTATAAATTCCATGCAGAAAACTATTCAGTATTGTATCCTCGAATATTCATTCAATATATTCTTTAGCATAATTTTACTATTTTGTTGACTGAATGATACTTTCAACAAAAAGCATATATTATTTTGATCTGCATAAATTCAAATTTCGATGTGTTCAATTTTAACAATTCTTCCTCTAGCATTCATAATGAACCAATCAGTCGGTAATAATAATTTTAGCGATTACATTTGAACACATATTTCAGATCAGTTATCGATTATTGATCGATTATCTATTATTGAATTAGTCTGGTTTTGCTGGAAACTATATTCAAGTCGAAACTTTTGCTTTTACTTAATCCAGTTTGGGCCATTTATTAGAGAATTAGAAACGTTATAGATAACATAAAATGTTAATCAAAAAATTTAGCTTTACTTTATTTAAATCAAATTGGAAACAGTTTTTTTTGCGTTTTAGCGAGTGTGTTTTTAAAATGGCCATACAATTTTTATTGTTTAAAAATATGTACACCAATGAACCACTGGGGCGAGTGGCGGCGACCTCCAAGGGTGCGTGACAAGTCCATCACGCCGGTTCGCTCTGGGCAATGCGTTTTTACGTAGCTAACAGCCGCCTTCCTATCCCCTCCCCCATGACCTCCTATCACTTTCCTTATCCTTCCACTTCCGCATTCCCATCCCAAACCTAACGTCAAGGTGGTGTGAGCACCGTGCCGATGTATGAAAGGCTGGGGGTTAAACCAGTCGTTCACGAGCTCCCTCCGATGCCCAGGCAAGATCGGTTGTACTAAGTGCCTTATCTTGGTAAGACGGCTCTGGCAAGATGGACCCCATTTCCGGTCACACTCGTGGGAACAAGAATGAATGAAGCTACAACAAAAACAACAACAACAACAAAACAACAAATCGGTTCATCTTCCGAAGATGAACTTCTAGCCTCTAGCCAAGAGACTATGATATCTGCCAGTACCAGTTTCGGTACTGAACCTAAAGCCGGTACCAGCCATAGTACCGCAAAGTTACCTGAACGCGGTGGAAGTACCAGTCATAGTACTCCTAAACGTCCAAGTAAACAGGGTACAAGCCGTGGTATCCTTAAAAAAACCAGTCAGGTCAGAAGTGCCGATGCCACATTCAAAAGGCTGTACTCGAAAGCCAAATTCATTTTAGGCAAGATCGCCAAGAATGAAGCTGAGGGTACAGTCAATGAAAAAGACGACGCTGACAAGATTAAATACATGGCAATCGTCCAGGAGTACGATAACCAATCTTCTCAAAAAAAGGTGGCGAAAAAAAGAGATAGGTCTCAGGACGAACCCTCCGAAAGTACGCAGAGTCGTGCAAAAGTCGCCAAAAATACCAGTGGTAATAATGACAAACAAGCCATTCACAAGAAGCTCAGTGATATAGTCAGATATCACTTAAGACTAGCTGTAGTGAATGAGAAGGCGCATAATAGGCAAGTCACAGCCGATTTATGGGTCAAAATAGAAGTTAAGCTGTCGGAGATGGTAATGGATTGTGTCCTTGCAGGTAAGGGTGGAGCCCTTCCATGCTTTGATTCATCCGAGGTAGTCAGAGGCTACCGGGTGATCAAATGTGAGGATCAGTTCTCTATGGATTTTCTTAGCGAGTGTGTTACTAAGATTAGTGACACATGGGAGGACGCCAAGATTGGCTTAATCCCTGCTAGGGAAATTCCTAGAAGACCTAGAGCCCGCATTTGGTTACCGCGGATGGACATTGAAGGAGAGAAGCTCCTCAAATGCCTGCAAGCACATAACCCAACTGTTCCGATGGCTAACTGGGTAATTCTGAGGAAGGAAACGGACTCGACGGAACTCAAGAGGAGTAGTTCATCGTTCCTTCTCCTAATCTGCGAAGAAAGCATCAAGCCTCTGGAAAAGCTGGATTCCAAGCTTCGATTCGGTATACGGCAAGCTAAGGTAAAGATCTTCCAGTCGGGAAGCCCTGAGCTTGACGAGCTAGACATAGCCAGTGACCTGCTAGAAGAGATGTCTCTAGCCAAAGAGACGGTGGCAGTGAAAAATGCGGATGAGGGTGGTACAGGTTAATCTTAAGCACTCGAAGTGCGCCTCGGATAACCTGGTGGTCTTCCTTAGCGAGGAAGACCTCGATATTGCCCTTATTCAAGAGCCCTGGGTGAATGCGTCCAAGATTAGGGGTATGAACCACAGGAATTACAACCTATTTTACAAGCCTGCAGATACAGTGGGAGGTAAGCCCAGAACTTGTATCCTGGTTAAAAAACACATTAATGCACACTTTTGTTCTAATTTCAGCTACGAGGATTTGACAGTTGTCAAACTGGAGCTAGATAGGGGCAAGGAAATATTCATTAGCTCAATGTATATGGCCCACGATGAACCAACTCCTCCGCCAAGATTTCAACAGCTGGTCCTAGACAAAGGCAATGAGCTGCTTGTAGGCTGTGATGCTAATGCCAGACACACCCTGTGGGGTAGTTCTGAAATAAATGAAAGAGGTGAGTCACTTTTTGATTTTATTCTTAATACTAACTTATCTATATGTAATAGAGGCAACACTCCTACCTTTACCTTTCCAAGTTCAGACAGTTTCGCTGGATGGCAAGATGTAATTGACATTACCTGCATTAGTAATGTTGACTCCTTAACGGTTGACAATTGGAGGGTGTCTGCTAAAAGATCTTTTTCGGATCACAGCTGGATACTCTTCGACGTTAATCTCAAAATTCCTACCCCCAAACCCTATAGAAATCCGAAGAATACGGACTGGGGTAAATTTAAAACTGTATTGAGGCAAAAGTTATTAGTCACAGGTAACGCCGAGGCCAGCATAGATACGGTTGATAACCTTGAAAAGGAGACGGACAGATTTGCCAAAGCCATGGAGGTTTCCTTCAAGGTATCGTGTCCCATAAAACGTAGCAAAAAATCATTCCCAGTTTGGTGGAATGAAGAACTTACCAATCTGAGGAGGATGACCAGAGAGGCATATAATGTTTGCTATAGGCAGAACACTTGGCAGCTCTACAAAGATCGCCTCAGAGTATATAAGAAAGCAATACGTACGGCCAAAAGTCTCACTTGGCACGAGTATTGTGAGTCGGTTGAAAGTACTCGAGACTCGGCCAGACTTAGCAGAGTCCTATCCAAAGAACACTCTAATCCTTCCTTCCTAAGAACTACGGAGGGGGTTTGGACTGAGTCATCTTATGATACATTAAATCTCTTAGTGGGCACCCACTTTCCAGGCTGCTCAGAGGTTGACCAGCCATTTGCTCAGTCAGTAGAGCGTGCTGATCGTGAGCAAATAGCAGTATGGGTTGACAAAACAATCAGCCTTGATAAGGTCGCCTGGGCGATCGATAATTTTTCACCGTACAAATCTCCTGGTTTGGATGGTATTTTTCCTAAAATGTTACAAGAATCGAAGGAGCTAGTTGCTCCAGTTATGGTTAAACTTTTCAAAGGTAGTCTTTCACTAGGTTATATTCCACAGTCGTGGAGACGTGTGAAAGTTGTATTTATACCAAAAGCCGGTAAAAGGGGGCATGAAGAGGCGAAAGATTTTAGGCCAATTAGCCTGTCTTCCTTTATGCTGAAAACCCTAGAACGAATTCTAGAGCTGGAATTACGAAAGACCCTGGACAGAACTCCACTCTGTAAATCCCAACATGCGTACTGTAAAGGTAAATCCACAGAAACCGCGCTGAGTGAAGTAGTGCGTACTGTGGAGCAATCTATCCAATACAAACAATACACGTTAGCCTCCTTTCTGGACATAGAAGGAGCGTTTAATAACGTTCATGTTACGGCTATCCAGGAGTCCTTGGTTGAGCTAGGTGCTCCAAGGGCACTGAATCAGTGGATAACAAACATGCTAATGGCCAGAGAGATCCAAGCGGATCTTGGCAATTGTAGGATCACCAAGCGAGTAAGTAGGGGCACTCCACAAGGGGGTGTTCTATCTCCGCTGCTGTGGATATTGGTGATGAACAAAATATTAAAAATACTAAAAGTAGAGGGCGTTAATGCAACAGCATATGCTGATGACTTAGCGATATTAGTCTCTGGTAAGCATCTTCACATAATCAGTGAGATTATGGGCAGAGCTTTAAGAAGAGTTAGTGCGTGGGCCAAAGGGTGTGGCCTGAGGGCGAACCCGCAGAAAACTGAACTAATGTTATTTACGACCAAAACGAAAATACCAGCATTCACCTGTCCAAGTCTGGACGGAGTCTTGCTGAACCTTTCCTCTAATGTAAAATATCTGGGCGTAGTTCTCGACCCTAAATTAAATTGGAAGTCAAACGTAGAAGAAAGAGTCAAGAAGGCATGTGTAGCCTTATATGCTAGCAAAAAAATGCTCGGTAAAAAATGGGGGTTGAAGCCGCGCATGGCTTTATGGCTGTTTACGGCTATAGTACGACCAATTCTTACCTATGGTTCCATAGTATGGTGGCCAGCATTGGAGAAGGAGTACAATCGTACCAAGCTAGGTAGGGTTCAGAGGAGCGCGTGTATAGGTGTTTCGGGTGCGTTGAGATCGACGCCAAGAGATGCACTAGACGTAATCTTCTACCTTCTCCCCCCTGACCTTCATATAAAATATTTATCTGCGTGTAGTGCAGTCAGACTCAGAGAAAATGGGTCGTGGCTTAATAAACCCTACGGTCATAGCAGTATTCTTGGCCTTATTAATAATACCATGCTGCCAGCATCAACGGATTACATCACTCCCAAGTTAGACCTTGAGAAGACATTCATGGTCCTGATACCAACCAGAAGGGATTGGAAGAATAATAATCCGCTGATCGGGTTTGATATGACAGTATTCACTGACGGTTCAAAGATGGACTGTGGCGTGGGCGCTGGAGTGTATTCGGAAACACTAAATATCAGAAAATCCTTTAGATTACCAAACAAATCCAGTGTATTCCAGGCGGAAATGCTAGCTATTTGGAAAGCATGCCAAATACTTGGAGAAGTAAACTCTCCCTGCAATAGTGTAGCAATAGTATCAGATAGCCAGGCGGCTATTCTGGCACTAAATTCCAAGCTAATATCCTCTAAACTAGTCAACATGTGCGTGGCAGAGCTGGCGCGTCTGGCTAGTAGATACAACGTCAAGCTACTCTGGGTTCCTGGTCATAGGAACATCCCAGGGAACGAAATGGCCGATGAATTAGCGAGAGAGGGCTCCAGCATGGAAGTTTCGTTAGCGGAACAGGTTGACCCTCCCATTAATACTATAAAAAGAGAATTATACCTACACTTCTTATCCCAAGCCAACTCTAGGTGGTCTAGTCTAACCACGTGCAAAACGACCAGGAAAACCTGGCCGTCTTACAACAAGAGTAAAACAGATAACATTCTAAAAATCCCCCGAAAGAACATAGCCAGAACGGTAGCTGTGTATACGGGTCACTGGCCCATTGGTGAACATGCGGCCAGACTTGGCATCCCGTTCAACCACATATGTCGCAGCTGCAAAGAACCAAGCGAAAAAGAGACGGTAACACACTTCATCTGCAAGTGCCCGGCACTGGCAAGAGCCAGGCTCTGTTTGCTTGGCAGCCCTTCCTTCAACGACCTCAACGATCTCGCCGCGAAGTGGCCTACAGAAACTGTCAAATTTCTGAATGCCACGGGTTGGATCTAAAAACTACCTAATAATTACTGTGGTCACGAGAGTGAGTGGTAACAAAACGGCGCAAATGCGCTAATTGGAACTCCATGTCAGCGGATATGTAGTTCGCCACTTTTACCAACCAACCAACCATGAACCACCACTCATGACAAATAACTGCAAAATATAATTCAAGAAACTGGAAAAGAAATTGTTTAAATTTTCTAATCAACCGATTTAGCTTAAATAAAACTAAAAAGAACATTCTTAACAAAAACTTTTTAACAGCAATTACAGAAATATTTTTGTACTGAATGAAAAGGTTTTGGCACTTTAGCCTAAAGGTTATTTATGTACTCGTAATATCCACCACAGTTTTCAATTCAAAGATAGATATAACAAAATAAAAAAAAAAATCGTAGAAGAAGCGTCACAGTTCTTCACCATTCATCTTTTCAAAAAAAGTTAAATTTCTCTCTAAGGATTAACCAGCAGAAGGACAAAATAAGCAAACAAAAACAAAATATTGTATAGGAAATTGGTCTTTTTCTTTTTGGTTTATACAATCACAGATTTCGTCGAATTGAGTAAGAAGGTCTTTTTTTTCAAGGAAGATAAAATGAATCATCTTTAATAGTAGTTGGTGTGGGAAGTGTATGTCAGGTACTCTCTAACTATGAATATAATTTTTGTTGTTGTCAATGTATAGTGTAATAGAAAAAGTTGTAAAAGAAAAGTGAATCAGGCAAAAAGGATAGAAAAATGTTGTTGTATGTTTTACAATATGTTTGTCCTTGATGGTGGACGATGATAAAGAACATTTTAGAATTTCAATTTCTTTATCCTTTGCACATATATTTTATTAAATAAGTTTAAACCTTGATAGAATATAAAAAGCCATGAGATAAAATCTTTTTTCTATGAATTTTGTAAATATTTTGTTATTGTTGGAAAGAATTTCTTGAGCCAAAAAAAAATGATCCATTACATTTTATTATTATTAATAAATATCACTTTTAAACCAAAACAAGATTAAAATATATTTCGTAAAGATTAAAATTAAGAAAATGGATTTTAAAAGTTATAAAAATTTATAAATACAATAAAATATAATTTAGAATATTTTGTAATTTTAATTGGTTTTATGGTGGTCGGAAATATGACAAATTATTTAATTAAGAAAGTTTTTAAGTAGAAATTATATAATTGAAAAATGAAATCAATTTAAAGGTTATAACAAAATAGATTAAAGGATTATTTTGAAAGAAATTGATTAAAAAAGAGGTCATAGAAGAAATATTTGAAATTGGAATCTAGTAAAGTTTAAATTTAAATCGAATTTTAATTGATTACAAAATAATTTATATATTATTTAATTCGTTTTTCGACACTGCGTCTAAAAAGACTTATTGGTTTATATGGAAACCGAGAACATTTAAGACATTTTTATATTTAATTTATTTCATATAAATGTAGAATTGCTATGTGAGCTAATATATTGCATTGAAAATCTAAAAATATGGACACTTCATCAAAAATCGAACTTCAACATTAAATATTACGTAAATCAATGTATACAATGTAGGTTTAACAAATAATTTCCATATATTCAAAATTAAATTTGAAGTCTACATTAAATTTGAAGGCTTTAGGATTCCGAAGATAATTTATTCTGAACCCATTTTCTGAACTGGTCGGAATATTTTCTTTAGTATTAGTTAAAAATAATCTGACATAATGTGCTTGTGTTACATTGAGGATTAAATATTAAATTATCACTTACGAGATAGTTTTTGACCTCCATTCTTTATTAAATTTATATACAAAATTAATTTCTTCTTTTTCATCTCAACTAAGAAGTCTTTTTATGATCACCACTGATTAGAAAATTCCATTCTTCTCTCTTGGGCATAATTATCTCATGCATTACGTGCAACCGCATACAAAATTCCACCCTACACAATTAATTATCAAATTTATTATTTTAACTATATATACAAAGTGAAAAATTTATTTCCAATTCAAAACTTTGATAAATTATAGATTTTTGGCAATCAGATTATTAAACTTTTAATACTTTAATCTAGAAAAAGATGCACAAAACTTTCCAATAAACTTTTCAAAAGAAAAATTAAAATTCCGAAATTACAAAAAAAGAAAAAAATCTTTTAAATTTTTTAGTTCATTCCATTCAGTAAATATAAAGTTTCCCCGCATGTGGTCGTACGGTTCGGTTACACTGTTATTTATTACTTATACTTGTTTTTTGTAAAAAAAAAAAGTTATTCATATTCTTTTTAGGTACTTTTGCATTAGAATACACTTTATCTGTCTGTCCATTATTCTGTCGGTTCGTTTGTCTATCTGTCCACCTCCTAAAAATTTCAAATTAAAATGTCTTTACAAAGCTAAAGTCGTATACATAATCCTCATTCTCCCGGAGCCCAAAAATGTTTAATCAAATTTTAGTGGAATTGACAATTATGAACCTTAACATGTCATTGGCTGACATTTACTGACATGCCTGCCCTTGACGCAAATAAAGAAGGGGGCGTCTTGTAAGAATGTAAATAAGAAGTATAAAATTGTCCGATTTAAAGACTGATCTGTTAATTTCATCTAAAAAAAATTAAAGTTTTAAAATTCATAAACTTTTCCAAAAAAAAAAAATGTATGTTTTTTTTTATCATGGTTTTGTAATTTATTTGAAATAAATATACATGTGTGTGTGACAGTAAAGTGTTTATGACCACGAAATAAAATCAAATATTTGCAACTTTACTTTAATGCAATTTTCCCTTAATTTATATTAAAAGTCCTTTAAAAGTTATTTTTATCAATAAACTTTATCTATTCAAAATCCTCTATAGAATATGTTTATTTCTATCTTCAGGAATTCTACTACACACAAAACTAAAATCTCAAATTGCACAGCATATACTTTAAAAACATAATTTAGTCCTTTTTTGTCTTGTTCTCGAGGTTTTTTTTTTTTAGAGTGTTATTCACTTAAAAATCCTTTGTTCTCTGGTAAAACTTTAAAATATTATTATTTTCAAATTTAATAGAATTAACAACAAAATGTACTCAAAATACTGATAGTAATATCCTTGTTGTTGCTAGAAGCTATTATAATACACAATAGAAAATTGGCGGTGGCGGTGAATGTTATTTTCTCTATATATTTATATATAGTATTTTAAATATTGCCTCCAAGGGATATTTTCTTAGAACTCAAAACAATTGATAAAATTCCTTTTTATAGTGGCAAATATTTTGAATGCCAAAAACTTTGGTAGTCCTTTTTTTTATTTTTTGTTGTTCACATTCACAACAACCAAGAAAGAAGAAAAAAAAAACATTGGAAAAAGCTAAGGGGTACATTTAAATAGTTCTGGCCAAAATGCAAGTTGAAGGATACTAAAAATAAGGCGAAAAGTTTTTGTTTTTTTTTCTGTTTGTGCTCTAAATAAGTTTTTGTCTGATAATGTATTTGTGTTGATTTCACTAAAACTTTATAAATATGGCACAAAAATATGCAAAAAGATCGTAAATCTTTAATTTACTGGTGTGTCATATAATTGCAATAAAGACCGAGGTTATCGGTAGAAAAAGTTTTATTGTGTTTGCTGTTTTAATCGGGGTTAAGTTTTTTTTTATTGCCAGAAATTTATAAAAAACTTAAACCAAAAAAACTAAAAAAAAAACTAAAAAAAGTTTATAGACAATTTTTTTTTTTGCGTTTTGTTATAGCTGTCACTACAGTGAATTATGACTCTATGACCAGTAAAATAAGCTAACAAAAATATTACATATATATTTATTGAGATGTGTATTATAATAGTGACAGGATTCTGTAGTTGAATAGAAAAGTTTAGAATTGATTATTAGGATATTATGTAAATATAATAAGATTTGTAATTAAGCAGAAAATTCAGCTTTTATAAATTATATTTGAAATCGTATATAATTCTTTGAAAATTCGGAGAATCGGAAATATCAAAATTGATTGTGACGATACTGAGTGAGATGAATATTAATTAATTAAAAAAATTATTATTAATGTCAATTATAAAAAAAAAAAGTAAAATATTTTTTATAAAATTAATTTTAACTGAAAAATTATAAAAATGAAATTTTCAAATCCAATATCCAAAATATATTAAAAATAATAGTCACATTTTGAGGCTAGCAAAAAAGGACCGACCCATACTTCCTACCTACAACGGGCTCAGAAATGAAAAAAACTTTTAACTCATTCTTACAATATAAACGAAACTTGTCTCTAGGTTGCCGCATCATAAAATTTATTTCAAAATAAGAAAAATGGCGGCAACCAGTTTTAGTAACAAACAATAACAACAAATAAGCTCCACACACATTTTTTTTTATTTTTATCATTCACTTCTGTTCGGATGCGGTAGTGGTAGTGGTTGGTCGGGTTCGTGTAACGAGTTTAGTGTAGTTGCGCGCGCAATTTTTATTTTTATCATTCAGTCTTTTTCTGTTCTGTTCGGATGCGAGTAGTGGTCGGTTTAGTAACGAGTTTAGTTACGCGCGCAATGAATTTATTCTCGTATATAAATTTAATATTGATATAAAAAATGTAATTTTTTCGTTAGACAATTAATTTGTTAAATGATTTAAATTTTTAAATTAATGAGTGGATAATTTTTTTTTTCAAAAATGAGATAAATAATATTTTTAATTAATTAATTAATAAATATTTTTAATTAATCTGAAAGTATAAAATGTAAGTAATTTTTTTTTAAATTTCTCATATTTAATATAAAACAGAAATAATTTTAAATAATTTCTAATGGTATTTTACCGCCATTCCGTATACCCAATAATTTATTACAACAAAATAAAATTTGTTGACAGATCTAAAAACATGAATTTTTCCACATTTTCACCGTACAACAAAATATTTTATTATATTTTTTTGTTCTTCAAATTTTTCCTGGTAAAAACCAACAAAATATAAAATATTTTATTTTACATTTTCCTGTGTTATTTTACCTTACATTTTATTTTTCTCCATTTTTTATATTGATTGCAATCAATTTACAATTTTTATTCATTCCCTTTCATTTTGTGAAATTTTTGGAAAAACCAAATTGCAACATTAAATGTTGATTTTCATTAAAAAGAAAAACCAATATGAAAATTTTATTTAACAAGATATTTTGTGTAATTGAAATAGATATCATAAAATATCAAATTTATTATAGTAAGTTCTGTAAATAGTTTATGCAATTTTAGCAAAATTTTAAATATTTTTATTAGGGTATAAAGCTAATGGATATAAAGCTAATTCTGACGTCTTTATTAAATTTTGTAAAATTTAATAAGGACGACATAAAGTCGAATTTATTTGATATAGTACAACATTTTTTTCATTTTATTTCTGACTGCATAAGTTACCAAAGAGTAAAGAATTTTAACAAGATTTAATTTAATTACTCAAGGTTATTGCATTTTAACCGAAGGGTTGCATTATTATCGATTTGTCGTTGGTTTTATTAAGGAGTGCAAGGACATCACAAGTGAACAATTAATAAAACTGAATAAATTATTATTTTTTCATCATTCTTTGGTGTTTAAGCAAACTCAATGGAATTCAATAGAAAATTTAATATTTTATTTACGATAAAAATGTACACAGATAGAATAATAGACGACGACAAGTTGAATATTATGGAATAAATTTAAATTGCATTTTCATTGTTGTCGATTATTGAAAGTTGAAATATTTAATAAAAATTTATTAAAAAACCTTGAAAATTATATTAAAAATACAATTCGAATATAGTAAAAGAATTTTTCACATACATATTCTATTAAAATTATATTATGTAATTGTGGATTTTAATAAATTCAAAATGTAGGTTACTAAAACTTTTATATTAATAATTTAAATATTTGATAAGGGTTAGAAAGTTATTACAGAAAAAGTTTGACTTATAAAAATTTTACATCAAAAATGTGTGCTTATAAAAAATAAAATCCTTAGAGCAAAAAATCCTAAAATTCATTGTGAAACCAGAAATTTTATTCGAATAAGTTGCATTGTAAAAAGTCTTTGGCCTTAGTATTTTATATGTAGATCGTAATTTTGTAATTTATGAGTCTATCTGAGAAAAATTGTATTTATTTTCAGACCCAAGGGATGATAATTGTTTGATGGAATAATTTGAGTTCACATCTTATACAATAAAGATTTATCAGAATTCAGGTTGTAGGGATATTCATCAGTCTGGATTATATATTATTGTCGGGAATATTAATCGGATTATTAAATTTTTATATAAAAATGTTTTTAAAGGTTTTTAAATATCAGTTTATGCATCCTAAAATAATAATATAAATTTACCTTTTTTTGTAGAACGTTCTCATGTTTAACAATAATTTTATCCCTCCCTTAGAAATGTATTTTAATCAAATTATCTTAAAATCAACTTCGCATATTAAATTACATAATTCTCATTATTATATAATTTTTCAAGGATTTTTTTTAGATTAATATACTTAATTCCTTACTAACACACATAATAGTAATAATAAAATATAAGTAATCATAAATATACAAACCACAGAACCAGAAAGAAAATCCTTTCCAGAAAGAAAATCTTTTAAACAGTTCTTTTTTTGTATTAAGGATAAAAACTGGTGGAAATAATTTAATGATTTTTTTTTTTGCTTCTAATAATAATAAACATTTTCCTCACGTTTTATATAGCGGAAAACTCTTTGAATTTTAACAAAATTTATTTATATATAACATATATTTATTTAGCTATGTATTTTTATGCTGGATTGCTTATGATTCCACTTTTTTTTGTGTAAATGCTATGAATATTTTGCTTTGCAGAATAATATTTATACTTTTCAATATTAGAATTAAAGTTGAACTAAAGCCAAAATGACTTATTGTAAAATAAAATATGTGTAATTTTTTTTATATCCTGGACTTAGTTTTCTTCATAACATATTTTTTTAAATTTAATTTTATGATATAAAAATATGGTTTGAAGAAATTTCATTATATTGAATTGAAATTTTTATAAATATATTTATGAAATTATGAGAATTGCTGTCATTTTAGTGGAATCGTAAATTTTTTTTTCAGTGTATTTTTTTAAGGTCTATATTTGGGCTAGCTACCAACAATGTCTACAGAATGTGCGAATACGAAGAGGACTAAGCCGAACACATATTATGCTTCGTAGCTTGATTCAGACTTCGTCACATTGGGCACGGTTTTATGGACACAATTGAAGTGTCGTCGATCCCACTCAAAAGTTCAGGGTTCCAACTTCTAACTTAGGAATACATTACAATAGGCTCAAAGTGACCGCAATGATTTGGGACAATGTCGACATAGGTAAACCTTAATCCAATTTAATAATTAAAGGACTTTATATTGTAAGAGTGGCGGTCACATTGAGTAGTGTGCTATGCTCTAATTCATTAGGTCCCATGTTTATATTTAAACTGAGGCATATATAAATAGATTGACGTTATGAGCGGTGTAGACGCTATACAATGCTATCAATTTACTTTTATTTTTATATGTATAGCA
The DNA here is from genome assembly GCA_963920725.1 of Rhamphomyia laevipes. Taxonomy (NCBI): domain Eukaryota; kingdom Metazoa; phylum Arthropoda; class Insecta; order Diptera; family Empididae; genus Rhamphomyia; species Rhamphomyia laevipes. The sequence continues at coordinate 16,606,498 of OY987258.1, forward strand.
CAGTATCAGCATCGCTCATAGCGATATTCTGTACGTAGCTTAAGTTGGCTTAAAATTTAAAGAATTGGAAAAATTATAATGGTTGACACCATTAAAATTATGATATACTTTTAAATGCAAAACTTAATCTATGAAAATACTTAAAAAAAAATTCTATCAATATCAAAAATATTATTAAAATACACCACGTAATATAATATTTCTAAATTTTGACATCTCTAACAAAAATTTGAAAGCTGTTGCTTTTCAAAAATATTGGTAAATAGATAATTTTGTACAATATTTCATTTTCACTAAATATTCCACAGTTGTAATAATGTCAAAGTTGATAGAATTTTAATTTCGTTTTTCGGCAACAACGAAAAAAAATAATATCCCATGACAGAAAATTTTATTAAAAAACTGTCTGAGCTAAACCCTAAGGAAAATTTTATTATTTTATTAAGATATTTATTTATTTTTTTAATATTTTCGTTTTTTTTTTTTTGTGTGAATTAAGATTTGTTTCTGTCTGTCAACAGATTTAATATACTTAGAAAAATTATGCTTAAAATTTTTTTACATTATTGATGTTTTTACTGATCCGTAGACTTGGTTAAATAATTGTTTTTTCGTAGACTAATGGTTTTTAAAATTTACATGAAATTGCATTTAAAAAAAACATAAATCCTTGGATATCATTTGAATAAAATAAAAATTAATTTTATTTTAAATATAATTTTATGTTAATATAATCTCGTATACAAAATATATAATGATTTATTCCAATTTTCTCAGAATGGTTGATTTTTCATTTTGAGAAATGGTTTTAAATGTTGTTAGTTCATTCACGTAAAATTTTACTTATATTTTAGTATATTTAATATAAATTATTACGCATTTTTTTTTGTTTGTTATAGATAAATCAACAATGGATATAAATTTTGTAGTCTGTGTTAAATGGATAAAAATCATTTTTCATGAAAATTAATGAATTTTCAATTAATTAATAGAATTAATGAAAATTGGTGATGGTAAGAGGAAAAAAGTAACCTTGTTGCATATTAAATGATTATTTTGGTATAAGTAGAAATTTTGATTTTTGAATATTAATGAAATGAAAATATTTTTCTTAGTACATTATACAAAATTTATTAGAAATATATAAAGAAAAATTAATTGTTTTGCTGAAGTTAGATAATATAATGAAAATTATATGAATATAATTATGTAAATTAAGTTGATATTGACAACATAACAACTTCTTAGGCTATATTTCATAAATTTCATATAAACACATTAAAATCCTTTCACATATGTATATAAATTAGTTACGCAACTTTTCATTCGATGTGTCAAAAATTGTGTATGCAAAATCAAAAATTTTGTATGAAAAGTTGGATTTGAAATATAGTATAAAAGTGGCCGGTTTAGAGATTAAATCGCGAAACAAAAAGTCTCTTATGGTCTTATGTTAACGCTTGTGTGTTCGTCTGTTGTTTTGTCTAATTGTTATTTTGCATAGCAAATTTCCACATTTCTGATTGATAGATAGCGCTTTGTATTAATTTGAAATTTAATATAGTAAACGTTGAAAAGATAATATAGAAACAATTTAATATATTGTCGTTCAAGTGTCGTTAAACATATTTAAATTATTTTTTCCAGAATTTTCATTCTTGAATAACTTTCCTAAAATTTGGTTCCAGAATATTTTTAATATATATTCTTCAACTAGAATTGTTGATATAATATGTAAATTTCCAACTAACTATAATAAAATCTGACATTATTTTATATGTATAGTAAAATACTTAAAATTAAAGTTAATAATTTAAAATTGCCCTTAGAAAATACAATCAGTTTAGTTGCAGTTGCAAATAATTTACTATCCTCCTTAAAAATATAATACTTCTAAAAACATAATTGCTGCTTCTCTAAAATACTATATATTTTATGCAAGTAGAGTCCTATTTTAATGAAATTATATGTACAATTTTCTGGAAAATCCTGGAATAAAATGTTATCTGTACCATTTATTTTTTTTTTTTTTTTTTTTTTGCAAATCTAGAAACTTATAACTTTAATCACGTTCTAATTTACATTTTCAGAAGAATGTTACCAGAACTTGTACAATATAATTTTAAATTACAAAACAAACCCTATTACTACTTAAATTTTTTTTTAAATTTTCCTTAAATACATAAAGGAGATGCTTGAAAAGTCATGATTTATACTCTTATTCTTCTTTTGCGTATATGTATATATATTTTATTGTAATAGATTATTATTATACAAAAAAAAAGCGTTTACATAAAAGAGAACGTGTGTAAAATACTATTTCATAGATTTCACAATTTTCAAAAAGTTTATCTAGGACAATTTGTTTACCTAACTTCAGGTAAAATGTATACGGTATAAATATTTTTTAGCCTAAATATTATTTGTTTTATATAAATACATATATATATATGTATACATAATTATGTATATTTATCCTTTTTCAGGCGCAATCATGCATAAAACTATATACAAACATTTTATAATTTATTAGACATAAACATTTTCACATATGATTTAACGTGGCATATTATAATGTATATACGTAGTTACACACTTCTTCTCTAGGTTATGGTTTTTAGAAAAGTTTTGCATAAATTTTCTTAATTTATAAATTATAGGTCAAAATTATGTTTGTTTAAAAATGAATTTTAAATTAGTGTTTCTGTTTTAGATTATTTTAACTGAAAATTATGGAAATTTTACAGTAAAAAGGTAAAATAAATTTTGTAAAATTTGTTGTTTTGTATATTAATTTCATACATTTTTAAAGATATATCAATAATTATACAAAAATTTAGTCTTAAACGTATTACAATTTTTCATAAACTTTGATTAGTGTTAAATCCTTTATAAATATATTTCTAATCTACCTAAAATTTTCAATATACTTAGTCAATATTTTTTTTAATAGTTTTCATGGTTCTGAAGATAAAAGATCAATTTAGGAAGTGTTTTTTTTTTTTAAATTTTTATATTATGAATATTTGTTATAAAAGTTATTTAAAACTAAAATTTCAAATAAAAATTTCTACAAAATGTTTTTTTTTAAGACAATCTTTCTTTATTTACTGTACAAATGGTGTGCATACAGAAAGCCTTTTTCTATAATTACATATTCTATGATATTCAAAAAGAGATTTCAAAAGAATTTATTATTAACTTGAATATTAAAAGACAATCTTTTAGCCTAGTTGGTTATATTTGAATAGTTTATTCAAATTAAACTTAATGTAAATTTCAAGATCATTTAATATTATTTTCTTTATAATTTTGACAAAAGTCTACAAAAATATTTGAAATTTCGTGCTTATAGAACTATCAATAATATATAATATTATATTAAAATTATTTCTATACTCTAATACTCATGATAATTAACTATTGATCCTTTTTGATAGGGAGATATACTCAGCATAATTTTTTTCATATTTTTCTTGAACAGGATACCAAAAGTCGACCCCCTTAGAAAAATCATAAGAATTCCTATTCCAATTCACTTTGTAATTCAATGTTTTATCACTTCACGTATTCTGTAATTTATTTGTTGAAAGTAGGCTTATAGAAAACCTAATATTAATTAAAGCTAATATCTAATACACTAAATTATGTTAGACGGTAATTTCTTTTTACATGCTATATAATAAATAGACGTTTTTGTAGAACTAGAAAATTTTGAATTTTTCTAAGAATCTATATTAGAAAACGTTTAATAGTTAAAATTTCTTAAGATTTTTGTATTATATAAAAAAAATTGTTTTATTTTACTACTAATTTTTATGTTAACAAATAGAAAACTTTAATTAAAACTAATTTAATTTATTTTCCAATTTTCCAAATTCAAAAACTCACCAAATTTAACAAATCATTTAAAATTTCTTTTGTATCTTTTTGTTTTCAATATACTAAACTTTTACATAAAATGTATGTATTATTTTATGCTTTCATATTTTGTGAATGTTATATAATAAAAATTTCTCTCACTATATTACTTTTAAATGTCCTTTTTATTATCTTCAAAAGAACGCAAGAATATTTCGTTGTGTATTGTGTTGGTAAGGTATCTAAACGATTATTCAACATTGTATGATGAATTATATCGTGAATTTCACCCAAAATATTATGAAAAATGATACAAAATGTTATAAAAAGTTACCGACATCGTTTTTTTCCCCTCCATTTTTATTATTTGAATGTTAATAATAATAATAAAAAAAAGAAAACCGGTAAACGAATTCATTTCATTTATTTTTTCGAAATATGTTTTATGCAAAAATATTTTTAAATGTTACAAGATAACATATTTTTTTATTCCGAAAGTCTATTTATTTATATATTTTTTTTTAACTTTGAAGATTTATTATTTCCTGCTGAACATAACGTAAAGAAATTCGTTATACATTTTTATTTATGAATTAATTTTGTATTTGATAAAAAAAAATGTATATATAAATTTATTAGATTTTTCTCATTGTTGGCTCTGTATAAATAGAAAATTTAAACAGTTCTCAAGGACAATATAAAATTGAAATATATGTTAAAATGAATTCTGGTAAATTTGAAACAATTTAGTTAGAAAAAATGATTTTCCTTTGAACCTATACTTAGAGGTATGTTCTATATAAATACAAATATTTTTATTTTTTATAAATAAAATTGTAAATGTGAAAATTTGTAATTTTTCTTTTGAAGAATGATATTAAAATAAAATAAATTAAATGTAAAAAATTTTTATAATGACGATTGAAATTTCACAATCAAATTTTGTACATATATAAATATTTTTAATTTATCGAAATTAATATAATTTTTTTTTTTTTTTTCGGTATTAGATAAAAAATTATGCGTATATAGACAAAAAATATTCTAAAAATGAACAAAGTAAAGGTAAAAAACTACTTACAGGTATAGTCACGGGGCATATTTTATTAAGTGAACATGCGGCAATGCTTGGACTTTGACAGTCTTCTAAATGCAGGGGTTGTGAGGAGGAAGAGGAATCTCTGGAGAATGTTTTGTGTCATTGTCCAGTTGTCAGACACAGAAGATTTAAATTTTTGAAATATCATTTTATGACAAGTCTTTTTGAAGCTGGAGAAGAAAATGTTGAAAATTTGATGGCGTTCATGAAAGAAATAGGATGGGCTGACGTATTTTCAAACTTTGATTGTACGCCAGCGGGAGTGTACAACGGGTCCTTGTGGCCTTGGTATAGGTCCCTCCTCCATTCCAACCAACCATCCAACCATGTGTATATATTTAATTAATTTAAGACACTTTTTGACGTAATTTGAAGTGATAACTAAAGTTGGCTGCCCATTGGGGTTTTTTTTGGTATCTATGACTGTTTTAGCAAATGTTCGGAAAGAGATAGCATAAATAAGTTATGTAAGAGAAAACAAAATATCCTTATGCACATACGTCTGGCGAGTAAAAATAATTACAACATTTAAAAAAGATGAAATATAAAATTTGATTTTATTGATATTAATTTTCACATTATATAAATTAAATTCTTTATCTCGGGGATCAGAATAAAGAGCTATATAGCTCTCGAAATTTATAGAACAAAGGGGGCAATACTGTTTATGCTTCTTTACAGGACACTCTACATACATTCCGACACACATTATCAATTGTAATAATTTTGAAGACGAAATGCCGGAATATTAACATGTATGGTCGCTTCTTCAGATTCATGGAACTTTTCAGTGATATAGCTGTGTACAGTTTAATCAGAGCAATCAATGAACAATCAAAGTCAATGATAATTAACTATAAAAGCGTAAATTATATAATTAAATATAATTTTCTTATAATCAAAGATAATTAATTACAGTAAACCGAATGGCTGCAATAATATGGACACTTTTTATGTCCTCCCTTCAAAAACAAAACTAATTTACTAATAATAATTAATTATATAGTTTAAGTTAACATAATTTATTTTGAATTAAAATTCTCAGAATATTAATGATTACTTAAATTTTTGGTCAGTGTTGCATATTTTATTTCTATCATGTTTGTCTTTAAAGACAAATTGAATTTGAGTTAATTTTATAAAGTAAAAATAATTTAAATTCGAAAACGAAATCTTGTTGAGTAAAAAATTAAAAATTAGAATATATTAAAATTAAAATTAGTATTATTGTTTTATATGACAACAAAATTACTGGGACCTCTGTTAGCTTATACTGATATATACACTTCACATATCTTAAATTCATTTCCCTTGATATATGATACAAAGATTTTGATTAAACATCATAATTTCTTTTTAGATCCCTTCGTATTTGACGATTTTTAGAGTTATTTTTAAAATAGTGTGAAGGCTAAAATGAGTTTTTATAATAATGCTAAACCATATTCTAAGTTAACTGGCTCGTCTTAAAAAACAATAAATTACTGACAAACACAATACATTCGATATCAAAATACTCTTAAAATTTTGCGAAATTCGTATAAGAGACGGTAGAGGGCCTGGTTTGAACAAAATAGATTTTTTGTTTTCCATAAATAAAGTTTTTCCTCAGATATAGCACATCCAATTATTGTTATGCCAAAAATAACTATCTAAAAATAAATCGATTTAAATTTATCATTTTTACTGCCTTTTAAGAATTTTCTTTCCATTAAAATCAATTAAAATAATTCAACTGAATTTCTAGGTGCAATAATAATAATACAAAAATTTTATTTAATTATATCGAAACGAAACCAAAATATGAAAAAATAATAATAAAAATAATGGAAAAATTAAAAGTAGAATTTTCTGTGGATAGAATGAAAAATTTTATAATGAAAATTGTCAAAAATGAAATGAAATTAAAATATTGTATAAATAATGTTGCCGAATAAATTGAAAAATTTCTGAAAATTTTAATTGTATGAAAAAATTGATTTTATAAATTAAAATGAATAAATATTGACAATAATTAATGTTCGATATGTGTAATTATAGCACTCTAATACCGGCACTCTTTTTAAATTTTAACTCTTTAAAAATTAAATCTGCTAGTAAAAACATAAATGAATGTCTACAAAAGATTTAAAAAAATATATTTAGTTTACAATTTGTGATTAGTATACTAATAATAAAATATGCTGGATATCCGAGATTTATAAAATGGTCCAATACCGGATGAAAATTTACAAATATTGCTAATGTAATAATATTAAATTTAGATTTACGGATTAATCTCTAATTTTTCAACGGATTTGGGATCTTAGCATTTTTGATTATGTCATCCCAAACACATAAATTTTATTTTATTAAAGTGAAATGGAAAATTATTGAATTATTCACAAATAAATGATGTTTTGCAAAACAAAATGATTTAAGTATTTTGTAATATGACCAAAATGCCTAATAATTGCTAGTATTCGTACTCAAAATATTTAATGCAACATTAATCATAATAAAGTTTACAAAATAATTGAAGTATTTACATAATTTTTAATAAATTTAGGGAACCTTTTTTGTTCTATTTTTTAAATGCATGGCAACACAAAATGATGGTTAGAAATACGATAATATTCGTATTGAAAATCTATCCTAGCTGGAATATATTTTCATGTTAATGTCCAATTCGTATAAGTTCCTAGTAGACACCAAATTTTAAAAATTATATTTTGGAGTTTTTTAATTCTATTCAAATAAACAATTTGACGTGTTCGGTCAAATAAGCTCGATACGAGTATAACTTAACAGATGAACCCAAATATTTAATAAGTTCAATTAGAATTGAATTTTCGTATTGTATATATTATAAATTAGTCTTAAAATAATTAAATTTTAATATTATATAATTGAAATTATAGAGAGGGTAAATTATTCATAATTATGAATTTCTTTTCACTTTAATACAGATTCATTTATTCGTTGAATTTGTGTACTTCATATTTTTATATTTCTACCCATCATCCATTTTATTTGAATAATAAATTAATTATTACAAAATTAACTTTTCTTTCTGTTACTCTCATAATTTATAAAATTTATATAGCAAACAATAAAAAGAAATTTAAAATTTAATTTTTCATAAAATTTAAATTTCTTTAAATTGCTTTTATTTGTTATGTTTGTCATTTATAAATTGGATATTCTAAATAATGGTTAATTAGAATAATTTCAAGTTTTAAAAAAATATAAATGTGTCATCATTATTAAATTTATTATTACAATCATTTCGTATTTTAATTTCATTTAATTGTATTTGCTTTTTTTTTGTATAAATAAATTTTATTGTTATACAAAAAACAACAATAATAAAATAAAAATTTCCATGGAAAATTGAATTGAATAGGAAAAATACACTTTTCTTATGATTTATATGAACATTTTTCCCTTCAACCAACCTCGCCCACGCGTTATTCTTTGATAGCATAGCATCAATTATTGAAATCCAAAATAATTTTCATTGTATGTTTTTTATCAAAATAGTTTTTCTTTTTGTTGTTTTTGATTTATTTATTTTTTTATTATTTATATAATTTTTTCATTGTCTTTTAAAATTACAAACCCTAATTTTATATAGATTTAGGGGGTAACCAAATAAAAACCTCCTTTCCAATAAAATTATTTTATACCCAAATTTTTATATATATATTTTTTTAATATCTTTTTGAGAAAAGTTTTCCCTGAAGGATTTTCTTTGAAAATGTCACATCATTTTGGGATTATTTCTCTTCAATTCATTTTTGTAAATTTCTTAACTTTTGTATCAATAATTTTAATTTTATTTATAAATATATTATTCTAATTAAATTTATTTTATTTACACTGGTTAAATTTTAGATCCGACTTATGAAAATGATCGAATTTTATAATGTTAACAAATTTTGTAGGGATAATTTGTGTAATTTTTGACATTTAGATTTGATTTATGAGCCTTTCAACAAAGGAGTCTTTCCAATATTGTTAGGAAAATCATTTAGATGGTTTCTTTTTTGGCTGGAATACTAAATGACAAACTAAATAGTTATTGTCAAAAAATTGTCAACAATTTTAAGAATTGACAATAAATATCGCCAATTTTTTTCCTAATTTAGTTAAAAATAACTAAATCTATAACTAAAATTCTCTAGTATTAAAAATTGATGATTAAAATTTTACATAGGGCACTATAAGTGCTCGGCCTAGCCCTGCATCTATATAATTATTCAAAATCAGATTGTTTTTTGAAATTTTTATATTTTGTAAAGACAACTAGAAATAATGTTAATTTTATTATATTTGAATTCCTTCGTACGCATTTTTCTAATTACTTTATAAGAACTGCTAATAATCCAAATTGTTTGTCCTATTTTAAACATTCCCCCAATTTTAACTTATATTTAATAATGACTCGAATAAAAAACTATAACTTTTCCTAAAATTCAAAAGTAAAATTACACTTGAACAAATTTTGATAACCAAAAAATAAAAAATATAAAAAAAAAAAACGTCCACAACATCCCTCGGCGACAGATGACTATGATGGTTTTGCTTAAATAGTTTTGATAGTAAATTTGTTTATTAGTTTTGTGTGTGGTAGTAAAGGATATTATTTAAATCTATACTGTATTTTATGATATTAAATGAAATATGAGTAAAAGAAAGATGAATATAAAAAGTTTTTGGCAGATTGCCTCAAAGTTATCATACAATCCATAAAAGATATATATACAAAATGTTAAATAACTGACAGAATTTGCTTAGGGTTTATGGTTGAACTCTTTTTTTTTTATATATGTATATAATTTTGTTGTTTTTATTTTGTGGTAGTTAAATTTTCTCTAGATATTAAAAGAGTATAAAGTTTTAGGTTAAAGTTTCCAACTTTTTAAAGAATTTAGAATGTATACAAGAAAAACTACACTGTTTGAAAATTCTAAAATAATATTTTTCATAATTATATAAATAAAATATTATAGAAAATTTGATTTCTATTCGAAATTATAAATAATTTTAAATGTTTCGAGATAGAAATAAAGTTTTGTTTATTTTGCGAATTCCAAAGGAAAGAAAGTATTGTTAACAGGCAAACAATTTATCATCTATTCTATTTTTGACAGATATTTATAATTTTTGAGGTTTAGAAGACATTCCTTCGGTTAAGACGACATCAGGGGACCTTATTGACCATTTTAGGAAACTTATATATGTTCGTCTAAAACGAAGGAATGAAATCACACCAAACTCTGAATTTTACATTAAATCTGCCTCTTCTGGAAACAATATTCAAATGAATTAAATAAAATCACCAATATAGAAATGGAAAGCAAAAATTGTACAAATTATTATAACTTCGAAAATCATAATTTCGTTAATTCGGAAATAATGTTAGAGATGAAATATAAATTTTAATCTAATAATTCAATCTTTATGCAATTAGTAATACATTGAAATTTACGGTCATCATATATTTTTCAATTATTGTTGTTTAATTAATTGATAGTCGAGGACTTTATAAAATGTTAATTTTCATTTCATTGCCAGCGTATCAGTGTGCATCAATGATGTTAAAACACTGTGTAAGTTTTCCAAACATATTTATTTAAATTGAAAGTATCACATAATTTTAAAATGGCTGCAATAGTGTCAAAAAAATTGTTGGTTCTTGTGCATTAAAATAATACTAATTTGAAAAATATGAAATATTATTGACGGATCAGGAACTTTTTTCTACTTTTTTCAAATAATTTTAGTACTCGTAAGAGCATTTATTTTAAAAATTATCAGAGTCCGTATAGTTATAAATTTGAAAGATTTTGGAAACTAAATCAATTGGAGGCTTTTAGCTTTCGATTGAAGTTTATATCAGTTTTAGGTCTGGAGAATAAATTTAATTCTTCAGACATTTTTTCTACGAGTAGAAAACAGCCTAAAAGATATACGTATACAAGGTTTGCTCATTAGGGCCGCCAGTAAGACATTTTTAGCCTTTTAATATTCACTAACATTATTAGGCAAGAAGAATTGCAAAAAGATATGGCCGCATAATTAAAACAGTTGAATTAGCTTAAATTGTTATGCTAATTTTTCGTGCCACTGTTCCTTTAATAACAAAATATAAATATTTTTATAAGCAAAACTTTAGTCACCACTTTAATAATTTTGGAGAAATGGCGGAAAATTAAGATTAATAAAGGAAATTTGATCCAGGATTAGGAATATTATATTGTTGTTGTATAAATAGTGTTCTGATATTTGATTCACTATATATTCCCCCTCTCCTTTCAAACTTACTTATTAACTAAGAATGGAAATGATAAATGAAGAGATTGATTTTAAAGATTATAAAAATTTATGTCAAAATGAAAACTATTAAAATTAGTTCTAATTGAGTCAGAAACAAGAATTTTAAGAGATTTACTTTAAGTTTATACAATTAAAATTGAAGAAAGTTTACTGACACAATTACAATGCACGAAAAAAATTATTTTATATACAATGTAATAATAATTTTGTTTGAAAACTTTTTCGATTGTTCTGATGGTACTTTTTTAAGTATTTACAAATTCTCTATGGGCCTACCCTACACCAACCATAGTCTCTAATAATCAAGGAAATATAATATTCGATTGTAAATTTTGATGATCTAAACTTTTCTTATATTTGGTTTTCATTTTTTTTTTTATTCACAATTTCCCTTTGGTACATTTTCAATAATATTGAGTGTTTATTTTTTTTTTATTTCATTTATTATATTATCTCATATAACCGAAAATGACAAACTAAAAAAGAATTCATCATAAAGTTGACAAAATCAAGTTAAATTTTACTTCTTCGAAAAAAAAAAAAGTTTTTTTTTTAAAAAAAAAGGATATTTTTTTATCAAATTTACTCGTTTTTTTTATTTCTCTCTTTTTCTGACAAACTTCTACTACCCGACCCGCTGCTGCCGTAGTTTGTACAAAAACAACACAAATATTCTGAACAATGTTTTCATTTTCTTTGTCATTATCATTGACAAATATTTGTACGTATACATACAGAAAAAAGAAGAAGAAAAAAAAAATCAAATTTTCTTGAATGTTTCCCAAAGGAAGTAAATAAGGATATCTATTTTTATTGTATTTTATTCACATTTTTTCCACTATATGTACTTAAAAAAAAATCTTTTTTTTTTTGGTTATGTAAGAGTCCTTTTTTTTTAGTTGAAAGAAGTTCGTTTTTGTTTCTTTGTTATTTATTTTTTCGTATATAAATTTTATTGTTTGTTCGTCATAAATGAGACGGTAGCAAAAACATATATAGAATAAATTTTCAATGGTTTTACGATTTTACTTTTTACACTTGCTCAATTGACACTTCTAAATACCGAAAAGTCGTAAAAAGTTTAAAGAAAAAATATAAGTTTTTTTTTGTTGGGATTATTTTCGATTTGTTTAATTCTTGTTTTTTATAATACGGAGAGTGTTTTTTGTTACCGATATATTTGGTATTATGATTATTTTTAGTTATCCAGGACGAAAGAAAGTTTGAATTTGTCAAAAAAATTAATTATTATAATTTATTTTAATTCTGGGTTACTGTACTGTTACCAACTAATTTAAAAATAATTCATAACAAAATATAGTTTTGTAAGAAAAAGATTTTCAAAATTAAGACGTTTGACCCTGTTTAATCATTGAAATCTGTAACTATCAAAAACCAAATTTTTGGTAATTTAAACTTCTATAAAGAATATTTTAATAACAAGTTAGCAAACTGATTAAATTTAGTAAAATATTCCAAATTTATTTGTAACTTACAGCAACAAAGTAAAATCCACATCTGGCAACCATAATTGTAACATTGACAACAGGGAATAAGAATTCTGTCAATAAATTAATATTAATACCGCGATTACAATTGACGCTTTCTAGACGTAGCATTATTTGTCAAAATAAAGTTGAAATGTAAGGATTTGTATGAAAGTAGTTACAATGCACGCAATCTAAACGTAGTCTCGGTAAAAGTTGGCCAACTTTTAATTTTTTCGCTTTCATCACGCTTTGCAGTGTCAAAATATAGAAAAATTTAAAAAATTTCAATTCAATTCAAAATTTCAAAAGGTATTTTATTAATTTAAATTCAATTTACAAAATTAAATTTAGAAATAATATTTTTCTGTCAAAAAAAAATGTAAACAAACAGTTGTTATTTACACATCTACGTTTTCTATTGTGTCTACTCTTTTTGTAGACCGCGTTGGAACGCGTTTAGAGAGCGTAATGAAAGCGACAATGTAACTTATGCTTAAAGTGATAAACTTTGAAACAGATGTAAAGAAGTAGATTTATCAGCCTGAGTTATAAAGCAATAAATACTGCACAATTTTTGGTTTTAATCGGAAGCATTTAGTTTAATTTTATTTTTATATATTTAATGTCCATTAATATTATACTAGTTGATATTAACGATACAGCTTAAAATTATACTGACAACCACTTAATTTGATAAAAATAATTTAAAATATGTTGAAACAATTTAATTTTGTTGCTAGCTAATTGTATTTGCTGTAATCCATACCAAAAGTGACCTTAAATAGTGTTAAAATCATAGTATAATTATTAACTAATTAGAAAATAAACTAAAAGCTGTAAAACTCTTAATTTTAAATGTAATCTGAGGTTGACTTTGATATTATTAATTTGTCTCAAACCTTTGGATTTATATTTCAAAGTATGCCATCTTTAACCAGTGTCATTACACCTGTAACCTTTAAAACTAAATTTTTCTCTCAATTATATAACTAAAATGTAAATTTCTTTTTTATTACGTATTATTTTTATATTTTCCAAGTACTGGGACCTCTTTAAAACTAAATTAATTTTCAAATACAAATTAAACTCCTCAAAAAATATTCCAAAAATAAATAAATTATTATTTGATTTTATTATGCCTATACACTTCTCAAAAAATTCCATCATTTCTTTTCTTCATTTTACTCTTTATAATAAATTTTCTTTCATTAATTTTTCCTTTTCATTTTTCCACCTGCTTTTTACCATAAAAAGAATAAAAAATAAAATAAATTTTACTGTTTCTCTTTAATATAAATTTTATTACAAATTTTATGTACTCTATGTCTTGAATGAGTTCTATGCTTATATAGTGAGTCCATCAAATTAAATATACTTTCTAGTTAAATAATTTGTACAGCTTGAAAGAGTCCTTTCTGTACCATCCTTGAAAAATAACCTACAAATAATTTAATTTTTGCTATAGTGTACTAAAAATATATATAAAAATAATCTGTACTTTCCTTCTTTGTATAGGTATACACTCAAAATTTATTATCCTTTTTTGTATAAAATTCTATTTCGAATTCTTAAGAGACTAATTGATCAAAAAAAAAAATACTTGCCAAATAAATTTATTGGAAATTTAACAATTTTTCAAGAATATAAAACAATTTAGGATTATTTAAATATACAATTTGTTTAAATAATTCTGTCCATCACTTTGATTAAAAAATCAATTTAAAAGGTAAACTAGCCTTAGTGCTAAACTAACTCTTAGTGGTTCTCCATAAAAAAAATACTTTTTTCAAGATATATTTTCATAATTGAAGAGTTGTAAAAAAAATTAATCATTTTTACAAGTACAAGTTAAATTTAAACTTTATTTGTCTAGCACCAATTGCTTTGAAAGCACCATAAAGTAAATAAAAATTTACAATTTTCCGGCTGTATTTGTTACCAAATTTTGATATTTGATAGTAGTTTTTTTTCAAAAATTTAGAAAAATAAAATTATATGTCCGTTCCAGTCACTATTTTTTCTGTGGATTAGCTCTAGTCCGACAATAAGCTAAACCTACTGATGAATTATAGGTGCTGGTCATACGTATCCAAAAAAAACTACAAATTAATATCTTTTACAGTGATTTTAGCTTGACCAACTCAATAGTTTCAAAGTAGGAGGGGAAATTCAGCTTAAACTGAATTTTATATAAATTGAAAAATTTATATAAATTTTTATATTTCAATTTATGTTATCGGTGAGCTTAGCTTGTGAAACAATAAATATTTAAATAAAAGTAATAATTTTATTATGTGACCAAGGTTTCACTACCGAAATAAAGAACTATCGCTAACCGAATTGTATAAAAATTGTTATAAAAAAATTATAGCATTGTAGTCTGAATTTAAATTATCTATAAAAATGCAGCTTTGACTTGTAAGTAATTCACAAAAAAAATCTCAAAGTATTACATATTACATATTTCAAAAACAAAATTGGTCCAATTTTCCACTAATAATGATTTCATTTTCTTTGAAAATGAATTTTTCACTCAGTTTTCAATATGTAGAATGCATAAATTTACAATTTTTTTTATCGTATAGGTAATTGAGAGCTACTAGCAATCATTAGCTTTATTTCAAACATAAATTTGGTTCAATTTCCAAAAGCTATAGACATGATGTCAATTAAAAAATTTACTGGGTTCTTTGAACAAGTTGTAACATTAATTTGAAAATTCTAATTCTAATTAAATTATTGACAACAGGTTAAAAATGTGAAAAAAAAACACGGAATGAAAGGACTTTTCTAAAAATTTTAAAATTAAATTTTGTCAGGTATGAGTGTTATGTCGTGTGTACAGTGTAATATAGAGTAGCAGAAAAATGATTTAAATTCAAATTAATTTTCCACTTACAAAAATATTTTAAATATCATTTTTGATGAGAAAAATGAAAATATTTTTTTTATTCGTTTTTTTTCTTTTTTTTGTAGAGTGAGTGATTTCAATTTGAAGTCGAAAAATGAATAAAATTAATTAAGAAAGATATTTTTTTTTCTGGTTGACTGTCTATGTATATAAAAAAGTTATTTTTTGCTTGAGTTCAAGTATTAGTCCTAAAGATTTCTTGAAGAGTTCTTATATTATCCACAATAAATTAGAAATGTAAATGAATTTTCACAAGTGTATTTCGTTTTTGAATATTGAAGATGAAGAAAATTTTATAAAATTTTGTATAATGAAAATTGAAATAAATTCACAAAACTTAGAGAATAAGATTAGTCACAAAAAACATAATTTTAATAAAATTTCTTCAGTTGATGAGTATCCTTAGAAAAAATATATATAAAATTTGTATTTACTTAAAAATGTAAATAATAAATAATAAGGAACAAAAAAATCAATTTTAATTTGAATTGTAATAATATTTTTTAGAATAAATAATTAATTTTTTTTATAAAATATTTATTTAAGCAATTTGAATAATAATTAAGATTATTAAGAAAGATGACACAGAAGAGATTTTCGAAGCTTCTTAAGTCAGAATATTGTTTTCGCTGGCAGATACAAGTCGACTTAACCATTAAATCACTATAATTTGTATCGGGCGATATGAAACAATAACAAAATTGTCACGCTTTTACAGAAATTGACAATAAAAATATTTTATCAGCTTTTTCCCAGTAACTTTACACAAAATTTGGTTTTATATTTGTCCTGTTGGTAATTTGTCCTGTTGGTAATTTATACCGGCATTCTCTGTCATAAATACGAATATCACTGTAAACGATATAGCTTCCAAACAAGTTAAATAAGTTTTATTCCAAATTTGTTAATGCCAGAATGATTTAATAAATTTAAATTCGAATGCAAAACTAGGTTCTGATTGTCATCTAGTATTCTCAAGCCTTGCCGAATATTCAGCAATGAATCGTAGAATTGTGCTATTTTTTTTTAAATTTTGAAAGAAGATGTAATTTCTAAACAAAATACTCGGAATTATTCCACAAAAAGCTATGCTAAATAAATGTATAGGTCAAATTTGATATAAAAATCAAAGTAAAAGCCATTTTGTTGATAAATTTAGAAGGATTGAACTCAATATATTGTCATATCAAACAAATATATCAGTAGCTAATTGAAACGGTATGGAAAGGCTCCGATTTTAATTGAAAAATAACTGCTTGAACGATATAAATGAAAATCAGATTTACTTCCGTGTAGGTGTGTTTCGGAGGTCAGAGCTTATGAGCCTCTTCGTAAATCATTAAAATAGATTTTTTGTAGACTGCAATCAACTAGCTCTTCTATATCTCATTTAAACTGTTTTTTTTTTTTATAGTTCAAAGTCTATTAAAATGGAAATAAATCTATTTCGATTAAAATATTTAATTTGCGCCCGATTGCTTCTAACATACAAAATTAAAAATAAATTTTGAATAGAAAATAATTATTGATAATTCGGTGCTAGTTCGATACTAACTCTGAAAGAATTTAAGTACTCTACATATTTATTGCATGCTACAAATATAATTTATCCAATGGAAATTTCTTTATTTAACATATTTTTGTTAAGTTTTTTTTAAGTAAATTATCACAAATCAGTGTCATAATTGATAAAATTTTCAAGAATTATGATATAAACAGAAACTTATTCACTAATAATATAATTAATATATAAAATATAATAAGAATTGTGTTTAGTATTAACCTGTTGATCCTTTTTTTTAAGTAAATTTATTCAATCAAACACTTCCAAAATTCTGATTATTCCATTCCATAACAAATTTCAATTTTACACATTTTCAATTATAAAATAAAAAAATGAGGAAATTGAAAAAACAATTTCACAAGAAAAACATTAAAATTTCACAATTTAACAATTTTTTTTTTCATTTTCATTCAATTCTACAGAAAATTCACAAAAATTATTTCCACAAAGTTGAATTATTTTTATTCAATACCAAAATAAAAAAAAAATATATTTTCACTAAATTTTCTTTTACTCTAAGCACGAAAATTATTTTCAAATATTTTATTTATTTATTTTTTTTATATTTTATATAAATTTCACAAAAAATATTTTTTTTTTTTATATATTTTTACACTAATTTTATTTTATGCCATAAAAGCATAAAATGTTTTTTTTTTATTTTCTTTCACTTTGAATTTTAAAAACATTAATATTTTATTTTACTAATCATATTTTTTACACTTAAATTTTTTTAATATTTAAATATAATTTTTTTTATTTTATGAATTTATCATGTGAATTTAAATTTATAAAAATATATTTCAAGTAAAACTATAGGCATAAAAAAAAAAACAAGAATTTTCCTGACAGACACAAATTATAAACGATGTAAAATTTATTTTGAATCCTTGTGAAAATTTTTTTTTTTTTTTTTATTACTGTATTTTTCTCTGTTGCTATAATCCACTTTGTTAAGCCGTTTTGATTTTTCCACCACTTGAACACCAAAAAAAAAAAAAGAAAGAAAAACGTAGAATATTTATTAACACACGCGAATAAAGTGTACAATTTTATAGTGAATTTATAGATGTATAAAATTTCCGAACGTCGATGCTGTTTTTTAAAGAAAGTACCACACAATTTACAATTTTCCAAAAAAAAATTCTAAAATATAAAAAAAAAAATGATTTAAATTTCAATAGTAAACATTAAAATTTTTATAATTATTTTTATTAGTTGCTAAGTTAAGGATTTTCATTGCAATGATTTTGAATTATCGTATCGAAAATGGAGCGGTTATAGCGTCGCCTGGGTAAAGTTATTGAATAAAATTTAAAATTTTCGATGAACATAATTGAGTAAGAAGATTAAAGGGATACAAATAGTGATCTATAGTTTTTAGTGGCAAATGACAACAGCCTTTTTTTAACTAAACTAAACTAGATAAAATTAGCCTTATAAATTGGTATGCAGTCCGAAAAATATTCTTTGAATTATCATGAAAAATGATTGTGATATTAATTTTCGCTAAAAACGTAATTGATATTATCAAAAAATTTGTATTATAATCGAAAAATTGCTCTAATTTAAATAAATTTACTAATTACTGAAAAATGCATGAAACTTTTATCGTGATTGAGACTTTCATACATAAATTCCTTATTTTCACGGTTTTATAGTACTGTTCTAATGATATACTGAATTATCTACACCAATAAAATAACTATTGAAATTATGAATTATGAATTAACTAATAAATATGTTTAACTATGCAAATTTACGTAATATTTATCAATTTTAATATAAATCAAGAGCATTAAAAATCATTGGAAAGTTTTCTTAAAAACATTTACTAAACAGAACTTTTAATAAACAACTATTATTACTAATTAGCAAGTAATTTAAGCATAAATTAACTTTAAATTTAACAAACCTTATATCAGTAAATAGTAATTTTTTTGAAACTATAATTTAATCCGAAGCTCATAAGCCAAATATTTATCATGTCTATGTAACTTTTAATTTTGATAAAAATTGGATGTTTATTAATTAAAAAAATATTTATGAATAAATTAAACTAAATATTACCATAGGTAAAATTATATTTTCATATAAAAACTATAATTTAATCTATTTTCAAAATTTAAATATTAATTATATAACCAAAATGAAGGTTGATTTTATGCCACCTATTCAAAACCATAATTTCTTATCAAATTTGTGAAATGTATTCCAAAAACAAAACAAACAAAAAAGGAAAAAAACGTAAAATTTCATTTTCATTATAATTTAATGAAAATATATTTAATTTGTATGAAAAATTTCTTTGAATTATTTGTTCTTGGAAAGCCAAATTTTCTTTAAAAAGTGACAAAATCTAATTATTTGTTGAAAAGTCTAAAAAAATAAATAAATTATATTTTTCTTTTTTATATCCTTGATAATATATAAAGGAAATAAACATGATTTTCATTCCTTAATTTATTTTAGATTTCATATTAAAGTTTCTAAACATTTTTTTTGAAGAATTTTCCATTATTTTTTTTTCCTTTTTACAAAAAAATTAATTTTTTAAGGACACAATGACTACTCTAAAAAAAAAAATTGTATTAAGATTTTATTTATCAATGCTCAATGAAGTGAATTAAAGGTCCAAGAATTTATATATACTACATTTTTATGATAAATATCTTAAAAGCAGAGTATAAGTTTTAAATTAAATTAAATTTTAAGGATATTTCATATAGAATTTTTATATATATAGGACGAAATATATAAATAAAAACTATAGTAACAAAATGATAATTTTACGATAATTTCTTAATGATAAATTTAAATGTAATTTATTAATTTATTGATTTTATTTAAAGAAATTACACTTATAAATACAAATATTTACACAAATTTAATAGATTTTGGAAAATTTTACTTTAACAAATTATTTTTATTAATTTATTTAACAAACACTTTTCGTATTACGCCAAAAAAAATAAATAAATAAATCAAATTTAATCAAATTTTCTTTATAAACTCGCTGGAAATATGAAAATTCTAACCTGATATTTTATTATTAATTAAGAATTTTATTTTATTTTTGTTTTTATTTGATGTTTACAATAAAAAAAATCATTTTTCTATTTTCTAAATAAAATATTATTAATATTAAAATACAAAATATTCGGGATAAAAATTCACGGTAGCTCTGATTTTACCGGATGTCAGAGCTTAACTGACAACTTTTTTGTGTAGAGATAGAAAATTTGTTGAAAATTTATATAAAATAATATATAAAAGCAAAATAATATTAAAAATATAATGAATACAAGAAAAAAAAAAAATAAAAAACTTTACAATATAAAATTGAATATTTTCATATTTATAGTATACAAAAAGTAGAAAAAACAACAAATATTTCAGCCGCCCAGCATCCTTTTTGCGGAGAATCCTTTACAATATATATTAAAAAAAAAAAAAGCTTCCTCTCTTTACCGATAAAAATTTTGCAATTTAATTACTAATACTATGAAATTTTTGGAGCCCTGGTAAAATATTATTGTACATTAAATACAAAATTTTTGTGTATAATTTCGATTTTCAATTCAGCTAAAAACATTAACATGCTTAACATTTTTTACATTGTAATACAAAATTTTTTGATAAGAATAATTCTCAGTTACTAAAGATGACAGCATCCTTAATATTTGCAGCTGAATTACTCTTTGCATAATAATTTCTCTTAACTGAGCAGAAAAAGCTTGAATCGTTAAATCAAATATTTTATTTGTATTATTTTGCTGAAAAAGCTTTCCTCTCTTCCTCTCTTGATTTAGACATAAAATATAATTCAGCTAAGAAATTATTTTTTGCTGATAAAAGAGAATTTTTATAAATTGAATTTATATAATAAATTGCATGCAATATTATAAAAGGACTAAAATTTAGCTGAATTTGTTTAGCTGAATATTTTGCCTGGGATACGCTGAATATGTGAAAAAAATATATATTTTCTTTTATGTATATTTACATCAACGAAACAGGTAAGATTATTATTTATTATATGTACATATCCTTAAATAGAATGTAAATAACCGGAAAGCTACTACTTATACGTTATGTATTTATACAAACGTTTAGCTAACTGTTTTTATTATATTTTTTATGTATTTTTCTCTTTTTTTTATAAAATTTTATTATTTATATATGTACAATAAAAAATTGCTTTTGATGATAAAAAGCTTCTGTCCTACTGATAAAAGTCTTTTTTTTATATCAATTTCAATGAAAAGAACATTGTTTTAAAAACGTATTAAGGACCAGCTAAAAGAGTTGGTTTTGTTGCAAAATTTACATACAATATTTTGTATTTCAAAACATCAAATTGAATATTTTTCTTATTCATTTAAATTTATATTGCGCAATCAAAAAGTATATTTCGTAATTTCGCGTAAGGATAATTTTCGTCCTTACGAAATATCAAAATTCATATATTTTTGAATGGTTAAAAATTAGATTTTTAATTATTTATCTTCATTTTTGCATACAAAATAATAATTATTCAGTTTTTATTCATAAAGGAAAGTGTTTATTTATACTTGTATGTGAAGGTTTCATTTTCCAAAGATATTGCTAGATAAAGGGTCAACTGAAGTACATATAAATATTGTTATTAATATTTTGTTTATAGTCTTTTATTTTGAATAAGGATATATACAATAAATTGAATGTTGATTCTGTTTGAACTTGAATACAAAAAAACAAAATTCGTTATAGAACATTGACAAATAATAATTACTGTCTTCTTTCGTACCTAGAGGGAAAAATATCCTTTTTGTTTGTAGTGTATAAATGGAATT
Organism: Rhamphomyia laevipes; assembly: GCA_963920725.1. Taxonomy (NCBI): domain Eukaryota; kingdom Metazoa; phylum Arthropoda; class Insecta; order Diptera; family Empididae; genus Rhamphomyia; species Rhamphomyia laevipes. The sequence goes on from OY987258.1 coordinate 16,628,579, forward strand.
TAAAATTTTAATTGATTTTTTCGTGTTTTCTCTGTTTTTTTTTTGTATTTTTGTGTTATATTTATTTATTTACGGTACATGTTCAAAAAGGATGTATTAATTGTAATCAATCGTTAAAGGATAGAATACAGCAGAGGACATTGTTAGTGGTAGTGAACCAAATATTAATTGAATGATCGAATTGATATGTAATTGAATAAATATTTGTAAGAGTTTTTATTTGCACAAATGTCCTTTTTTTCTTGGAAATTAAAATTTATTGATATGTATATCAGTACAGATCAATACAGCTCAGAGAGTCTGTCCAATATATATGGTGAAAAAAATAAAATTAATTAAAAAAAAAAATTGTATTAAATATGAATTCAATCTTGTCACAAATAAATTACATTTATAATTGATTTTTAAAGGATGCGAAAAGATTGGAAACGGTGCATTTCAAATTTAAGAAGAGTGTTTAATAGATGAATTAATAGTTAGCGGATTAGATATTGAATCGTCTATCGAATGTTATATTTATTTTTTGGCTTGTTGGTGGTGTAATTTAAGATAATACAACAAAACTCAAAATTTATTAGTAATAATTTGTTATTAATAACTTTAATTTTTATTAGTTTACATAATTTTTGTTCTGAAAATATTTGTTTTTGACTTTGTGAGGCCGCATTCTTCCATGATATCCACATAATTCCATCCGCACTTGTGTAATACCACAATTATTGTATATTTGCTGCGGGCGATACACTTTTGCTGTTTGATATAAAACTTTTAAAGTAAAATTGAATCAATTGAAGAAAAACGTCTTTTTATTTTCATTAATACAAAGACATACTTAGTTTTATATCCTTCAGGTTAGCCTTATATGTTGAAGTAATATGGAAGTCCCACACCAGACTATATAATTCGGGACCTATAGAGACATACTACAAATATTTAATAAGAGGTTGATATATTTTTAATACGTATTAGTTGAATTTTAAGTAACTTCTATTTATGGTTTTAATTTCAATGAAAGAATATTTAAGAGGTTCGGATAATATTGGCACTCATACACAAAATTTGTAGCAATATTAATTTTATGTTGAATATATTTTGATTATATTGAAATTAATCGGTAGGCACCAGTTGACCACGAATTTTATTCGAACTGAAAGACATTTTCAATAAAATCCATAAACCAATATAAAAGATATTTATCAATAGTGTAGTGCCTCATTTGCGGCATTGATATACAAAGGATATGAGTAATTTCGTCGTGAATATGTTAATTCCTCTATACGTAAAGTAAAAAAAGCCACACTAATTATACAACCAAATCGCTGCACAACATTAAAATAGTTTTGATTAACTATATACTTTTCAAATGATGAAATATCTACAAAATTTTTGATTATTTTCTAAATTAGCTGAAATCTGATAATAAGTTTAATGAAAAACCGTAAAAATTAAAAACACGTTTCATCTGTTCTGTACCACATGTCATTCACCTTTCAATTTAATATTCTTTTATTTATGAAAATTTTTAGTTCAAGTGAAAAACATTTTCATGAAAATTATAGATATATAGTTTTTAGACGTATATAATATGCGTGTGTGTATTATCATTTTGAAATGGATATTCCATCAACTGAAAATAATAAGAAAGACACGAAATATGTTTTTTTTTGTAAAATTCTATTCTCTTTAAAATCTACAAAAGCAATCTAAAAATAGATTACATTCTGCACAACATAAAATATGAGAATCAACATTTATAGTATAATAATATTGATAAAACCGATATAAGATATCCTTTTTATTTCATTTATATATAAAATCCTTTCAATTACCTCGCTGACTACTTTGAAAAGGTAAAATCCACTTTTTATATATATATACATACAAACATTTACATTATTTTATTTTGCTTTTCACATTTCGCATAAACTTCAAAAGCACGTATTTAATCCTGATGGCAGCAAAGAATTCCTTAAAAACCCACTTAACTTTAAAGTGTCATTCTTCTTGCATCAATGACAGAATTATGTGGTGGTAGTTGTGTATGATAGTACGTTGAAACTTATGTTGGATATGATAACCAAGGAATATAAGGACAGTTTATCTTTAGTCTCTGTGTTTTCTAGATATACTATATAATAAAATTGCATAAAGATGGAAAATAATGATGAAGACAAGTTGTTGGTGTATTTCTACTGTACTTGACGTATATATATTTATAAATAATATTTTTGAATTTATATGTTGCGCTTTTATTTCATTTTTACGTATGAAAATTCATATATTTTTAAGTATTATTTTATATTTTATATGTTATTATGATGAATTCAAATAATATTTTAGTATTTTATTTGATAGAAACTATGATAATTCTTGATTAAAAAGTTTTAAAACTTTTTTATTTAAATATTTTTTATTTATTTAAATTTTCTATAGCCCCCAGTTTGATTCAATAGACAGAATTAATAAATTTAAGCATTGAAAATAAAATAATTAATAGTTTAAAGACTTCAATTAATTGAAGGAAAATTTATATTTTTACATATCTTTTATTTGTTTCGCTCAGTACTGAATTCATGTCTCTTGTTTCTAACGATTAAGGTTACTCGAAATTTCAATTTGGAAGGATTCTGAACCGTAGTATAATCATATGTTGTTTTTTTAATAGCGAAAAAAACACTTTAAATAAGCGGCAAGTTAATGTTTTATATAATGGTATTAAAGTTTCCCAATCTTATAAAATCACATATTATACATTTAAATTAGATGCAAAAAGAATGACAATTTAAATGGGTTTTTAAGGAATTCTTTGCTGCCATCAGCATTAAATACGTGCTTTTGAAGTTTATTCGAAATGTGAAAAGCAAAATAAAATAATGTAAATGTATGTATATATAAAAAGTGGATTTTACCTTTTCAAAGTAGTCAGCGAGGTAATGGAAGGGATTTTACAGATATAAAAATATTTTTGTTATTTAAATTAGCGAAATATTGATGTCTCAGTCTCTAGAAACGAATCCATAATCTAAGGCATACAAAAAATAAGCTATAGTTCGTAAACTGATCAGTATACAAAATTAATCAATTTCTTTAAAGTAGTTGGTGGGCGCTAGCACAGAGTTTACAACATTGTCATTACCCTGAAACCTGAAAATTTAACTTGGTAGTATGCCTAGCATTCCAAACAAAACTAATGCCGATAACTCATTCCAAACAAAACTAATGCCGATAACTCCGATAACTCAATAAATTAGAAAATATTTGTATAATTTGAAATATTATTTTGAATTTTCCATAATTATTCTATTTTTACAGTCTAATAAATGAAAAATTGCAAATTATAATTAATATCTTAAAATTCGTATAACATACAATCAAAATTTGTTGGGGAATGCGTATGGCATCATCTTAAAATTACTTTGTAGCGTGACTGATGACTGACTTTCTATAATACTCTTTATTTTTCTTGAATTGTCGTTTTTCTTATAATTTTTATTTCATAATATATCATAAATTTAATAATCTTTGTTTTTTTTCAGGCTGTGTTTGCTGTCAGACTACGAGATTTTTTGACAAAACATTATTTGTTCATTTAAATACAATTTGATTTTGAAAGCTGATGAAAATCATATGTAAAAAAATATTCCAAATTATCAGAAATGATGAACACTAAAAAATGAGCATAAATATTTCGAAAATTTATCAGAATATCAACATTTTTATTATGTAAGTACATTTATTTTATCTAATCTAAATTCACCATAATCATTTTAATAATTTCATATAAATTAAAAACCGAAAATTTATATATCAAATCCAATTTAATTCATCCTCTTAATTCATCACTATGGATGAAAATCTTTCTGGTTGTCATAATAATTATTAATATTTGTGTGTCTCGAATTACCATATAGAAAATTTATATATAGACATTTTATAATGTCACCTAAAACACAATGAATAAAGTGGTTTTGTCACCAACCAGTCACTTTATAAATAAACAAAAAATGTAATAAAAAAAAAGAAGAAAAAAAATATTAATCTAAAAGTATTCCTCTATGGACAAGTAAAACCATATATTGTCATTAATATTTGGACATATTATTCTATTATCCTGAGCCAACCAGGACGCGTCGGTTCATTAGTTTTGATTACAAGTGAAATGTTAAGGCCACCAAAAACCAATGTATTAAAAAAAAAAAAAAATGTTTATGTTTTTTTTTTTTATATATTTTTGTTGTTGTTGATACGAATATGGTTCAAATCATTAATGGTAGCAAAAGTTGGTATTATGACAAAAATATTATATAAGTAAATCATATAATAATATAATGTATCCAGATGTTGTGCGTTGTTACTTTTGATATGATGATGACCATTTTTTCGCCAGTATTTTCATTTTCGGTGGCTTATGTCAGAGGATAATGAATTTGATTGATGTGAAAATGATTATAACATCTGCTTTATATATACAGAAAGCATCAAATATATGAACTTTTTATATGAATATAATTACAGGGGGTTTTTAAATATATTAAAAATCAATTTTTACTATATATGGAAAATAATTTTTGTAAAAGATTTTTGGATTGACTGTTTTGTTACCTATAAGTTGAAGGCCTAATATATATTTTAAGCATAGTATTTTTAATAATTTTCATTACACTCTTTATTTCTGTGTTGCTGTGTTAGTTAAGAAAAGTTATATCTGTGCATAAGAGCTATTTTTAAAAAACTTCAATCTGGAGTTCAAAATTATATATTTTTCTTTTTCATATAAAAAAGCTAATCCTTCATTTCTTTCCAAAAGCGCTACAGTTATATTTCTAGTAGCAAACGTTTATCTTTTATAATACACTCTTAATCACCTTGTATCATTGTTGTAATAGAGTGTCTTCCTCGTAATAAGTTATATAGTAAAATGTATGTTGACTAAAAAAAAATATACTTTAACATTACATTATTATTTGTAAATTTTTATGGCACTGTTGACTTTCACATTTTAAACAATGTACATTATAATCAAATATGACATTTTCTCTGTCAAAAAAAAAAAAAAATAGAAGAAAAATGAACAAGAAGACAACAACAACATAATAATAATTTCAGAAAACCACAAATCCTTTTTTAAAATTTGTACAAATTGACATTTCCAGTGACCTAAAAATGTAAAAATATATTTTTTTGCAGAACATTACATGAAAAGTTATGTAAAAAATATGTATTTAATTTGGATGTATTCTTATTCAAAAATATTTTAAATTAGGCCTGCCATGAAAAAAACCCTTATGTGCTTATAACACTTTTTTACATTTTCATGAATTTTTATATTAAAAATTTAATTATTTATCTTAATGGCTTTTATACTGTTGTTATTGGAGTAGTCGTAACCTCGTAACACATTTATTAGCATCATGGCGAAGAATATTTCATGACAATAATTTTTTAGTGAAAAATTGATAAAAAACCTTATGATGCCATAATCATTTATCACTTCAATATTAAACGTTCTTTGCACTATTTCAGCATGGGGTTTACTATTATTTTTTATGCATAATTAACTAATGCTTAATATAGTATTTGCAAATATTTTCATATAACTACTATAAATGCAAACATAAAATGGCGTTTAAATAATATGATGATTTTCATAAATGTAAGTTAAAAATAATTTATAAATTGTTAAATTTGTTAAATTTTCATTATTTTTGATTTTAAAATTTCAAAACTTTAATACTAAATTTTCTTAAAGTGGCATTTTTCTACATATAATTTTGGTTGATATGGCAGAGGTGCCACTCAGAGCAAGTCTATATATTTGACCTATTCAGAGTATTCTATCCCTGCCCAAGAACTCACAAATATTGTTGTGCAATAAATTTAAAATAAATTTAAAAATTTGTATTCCATTGCTTTAGACTGGAAATTAAATTCCCTTTAAAAATTTGTTTTTTTTTTAGAGATAGGTGGATTTCGGAAAAGTCGCTCATTCTCTAATTTCGAAACAAAGGTAAAAATACGAAATCTTTTATTGCATGTTTTAAAGGGAATTTAATTTCCAGTCTAAAGCTATGGACTTAAATATGACACACGAAATAGGCTGTTTCTCGAAATCGGGTCCGAATCCGGGAATATGTACGTACAGTTTTTTGCTTCGAATACTATCACAAGTAGCTTTCTATACAGTCGATCAGCAATTTAATGTAATCCGCTATATATTCAGTATTTAGATATATTTAAAGTAAATTTCGGAAGTGTTTAAATATTGAAAAAGAAATCTTAAATTAAACTGCAATGATTCACAATACTTTTAAGCAAACATATAAATTTCAATATAAATAACATTTATATTTCTTCCTTAATGCAATTTAACATTTTATCTAATATTTTATTTATTGCATTTTCTTTTTTTTTCAAAAATACAAATCTCTGAAAATTATATAAATGTTTAAATTAATATTATATTTTATTTTCCACATTTGGTGGTGGTTGAGTGTTCATTTGTTGATATGGTTTCATTATTTTTTTTTTCTATATATTTTAGTTAAACATTTAAAGTTTTTCCAATTTAAACATTTTATATTCAACATAAATATATAATTTTTAGAAAAATCAATATAAATGTGGTTTTTACATATATATAAAATTTGGCTTTTAATTGAATTATTGAAAATGCCGAATGTTGACTGTATGTGATTTCATATTTAAATAATGAATCCGCTCATAAAATAATAAATTAGATTTGAAATGAAAACATGGCGGTTTTGAAAATAAATAGAAATTTATACATTTCCAAATAAAAAGTCATAAAATTGAGTTATAAAATTTATTTATTTAACTGAATATTTAAATTCAATTTTGGTAAATTTTGGCATTTAAAATTTTATGTAATTTTATTTTTCTATTTTCTATATTGGAAATGAAATCGTTTTTCTGATGATTTTTAATTGTAAGAAAGTGCTTTCAATGAAATTGGAAAGTTCAATTGTACATATATGTGTTCTATTAATAGAGTTAAATTGTAAATGAAACCTCTAGAATTTTTTGAGGATTGCTTTCCATCCATATACGACAATTGTGCTTGTTTACGTAACCGTTCAACCAAAATTGAGCTTCATCACTAAACATAATTTTTCGATAAAAAAGTCGATTAACTTGATGTTGTTCTAGGGCCCAAACGACGCTTATGGTCAAGTGGCTTTAGTTCTTGAACCAGTCGAACTTGTATGGCTGTAGACTAAAATTTTTACTCAAAACTTTCCATGTGGTGCTTGGTCACGTTCCAACTTGTTGTGAAAGTCGACGAATAGACAAATTTGGATCTTGTAGCTTTTACAGTACCGATATTTCCTTCTGTTACGTACAGTTCTTTGCCTTGTTGTTGTTGTTGCATCCAGTAGAAAATTTTTGTACAAAATCTATCGATAATTCGACGATGGACGATCTGCTCTGATGGACGATTATGTAAACCATAAACTTCACGAAGTTCTCTATAAGTTTGGCGAATAGAACACTGATTTTGAAAATAAATTTCGAAATTTGTAAACTTGTTGCGGCGTGAGCCCTCCATGGTGATTGTCTATGTTTACTGAATAGAAATGTTATCCCTATTGGAAATTCTATCATTTTTTAAATAAACTACCTTTGTTTCACTTTTATGATGAATGAGCTAGTTCTATTATATATCCACGTGTTTAAAAGTTTAAAACTTTTAAAGTCATGAATTCTTATAGAAAAAGTTGAAATGTGGTTAGAATATAGATAAATATAGATAAAATCAAAGCATTTTTTAATTTTCTGTGACTGATTTGTAGTCATAACAACAAGCAATAAATAGAAAATATAATTTTACGAAGAGTTATCGAATATAAAGTGTTGCGCTAGTAGAAAAATTTCAAATAATTTATTTTCTTGATACATATTTATTTTATCCCTCAAAACTCTTCATGATATTCAGGACTATGCGTGTGAGTGATCCAGCTGCGCTCTCGAAATAACTATAGAATATATTTTTTTCCAACTGTGATGAACTCTCCTATCTCTAATACAATTTGTTCAAGAATTAGTAACCAAAACATTTATGATTCTATAAAAAAAAACTATTTTCCGAGAATAACTCATGATAAATGGCAACCAGTCATAATATTAATATGTAATGCAACTTTTTAGTCTTTCATCCTTTGGTTTTATTCAGCTTTAATCATCCCTTAAACATTAATATTAAATTGTGGTAATTACAGTGAAATTAATATAATTGTAATTTAACATATTACAAAAAAAGCATGTTGATATATGAAAAAGCGTGTGGTAGTAATCTATGTTCATCATATTCATATCAATTATTTTAAACATTATGTTGTATAAGTATTAAAAAAAACAATGATTTATTCAAAATATAATCAATCTTTAAAAGAAATAAAATTCCCAGACTGAATATTATAATAATAATTTCCATAATTTTCTAAAGAAATTTGTGAATATTGTTCTAGCTAGCAAGAAAGGGATCGCAACTGGAGGTCATCACGACCACAGTTGGGGTAGCACTGCAGACTCTTAAAGCGAACCTAAAACGATGGGCCGACGAATCTCATCAACAAATCTGGCTAGCTAGTGATATCGGCCACACCACGCGGTGTCTCTGGGGCATCCCGAAGGAGAAAGTAACCAAGAAATACCTGCGGCTCAACAAGAGCTCGGTATACCTGGGCACTGCGATCTTAACAGGTCACTCTATGTTACGGGATCATGCCTACAAAATCCGGCGCTCTGAAGTGCACGTCTGTAGGGGGTGCGGTGAGGATAGAGAGACTATTGAACACTTCCTGTGTCATTGTCCCAGCCTCATGCACCTACGTTATAAATGCTTTGGTGCCTATCTCCTGAACGAACTGAGCGAAGCAGGGGTTCATGGATGGCAACAAATCTATAAATTCGGAAAAGATAGCGGATGGCTCACAACCGCCACAGCGGGAGTGACATGAAGGTTCTTCGCACCGAGGGGTACAATGGGCCTAGTTCTGGCCTGAGTGCTTGAGTCCTTCACGGACTCCCCTCTTTCTATCCATCCATCCATTATAAGAAAAATATTTTTTATAATAAAATACATGAAAATATTATAATAATTTCCATTGGAATTTTCTAATAATTATTTAAGTCTAGAACAGACTATAAATAAAGGTATTATTAGGAAAATTTTAATATAAATTGATTTTTTTTCAAAGTAATACCCGTCTACTTTAAGTAGTCTTAATCAAGTAAATTTTACTGATATTATCTATTCAATTATTTAGACGTCATTTGCAGAGAGTTTTACTTGTAAAAATTTAGATCTTCTCCTATTATTAGATAGTTTACAATGAAATTTGGCAAACAATGTTTCAAAAAAAGTGAAAAAATAATCATCTTTAATCGTTGCTGTAAGTAAATGAATGAGTTTTGAAGAGAATTATAGTTTTTAAAGCTTTAACATGACAGACATTATATTAAGTAATAGTTTTCATATCATCACCTTAGTTGTTTTCAATCCTATACGTGTAAATGATTCAGCTTTAAATAACTGAAAATAATAATTGTTGTATAATAAAATGATTTTAAGACTGGTAACAAAAGTTTTATAGTTCCACATATTTTTCACTGACAAAAACGTTTTTACGTTTTGTATCATTTAAAAAATTTGCATCAAAGAATCCTATGAGATTCGGAATCTATGTAAATTTCTGGAAAACTATGACTAACAGCGATATGAAATGTAAGAATTATTTCGGATTTTCCAATGTATCTTAGTGAGTTTCATGCTAATAATAGATTTATACAAAAATTAGTTTACCATAAATGAGTTTCCATAAATGTCATTAATACTATAGGAAACGTTGCCGAAGTGGTAGCTGGTATATCCTTTTTTTTGTAAACTCAAGTTATTTTGACAGTTAATGGTAATTTATAAATTTACGGAATTTGTGCCGCAGGCGACAAAATATATGAAATTTAAAAAGTTTCGATTGAAAATTTCGATTGGTGTAAACTGAAAAAAAAACCAAATGATTCGTAAAATCCAAAATTCAGATGAAAATTATATTTTATGACTGTTTTTGTTACGCAATTTTTTAAAATCCTTTTTTTTTTAGCTATATATCATAAGTGTGAATATGAAATCATTTGATTAATTTTATTAATGATTTATTTGTTTTTAATCGGTTTGAATACCCAATGTATTGAGAACATTAACAAAAACCTGCTAAATGGACTTTGAGTTAATGAATAATGATGAAATTTTTATGTTGTTAATAAAACAATAAGAGTAAAGTGATTGTTTTCACACAATATAAAGCCAAATTTATTGAAAATGAAAGATAAATCAAATTCCCAAAATACAAAATAAATAATTATTTATATATGAAATCAATATTGTATAATTACTCTAGAGAGATATTCTATAAATAATTTAATTCAATTTTATTTTAATTATGTTAATATGATTGTTAACAGCTCATAGAAAGGACAATCTGGTGTATTCGACTGTAAAGTTAAAATATTAATAATATATTGTTTAAAACAACTGCAACGGAAGTATAAATAATTATGGTAAATATAGTTTCAGTTTAAAGATAGTCCAGCCAGAATGAATAAGTACAATGTTAAAATATTAAATAATATAATAATATATCAGTTCATATATTAATAATTATAATATTTTACTTATATTAATGCAAAAAACAATATTAATCCGTTTTTGCGGAAGAATACTGGGAAAAATCTGATTAAAAAATTGTTAACATATGAAATTGAACTAATAAAATTAACTTTTCAATCGGTTAGTCAAATCTACAGTCAATAATTAGCCAGTAATATTTTTAATAATACCGCAATATTAATTAAATATAACGTATTACGAACTGTAATATAGTTGGAAGTTGGTAAAAAAGGATTAAAAAAATAGATTTTTCTAAAATCAATTTTTCTTTACTTTTTCAAACGTTTTTCTTTACATTTTTACGTTGAGCAATGGGCACACAAATAGATTACAACTAGAGAAAATGCTTGTAAAATTTGATGTTGATAAATGCAGTTTGGTCTAGATCAAAATTACAGAATTATATTTGAAATCTTTGGAAATATTTTAATCAAATTTACTGCTCAGCTTTACTTTGCAATGTAAATTCCGGCTCAATAAGATCAGTCGATTATGAGAATTAAATAAAATATATTTCTGATATGACAGAAATATGAAATTTACTACATAGCACCAACTACTTCGCCATGTACTGATAATTTTGACTTATAGCTTAATATTTATATAATTTTTAATATTGATAATTTCAGTGTTTTATCAAAAATTCTTCAAATTATGTTATAAATAAATATTTAGTTTAAATGCTTTTGAAGAGATTGAATTAATTAATTACATAATATTTTGCACTGTAATGAAATTACATTTCATATTATTTTAATACTGATATGATTAAGTAATTTGTCCTTCATCGTATTAAATTATTGCTTTTGTGAATTTTTCATACGTTTTCTCTGTTAGAGAGCACACAAGATTGTATTTTTTACAAAATAATATAAATTGCAATTCATTGCAGATTTTCATTATTACAGTATAACCTTTTTTGCATTTTTATTCTTAGTCATTGCACAGAGTTTTATGTACTTGAACTTGTATATATCATAAATTTTATGATTTACATTATTAGATTTTACTAGTTTAATACAAAACTATAATTTTTGGTTAGATTTGTAAATAAAATTTGAAAATTTATAATTAATTTATATTTAATCTTCAGATTATTTAAATATTATTTTATAAGTTGATCAGAAATAACCAAATTATTAATATTATTAGTATTTATATTTAAATGTGGTGTAATTATTTCAAGAATTTCTAATACACTTCTATGTAATAATTTTCAAAATTGCAATATTTGCGAAATTTAATCATCCATTAATACAATATGTTGCAATCAGTATTGTTTTGTGAAGATAATGTTGGCTATTATGTAGAATAAAGACAATATCGATTTTGTGATACCACTGTCAAAAAAAAATATTATTATTATTAAATGATCATAAATCAAATTGTGTTTTATGGAAATTACTTGCCGGCTAAAAAGCTTAAGTCGATTAAAGCGTGAAATTGTCATATGGAAAAGATTTTCCTTATCATCTGTTTTACTGCAACTATAAGCAAAACCTTTAATAGCTCAAGTCAGTTAGAGGAAGGTTTTCGAAATCCAAAATAACTTAAAGCCGATTGTCAAATTGTCTGATTAATTTGGATCTTATTTTTTCTAGAATTATCTAAAGAAAATTAAATTACATTTTCTTAAATTTTTATATAAATCTTTAATATTAAGATCTGATAACAATTTGAAAAATAATCAAATCAAATTTCATCATAAAATATTCTTGTTTCTTTTAGTGATATAAATTCTATTTAACACATTATTGAATATCCTTTTACATAATATAGAAAAATATTTATTTAGCTTGTATATTTTTTTTAAATTATCTTGAATTATATTTTCAATGTCAAATCATTTGCAGTTCATGATAAAATCTCTGTCTGCCAAGGACAAAATTACAAATTTTCCATGTTTCTTTAAAAATTTAAAAATCTTTATTATAATTTTTTTTGATTCTGATTTGATTAAGGATCAAAAATAAAATAATATATATTTTCATTTGCGAAAAAATTTAAAAGGATATAATTTTTTATTTGGAAAATTCATTTCTATAAATATTGTTTAAAAAAGATTAATTCCCACCATAGTGAATAATAATTATTTATGTACGTAATAATACCAAAGAAAATATTAAATAAAAAAATTTATATTTGCTGGAATCCTTCAACTGAATTTTTAAGTATATAAATAAAAATAATTAATAATTTATATTGCAATTATTTTCAAGAGACCATAATCATTTGGTTAAAAAAATTTACAAAATTTCTTTATAAAGCTGCGTCGTATTTACATGCACCAAAACTACATCACAAAATCTGTAAGTACCAATTTATTGAAAACATGTTGCAGCAACATTTTACATGAACTACACATAATAAATGCTACCGCAAAATGTTTAAGGGATACCATATATCAATAACTAGTTTTGATGTGATACATCCTTAAATTTCATAAAAATACGATAAAATATACTATGAGATATTGCTACAAACAGGGACCTATGCAAGCGTTTGCGGGGTTTTTTCTTGAATTTATGGATTACACAAATACGACTTTCGAGACCTTTGTAGTCCGTTGTAATACTTATAGTAGTTAATTAAATAAACTATTCGTAAAATATAATTATATTTTTTCAAATTTCAAATATAATTTTAAATATTTTCATTTGGAAGTTTTTGTAGCATTTGTGGGGCATTATTCTTTCTTGCACTTTCAAACTCTGTAAATTAGTTATTTTACAGAGTACTAAAATCTAGGAACATAGTTAAAATATTGTTGCGGATTATTCAATTTTTTTGATATTTTTCTACAAATATTTAATATTAACCATATACTAAAGTTGTAGCATAGTCATAGTGAGCTAGCCTGTAATACATTAGGTTTAATTCCAGACTGAAGTATCGATTTCGATATTAGTTAACTCAATTATCTAAAAATTCTTGAAAAAACATGTGCTGCAACATGTGCTTTTAAGAAACATTGAAAAAAACATTGAAACCATTTTGTAACAAATGTTTCAATGTTAAATGCCATTTGCAATTAAAAGTTTCTTCATTATAAATAAACTTATGGTTCGGAATCCGTATAAAAAATTAGTAGGTCCAAATTGCAATAAAATGTTACGAAACCTCCTACTATATGCTCCTAAATGAATTGAATAACGAAAAGATTACGAACAATATAAATACCTAGCCAGTATTGGAATGATTTTCAATACAATTTTTCTATGAGTTTAGTGTTTTAAAGCTGCTAAGCCCACAAAATTTATCTGCATATTTAGATATATTTAAAAAAAACTATTTTTAAGGATATTTCTACACATTTCCTTTTTAATGGAAAATTCATTTTTTGTTTGTTTTAACATATTCAATATGAAAACGTGCACTTCCTTTTTAAATTTCCGGTATGTTTTTAACATTTTTCCGGAAACTGTGATACTGTATAACATAATAAAAATAAATAACAAATGTTTCAACTTAATAAGTTTTTTTTTTGTTTTATATTTCTGGCATACTGTCAAAATTCCACTTCTTGTAAAAAATAGTGTTTTTTTTTTTTAGAATTTTTGGGGTAAAATGCTTTTAGATACCAGTGTTAAAAATTGTTATATAAAAAAAAATTAATTCCATGTGAGATTCCGGTTTACAAAAAAAAATATGAATTAAAAATTATTGAAATACAGAATTTCACTGTGAAAAATATATGAATTTAACAAATTTAATATTATGAATATTGGGCCTATGACAATCTGTGAAATTGGTACTGTATTGTTATAGAATGACTGTCATAGTATAAAGCATTATGAAGTAATTCCTAGTGGAAGTGTCAATAAACTATAAGATTAATTTTATTTAATATAATTAAATTTAGAAACTTACTTTTTATTTAAACTTTGTGTTTCCAAATAAAGTTTATTACTAAATATAAAATGTTCTAAATGTTGGTGATTTAATTTAATTTAAATTAACCTTTAAGATACGGCGGTCGAATGGACTATTCTTTATTTTTATTTGGAATTTGTAAAGACAATGGTAAATAATATTTGTCTTTATAAGTTTTAATGTGAATGGTGGTACTGGGAATTACTGGGAACTACTGGGAACTCCTATTTTCATAAGTAAACTTCTAACTCTAAATTAAATACAATAGTATACAAATACAGACCAAATAAATAATGTTATAATTAAATTCTTCTTGATGCTTCGAGCTCCAATAGTACGAGTTCAAAAGATACAATAGCATATATAAATTCAGTTTCCAACATTTTTATACAAAATGCTCAGCAGAAATATCTTATTAAAATCGTTATATAATTTCAATGATTTTGTTTCACTGTTTGTTTTATAAGATGTATTTTCGCTCAGTAAGTTCATAAAATAATATTCCGAATTATGTATATACAATATATTTCTCGCTGTTTTGCCTGACTGTATTACTTAGGGCGGATTTCCAAGTAGATGCTTAATCCTAAGCTTAACTAAACCGATTGTGTAGCTTAAGCCGACATCTTAAGCTCACTGAGTAGTTCATCAATCAAAATTTTTCCTTAGCTTAGCTAAACCAAAAAATGTGAATTGTTGTGAGCTGTAATTGAAAATAAAATATTGTTATTGTGAATGGAAATATACCATAAATATTAATGTAACATTGAAATATTTTAATTAGTATGCGTTCATATTTTAAAATATATAAATTTATAATATGGCGAAAAAGAAATATAACTTTTTAATAATGACTTTTAAATATTCATATAAATTTATTTTCTATTTGCGATGAGTTTAAGTTTCATTTTTGACATTTTCTTATTATTAGTTTATACACAATAAACTAATAATATAAAATGTCAAAAGTGAAACTTAAGCTCTTCTTAAGCTTAAGATAAACGTTACTTTAAGGAAGGCTTATCTATAAAGCTTGCACTGAGAAACCAGAAAACCAGTTAAACCGAAGCTTAAACTCTGACAAAGGTTTAAGCTTCTCCTCTGAAATCCGCCCATAAATTGTTTAAAGATGATACCGAAAAATACGCAGTTAAATATCATCCAAGAATTGAAAATTATTAATTAATCGATAGGAATGGGGTAATGACAGTGTTCTATGCTGAGATCCATTAGGTCACAGCTTCAACTCACAACCGAATCATGTCTTTAAGACTCGGAAAATTGTAATAGTTTAGTGGAGCATTTGCTGACAACAAATTTCTCCACTTTTAAAAATTGTTGTAATTAAAAGTAATAAAAAGAATTATGGTATAGAATCCATATAAAATTAGTAATTCCAAATGTCACGAAACCTCTATCATTGAGGATATATGCTTCCAAGTAGAGTGAACAAGGAAAAACAATTAATCGATTAATATTTACTGTATATAGCTTTGTAATTATAATTACCATTATACTAAAGCGCAAAACTTATGTTTTAAAAATTTAAATTATTATGACAAGTAATAGTTTTAATTAAAAATGCTTCCTCTAATAAATATTATATTTGTCCGTATGTCTATAATAAAATTTATATACATATATATTTATATATAATTTTCTTCAATTTAATATTATTTTCTATTCTATTATGATATTCATAACCTGTAATAAGACTATTTAAACCCTTAAATTGCTATAATAAACTATAAAAAATAAAGATATTATATTATTATAGTTTAGTTTAGTATAATAATTTTTGGAGACAACAATTTAAAACAATATAAATTTTACTTGTTATCGTTAACCATATTATAAATATTATACATTATTTATTTTTATACATATCTTTTCATTTAAAACATATATACTCTAAGACCAAAAAGTAGGCCTATTAAAAGGATCCTCTTTAATACCATAATGTTTGTCCTTGAGATGAAAAGTATATTTTTATATTGGGGTCGTGTTTTTCTTCTTTGTATATTACTATATTTATTTCTTCATGAGTTTCAAGTGGCAAAAGAACATTAATTTATACATTTATATAAATCTTTAAGAATTTACTAAAATTTTGGTGAATTATTATTATATCACAGGCAAATAGTAAAATTAAACGTTGTATTTTTTTTTATTATTATATATTTCGCAATAAATATCATTACAAATAATCTTGCCAAAATGTTTAGAAGAAATACATGAAAAATTCATTACAATATTCTGTAATTTCATATTATGAAATATTTTAAGTTTGTAAATAGAAAAAAAAATGATTATTTCGGATGAAATTTATGAAACTTGATGAATAATTTATAAAATAATTATGTAATAATTTATACTTTGTCAATGTATTTAATTCTTTAAAACAATTGATAGAAAATAATATAAAAATATATAAATTATTTAATATACTCTAAATTGTTTCATATGCTCCGAAATATAAAAAAGATTTGCGATGCTCTGCAAACCACTCTACACAGTGGCAGATAGAAAACTCACTGGGACTTTATTTAAAAAAAAGTAAATATGTGAATATACTGATCAAAAAATATTTTATTTACCTTAATGTCAATTTGATTTGCAAGCTCATCAAGCAAAATATCAAACACTCACCAAGTATATATCATTTTTTCAATGAAGATAAAATACTACACTAACTTTTACTTTTATAAAAGTATAATTATCTTTATAATTTGAGTTGAGTAAAAGTCGTGGTGGGCCCTATAATATAGCCATGCGTAACTGCCCGAATTCCCATATGGGCTATCCCGGAATTGACTCTGCACAAAAATAACGATTTTACAAATTTTGCCGAAATGGTTACGATGGAAGTACGATATATTCAAAAAAACATTGACAGAGCTCATTGCAATAAAATAGTATAAATTTTATCAAATTAGTCTGACTTCCTTCAAAACTTAATAATTCTGACTAAAACGAATAAAATAATTTTAACGTATGTGCATATTGGAATTGAAGGAAATGAAGAGGCAAACCGCCTTGCAAAAACTGCTACAAGTATAAACTTCTTTGGACCAGAACAGTTTTCAGTAAACCAAGATGATACTTCAACTTCATCATACCCAAATGAATTGAAAAAGAGTACAAGATCTACTAGAACATAATACCACGTCTCTCAAACTAAAAAAACTCATAAGAGCACACACAATAAAAGTGGAAGATTTTTACAAGAGTGATGTCAGTAGAACTCTAACAGGCCTCATAACAAGACACAGTCCTTTGAACTATAATCTTCAAAAAAATGGGTCTTGCTGAAATATACATTTTAGTTCAGTTCAAACCCGGTTTCCATCCTTTTAAAATTTCTTACAGTCTAACTAATTACAAATAAACATTATAATAAAATTCATAAAAAAATAATGTTTACGACAAATAAATAAGAAATTTTTCAAATGCACTTAGTAAAACAAGCAAAAACTCATTAACGAAGCAACTTACAAAAAATAATAATGCATTTTTTAACTTAATTCGCTATTTTTTCTTATCTCTCGATTATATTTTTGATGTTTTCTTTTAATAAACTTTTCAATAAAGTTTTCAATTAATTTTCTTTTAAACAAATCTACTATCTTTTTTCATTTCAAAATGGTTGAACAAGTTTCGCGGTAATTAAGAATTCATATAAATATAGTGAGTCGTTTACTGCGTGTAGGTAAATTTTGATATTTTGTTTATATAGTTTTAAAACAGTCAAAATGGAATATTAAAGAAAATAAATTTTTAATTATAATTCTAAACAATTTTTTTTTTCATCTTCATTAAAACGCTCAAAAAGTAACTGAAATACGTTTTTTTTCTTCTACTCATACGAATATTATAAAAAGGATATTTTTTACTTAAACAAAAAGTCACATGAATTGGATGATGATTTTGTGTATCTTTTTTTTTAAGTAAATATTTACCAGAGGTAATTAATATTTACACAAATAAATGAGTTTTTCTTTTATTTTTCTGTACTATATAAACATAAAATCATTTACTTTCAATGTACGGAGTACAAAGATTGTATATAGAAAATTTGAATTAAATTTTATAAAAAAAAAAATCAGTTGAAATTATATAAAAGTATATAGTTTTATAAAAGATAAAGAATATTTTATAAAGCAATTTAAATGCTTAAGATTATTCAAATATTTTGGAAATTGAAATTTTTGTAATAAGTAAGATTATTTTTCATTTAAATTATATGTTCCTGTGGAAATTACTGACAAGTTAATGAAATTTCCTAATTTCCTTGTTATATTTCCAAAATCTACTTTTTTATAAAATAAAGCTAATCAATCATTCTACAACATTTTCAGTACGCTTTCATATACAAACACTTTAATTAGTGTTAAAATTTAGAAATAAATTTCCTCTATTATAATACGTTAACGATCTTCATTATATAATTTTTGACGAATGTTGTGGAATCTTAGATTATATAAAATATTAGAATAAGTTAAATGGCTACAGTGATTAGGACTATCTGCAGCCCATCCTTAATTAATTTAAACCTATAGATTATAGAAACCTACTAATTAAAATTTGGAGAATCTTTATTCATCGAACTCAATTTAATGCATAATGTCTGATATGAGATGAATATGTTTCCACAAATGTCATTAATAATAGTTAATAAACTAAAAGAATCTCAAAATTTTCTATTCAAGAGGTCCTTTCAAATATATCTCAATCTATTTTGTATTATAGAAATGGATTAAAGTAGTTTTTATATATAAAAAAAAAGAACTACCTCTCAAGATTGGCCTAAAATTTGAATAGGAATTTTTTATTTGAATGTATGGTACCGAAAAAAAGACTTGACTGAATAGGCTGTACGATTCTGAACATCATATACATTATAAAAATTTGCTCCTGACGGCTAGAGTTAGTGACATTTAGATCCTTACAAGTGATATAAGTTGCACCGAGATTTGGCGATTATTGAACTACTGTCAGATAGGAGAAAGACATATCAATTTTATATTTTCATTTATTATATTAATATATTTAAGACTTTTTGTCAAAAATATAAGATTCAATTTTTTTTTAAATGTAAAAATATAAATTTGGTCGAAGAACGTAATAATTTATGTTTTTGTACAGAGGTTCCATAATTTGAATTGATTGGAATACTTCACATATTTCCACGGTTAAATATTTGATATTACAATTGATTCTTTTAGTATTTGCATTTGGTACTAACTAGACAATATTAAAAGTAGTGAATTTGTATTTCAAAAAATAGTAATATAAATATACTTCAAATATATTAAAAGTACTGTATTTTTAACTCAAATTTCCATTTCTATGCCTCTTCATTTAGTAATAGAAATTTGAATTATATTATAATTGATGCATAAAGCTTCAACAATAATTGTACTATAATCTGATTTTATAAAATTTCATGTCCATTTAATGTTTACAACATTCAATGTCATGAGAAAATATATGAATCTGTAAAAAAAAAATTTATTTCATTGTAAGTTTTATTAAACATTGTTACAATATATGCAAATAGTTATCCACGTCCTTGACCCATTAATTTTATTTCAACTTTTATAAATTTTCTAAATAAATTTACATAAAAATATAACGTTATTTTTCTATATATCCTCATTTCCAAAAAAAAAAAAAATATATTCGCAAACCGTAAAATTCTTTAATCATTATATTATAATTTGAAAACATGAATAAAATCAATATTTATGTGCAATGAATTACAATATCAAAGAATTTGTGTAAATAAATATATTCCGAATGGAATCAGTGTTGCAAAAAGAAAAAAATAAGTATAACGTTACACATTTCGTTATATAACGAAATAATATAAATTTTCCGTTTCGTTATTCAAATATGTAACGAAATACACGATATATTTGTGTTATAACGTTATAATACATTATGGTAAAAAAAGAAACTGTAGTATTACATTTATACATAATTGAATTTTATTTAAATTTAATAAACCTTGATTTTGTATGCCTTTAGAGAATCAACACATAAACGTATCTCATTCAACTCTTAATGTAGCGTTTGTCACAACAATTTTCCCGAAAATATGCAAAGAAAACTCAAATTTTTTTAAAAACTAATATTGACATAATTTTAAGTTTGACACTTTCTAATCAAATTTTAACATTATTACTACAGGGTGAATATTTTTTGTACAAAATTGTAGATTTTGTCTGGATTGTTTGGTTGGTTTTAAAGGAGCGGTAAAATCGAGGCTTCCTCGCACGTATGCCACATAATAGCGTGTTCGTTGTACCCTCCAGCCGAACACTGTCCCAGTGCTACAACGTGTCGACCCATCCCACTTCTTTAATGAACGAAATCACCTTGGCCGGCTTTGTTTACCAGCATCTTTAAGATTATCTATAAAGAATTTTGCTGTAACAGAATTTGGCTTGTGTAACGCATTTTGAATAATTGTGTAACGAATTTCAAAACGAAATAAATTGTTTGAGTTATCTTTACGTTTCCGTAACACAATTTAATTTATCAAATGTTTTGTAACATAATTCATTTGGTTATTTCATTTAAGCGTTACGTTTTGAATAACCATTTTTCA
This sequence comes from Rhamphomyia laevipes, assembly GCA_963920725.1. Taxonomy (NCBI): domain Eukaryota; kingdom Metazoa; phylum Arthropoda; class Insecta; order Diptera; family Empididae; genus Rhamphomyia; species Rhamphomyia laevipes. Next base: position 16,649,752 of record OY987258.1, read on the forward strand.
ACTAACTCTAAATATGATTTGGTACTAGAAATTATATACATAATTTTTTCTATTATTTACAAAACTGCATCTCTGATATTATTTAGTTTTCTGAATATTTTGGTAAATAATTAATTCAATTCCATAAATTCAATACAATTCTAAAATCCATTTATTATCTTTTGTCAGTTTTGTGAGGCATAAAAATTTTGCAAAATTTATATTCCATAAAAGCGTTAACGGTTTCAATTTGTGTCCACAAAATTAATATTCATTTGTCCTACTTGCGTGATGCACCCAATTTATTTTGATTGATTTTTAAAGGATATGTCTATACATCATAATGATTTTTTTTATCTTTTTGACAATCAATGGAATTCAGCTAAATGAGTTTAAAATGGGATAATGAAAACCGAATTTCTATTATAGAGTGGTGCAGTTTACCATAGAGTGTAGTTATATTATAAGTTATAATTTTAATAATAGATAACTAAATTTTTTGGGTATGAATGCTTCAAATATGATACAGATATTATTTTTCATTGTTGAAAGTAATTATGATGAATTATTCATGTATGAATTTGTGTTTACTTAATTGTTTAACAATTTAACAGACCAAAATTTGAATAAAAACTTTTGAAATATTTTTTCCTTGTACAAAACAACGAGTACTTTATTTGATGGAAGTATATGAATTGCGTTTGAACGCATTTGTAATATTGTAATACCTTTGTAAAGGTAATACTCATTTTCCCAAGTACTCTGAGAAGTATAGAAATATTTAAATGAGTGGTTATATTCGTAATAGATTCCTTTGTACTAGGAATTCCCTGTTTGGACTCTCAGTCTTAAGTATTGGTCAAAATATAAGTTAAATTTAAGTATTGGATATTGCATAGAAAATTAATTCGAAAAGCAGCTGAAGACTCGAAATTGTTCTGATATTTTAGTCCATTCTGTAGAAAATGGATAGTTAAATGTTAAATTGTAATTTTTATTGGATTAAAAAATATGCTATTCTGGATTTTACCTTTTTTTGGTATAGATCAGATAAGCCATATCAAAGAAATCAGTTCCACAGCATTAAGAAATCAGTTCTTGCATCTCTTAATATTTATCTTTACAAAAAGAATATTGTAGTTTATTGATATTTTTGGTATTCAGCATGAAAATTGGACCATTTAATCGTGAATTGAACCTTATATAAAGGCTAGTTTTATTTAATTATAACTTTTTATACTCCTTTCTGTGAAACATTTTAAAAACTTTGACAAAATATTTTTATGAAAATGTAAAAATTCACAAAATAAAAGTTCTTTTAAATTGATTTTGATCGATATCGAAAGCATAAAAAAAAATATTTACAATTTTTAAAGATTTAAAATATTCAATAAAAAAAAAAGTCATAAGCTTAAGTTACTTAAAAATCATATTTGAGAAAAAATATTATTACAACTAAACACAAAATCCTTTACAAGGATAATTTTTTATTGAGAAGGTGAACAGATTAACAAGATTATAATTTGGAATTCAATTCCTTTTTAAATGACGTTGAGAACATTTTTTTGAGTCTACATTCAAGCAAATTTCATTGTCAATGAAAATTTATTGAATATTTGTAAAGCCGGTGTCGGTTGTTGTAATGTTACGAATAACAAAAAAAAAAAAAACATCCTGAAATATTTTATTTTTACATATATCGGAAGGATAAGGATATATTTTTGTCGCCTGTATGCAACAAATATCAAATTGCGGATGAATGTTATTCGTATAACAGGTTAAAAAAAATTTGTGTTGGATGTTCTTCCAAATTCTTAAATATGGAAAACTTCAAACACATTTACTTCAGAATAAATGACATTAATCTGATTTTAATTCTTTTGTCATCCGATTGTTTAAATATCATATTTGTATTTTCATAGGGTCAGTTGAATTACAAATATTTTAGTTCATGGCCATTTGTGACATCAAGACGATTGAACAAGTTTTGTGTACTGTATGAAGAATTGGTTGTGGGTTGGAGACTAAAGGCGGGGCTACATAGTTTCTATCAGTTCAGTTCACTTTCAATTCGATTCGCATTCGACTGGTTACGCAGACTGAATATTACCGATAGCATTCAATTAAGACTGTCAAATTTAAACTGTCAAATTTCATTCCTCTTGAGATTTCTTTCAGTTTGGATTTGCAAAAATTCAATCGTTCCAAACTCTTTCGATTCGATTCGTTCCGATTCGACCTATGTGTCCACTCAATCGATTTCCCATAGAAAATATATGAAGACGTCAAATTTGAACATTACTGAACGAATCGAAACTGAACCGATCGAAACTATGTAGCCCACACTTAATTCTATATGTTTCGATCGAAATAGTTATGTCTCAGTCAACCATGCGGTATGTGTAACTTCAATGGTTCGAGAGATACAGTAAGCCAAATTATATTACTAAGGGCATCAATCTCTCATAGAATAAATCAATCAATCAATTTATCCAATATAAAATTTTATTTATCAAATTAATTATACTTAAATTTTAAGTTCACAAAAAATTAATCTTAATCTAATTTGTTCTACTTCTAGTCTATTATTTTTTAACTATATTCACATTTTAAATATTTTCTAATTATCTAATACCTACTCAAAAAATAATGTTTGAATACATTTTTCATAAATCATATTACCAAAGATTTTTCTAAAATTTCCTTTTAACATAGAAACAGAAAATTAACTTCCATTAAAATTTCTGGTTCAATATTTTATAAATTTTCCCAAGTAATAAGTAGGGAAAATCTGTTTTTCTTTTTTCTTTTTTTTTGTATCTTTAACGATAATTCTTATTTTGTGGTGGTTTTTCTTTTGTGTTACCAGTTGAATTGTTCGAGGTTTATGCTAATTTAATGGATTTACTTTTCGCGCATAAAATTTTTATATTCTGTGAATTTTTGAGTTGATTTTTCTTTTTTTTTGTTAGCATCTGGTCTCTTTCTCAAGGTATGATATAATGATTTTCTTGTTGCTTTTGGTTCTAGTTGTTATAAATGTAAAATAATTTTGTTGTGGTAGTATAAAATATAGAAGTTTAAGTTGATATTAAAAAAAAGCGAAAACTTAACGAAAACGAATTGAAGATAATTTTCCAGGTAAAAATTATATATATATATATATAGAAGAAGTCTGTCTATATGAACAAATTTTTGTTGTTGATGATTTTGATTAAATTTAAACGTAACAAATTAGTTGGTCGATTATATGAATTTTGATATCGCAGACAAGATGTTACTCTGATAGCTTTACGTTTATAGTCAATATTATTTTGTTAAGCTAACAATTGTTATCATTTTATAAATTTTTTTGGTAGGAATGAAAGAATTTTTATTTTAGGGGAAAATCAAATTTTTTGTTTTGTAAACCAAATTATATAAGAAATGAATTTATATAATTTATATTGAAACAAGAAAGTTTAAAGAATTTGTAATTTCAAAGTTTCAAGAAATTTTAATACAAAATTGTTGATTAAAAATATTATTATTAGTTATATAATAAATACAATTTTTACGTGAAATTTGCATTAAAAAATTAAAGAAAATATTATTTCTAAATTAATTTTAATCATAAATTAATAATTTACGAAAATTTACAACATTTTTTAATATCATCCTATTTGGAATTTAAGTTAATTTAGTTAGTCACCACCAATTTGCAGGTCCTACTTAAACCAGATCCATCAGCTGGATTAGAGGATATTCGATATCCGAATTTATCAAACATTCAGAAATTTGTATTGCTCCCTGTAAGTTGTTTGGATGACTTACTATTTACTATAGGAGCAACTAAATCACAATTATTATATTTAGATTAAATGTGATAAAAGATAATCAAAATTTCATTAATGGTAAATATTTTTCTAAAAAACTAAAGAAAATATAATAACAAACTTTAGTTAAAATGTTATCTAAAGTTTAGTTGTAATGTTATCCGTCCGATTCCACTAGAACACAATTTCACTACCCACAATTCCACTGGATAATATCACAGCTTCCACAATTATTTAACTTGAATTTTTGATATTCAGAAATTCCAACTAATAATAAAGAATTTAGAAGTTTTCATATCTTTTACAAATATAATTCATCCATGTTGCAATTTTCTATAGTAACAAGCTTTAAATATTTTTTATTATTAATAATTGATTTGAACTGCTTCTGGACTGATGTACGGTCTCAATAAATTTGTATATATACGTTACATAATATTTAGATGAAAAATTGTGTTGAAAATCTAATCTATAATTAATAATAAATTTATTAAACGATTATCAATGAATCAGTAAAATTTTTGTAAAAAAAATTATCTTTCGTATAAAAAAAAGCATTTAACTTTACAAAACTAATTTTTTTTATCATATTTTAAATCGTTCAATGACTTAACAAAATTAAAAACGAAAATCCTTTATGTCAATCACTAGAAACTTTGTCCATAAAACATAGAATTTTCTAAACAATTTTTTTTTTATATTTTGTTGTGCTAAAATGTCACCTAAACTTGTCGAACGTGAGATTAAAATTTTTGCAGGTGTCATTCAAAGGAATTAAAAGCATAACAATACAAAAGATATAATGTAAAAACACTACTAACATTTTCACATAGAGTTTTTCACCCAAAACTCTATCGATAACTTAATTTTATTTAGTGGTAAATTTTTAACCAACATGCAGAAGATAATTTACTTGATTATAGATGGTACAAATAAAAGAGAATATTAAATCTATCAAATCAGCCAAATGGTCACGTTTTGGACTAAAAGACATCTATGTACATAAAAAAAGATTTAAGTACTAATAATATTGATGGACAGGTATTGAAAGTGCACTATAATAATAAAATCCATTTTTTGAGGGTATAAAGATAAGTTAGATGAATAAAGAGAAATTGAAAATAATTTGAAATTGTTTTGTTACTTATAAGGTCATTCAATTTAGTTATAGCTTATATACCAATTTAATAATAATTAAAAAAGTATAGCATAGTATAACAATTAAAAAATATAAAATGAATGAATATAGAACAATTCATTTTGACACATGTATATATGTGAGGATCAGTCTAATTTTAAAAATTATGCTCAAAGTCGCATATGGCACTAATTCCCTCTTTATAATATCTCTAGATCCGTCCATTAAACGTAAAAACTAACCACGAAAATGGATTCCTCGTATTTTTCTACATATGAATTCATATTTCACTCATTTTCGTCCTCGGTGGCGTGTAGCACATTCTAATTCTAGGGTACCGAACCGATATAGTGCCAGTTAGTTAGTGTGTAATTAAATCGTTGATGTACAATAAAAAAATTTCTTTATTTTTTTTTTTTTTTTTTTTTTGAATTTCAGTTTATAAATATTTATATTCAAAATTACGGAGTTGCTAACCTTAAGGTTTTATAAATTTACATAAAATGGTATCCTAACAACAATTTGTGCTAATTAGCAATTATACTTAATAATCCGCAGAGTAGTAAAGCTATACACAATAATTGAATGGCCGAAGAACTTTAATCATAAAACTATTTTTTTAAATTAAAATTAAGGGAACTGACCATTCGTGGTAAATGTCCTGCCCCCATCTAGATGTTTGTATATTAGTTAAAAATTTGTTTTACAGTAAATGTTAGATATTTGAATACTAAAGAGCGAAACAGAATGTGCGGTTGTCGTCGTGAAATGTCAAAAAAATTTTTTTTTTTATTGAACTACAATGTTGTCGTCTGTCGTTGTCGTTGTCGCTGTATTTCAATTGATATTTGATATTTTTGCTTGTCGCGGTGTTTTGACATATATTTTTATTGTTTTTTTTTAGCGAAGAAAATGGAAGACAAATTAATAGAAGCTATTAGGAAAAGAAGTTTAAAAAACTTTTAAATTATTGAAAATATCAAAAATTTTACAAACTACTACACTTTGAAATTATGAAAGACTTGCTATTCACGGCGTTTAGTTAAAAAGCGACAACGACAGCAAAATCATCGCTGGCGAAAAACACGACGACAAACGACAGCGACAACCACAACCACAATTTTAATCTTAATATTATAAGCTTAAAGCTACATATTTTAATTAATTTAGTTTTAAAACTTAACTAATTATTACAATTGTCAAAGCAATACTGAATTGATCGATAGTCATTATCATTTTTTTAAGATAAGATTAATTTAATCTAAATAATTATATAAATATATAAATATTATCCAAGTAATCGATATCAAAAAATTTAATTTGTGATAAAAATTTTTGCAAATAGATTTATTTACATGTTTGCTATTATGATAACAGGACAGATTATCGCACACATTTCATCGAGCATCTTTTTTATATGTATTTGTTGTGCAATATTTCATCGTGAGAATTTTTTATCAACCATGAAATATATTTATTTAATTATGAAAATCTTTCATTTAAAAAATGTTATTTATCCGCTTTTGCCAGAAATTGAAATTTTGAAGAAAAAAAAAATTGGATATTGAGCTATTCGCAGCTTCTAAAAAGTTGCCGTGATTAAATCTGGATGATCTGTAAGCGAGCTTACATTGTTATCGTTTACAGCATAAAATTGACATTTTACTTGATAAGTAATTTAGAAATTAATCTAGTAAATTTTTGTTGATGGAGGCGTTTTTTAAATAATAAATGGAAGCGTTTTTTGGTGATTGTTTTTTTCTTTATTTACAATAAATTTAAATGCAGCAAGTATTTATAATAAATGTGATATTTTAAACAAAGTTAATTTCTCAATATATTAATCCGATTCAGGATATGAATCCCAATTTAGTATTTGTTTCTCTAATTTTGTATCCTTAGTTGGAGCTTTAAGAGAAAAAAAAAAATAGTTAGTAATATACAAAATAAACAAGTTTTTAACTACTCGACTTTGCTTCTCCCAGCCTGTCATTTATGAGCTCTTCTACAATAATATTTTGGAAATTTCTCAACATATACGGATCAAGACTAATTTTTGGAAAATGTTCATTCTTAATATTACTCCAAGTTACATAATTCTCAAATAATTCCTGGACTTGGTATTTTCTGTCCTTCGAATTGACTAATTCACCCCATTTTTTTATAATTTCATATTTTTCAAAATCGGTCAGTTCCGATTTATTTAACAATAATTTCATCTATTAACAAAAAAATATTTCTTTAATTTAAAACATTAAAAAAATAATTTCATTTTATATACTTCTTTCTCGGAAAGAGTTTTAATTGATTTGTTCATAAAATTTATATAATCCGACCATATAAATTGTTCACATGATTTTTGTAATTTTTGAAATTTTTCATTTTCTAAAAAATGAAATTGTTTTAGTAAATTTGATTTAATAATTCAAATTATTTCAACATAATTAATTATATAATTACTTGCAAAACGCCAAATCTCTAAACAATCATCAATATTTTTAGATTTCTTCATTAGATTTTCAATAGTTAAATCTTCAAGATATTTTAGACCTAATTTCTTGGATATTTCTGAAAATTTTATTGCATCACTTGTTTGTGAAATATCGATATTTTCAGTATATATAAAATCAATGATTTTTTCAATATCTGCTCCTTTATAATCACGTAATTCTAATTTTGGTTCTGTAACAAAATATTAATTTTATATAAAATTTATAAAATTTTAATTATATTTTAACTATTAATCCAAGTAGTAATCTGCCAAGGTACCGAACACAGTACTACCTTATGAGCAGGTATATCTTTATCAGCAGTCACAATAACGACATCGGTTAGCTGCAAAAATAATTAGAATAGAACAATTAATTATAATAATATGAGATTAGAAAGAGATATGAAGATAATCTTGAAATTGGCTAAAAGATGCCGTATGACAAAAATGATTATTCAATACAATCTAGGATTATACCCTAAAACAGGAATTAGTAATTTACACTGGCACCATTTAACATAAATGATAATTCAATTTGATTAGTCTCTGTAAAATATTTTATGATGATGCCTTTTTACTCGAATCAAATACTGGGGTAATGGTAAATTAATTTGCCCAAGATGGTGAGGATTATATTAACACTCATTCAAAAATATTTTTATTGAAAGAATCTAAACAATTAATTCACTGATATCAAAATAACAAAGATTCAAACCAGTTTCTTTAACAAACACCACCGAACCAAACTATTAGAAATAAAAACGAACCACTTTTCAGCATAGATGAAAAAACGTTCTTGCACCGAACTTAAAAATTACTCTCATATTTTTATTGAACCAAAAACCAAGCCATTTTAAAAGTAAATTATGCGAACTAATTCCGAACCATTTTCAATAAAGGGTGCTAATCCAACCATGAATCAATACTATGTTGCTGGTTTATGGTTCGGTCTATGTTATTGAAACTTAACTTTTAAAAAACACAGATACGAAATAGAAAGTTATGCCACGGTATTGTCATGGTTACAAGTAAACTGAACCATTTGACAGTATAATATATTTTTGTGATGGTTTTTTGAACATGTGCTTTGCTATTATAGGTCACATCAGTTGAACTAAAGTGAACGATGTTATAATATTAGTGGCAATGTACAATAAAATTATAGGTGAATTTTGATTTGAAATCATCAATAATTATTGTTATTATAGGTGAATTTTGTATAAATTAGGAGTTCCAAGTGAATTTCGACATACTATATTGAACATCTTCCACAAATTCAATTAATTATCACAAAAAAAATATCAAAGCCATATTTTAACCAAAATTGGCCCCAACAGCCAACAGTGAACCAAATTTAAAATAAATGGAAATTTTACATAAAGTTTAAAAAAAATTACTTTTTCTTTCATTTTTGACAAACACTTACTTCTAGAATTATTACGTAACTAAACTGAGGCCACAAATTTATGAGACATTGCTCATTAAAATTATATATAACTTTTTTTGCACTATATTTATACATAGTGGAGTATTTCTGTGAGGCTTGTTAACATTATTATTTTGATTTTTCACATTATGATTCATAACCTTACTTAAAAATTTGTATTTATAATGTTGTGTTATATTACCTTGCCCGTTATACGATAATTGTGCATCGTTGCTCGCATTTCCCTACTCATAGCAGATTCCTTTGACATAGCCATTTTTTTGTTTAATTAAAACTTGATAAAATATTAATTAAAGTTTTTTGTTGTCAAACTAAAATTTATATTTAATTTGAAAATTTTAACAAATTTAGTCTAACTAAAATGTGGAAAAGATTACTCAATACTGAATCGATAAATATTATAAAATTAAAGATAAGAATTAAATTTTTAATTCAACAGAATTTTAAGTTTATACAGGGTGTCCCAGTATCTAGTGAACAAAGGAATATGGGATAATACCAAGAAATAAAATTCCTCTGCAGACATATCCGTTACAGAATGGCATCCATTTTAAAAATATGTTTTTTTTTTATTTTTGTAAATCGCTAAAAATGAAAAACTGTCAACAAATGATAATTAACGAATTTAGACTTCAAGGAGCGGCAACAAATTACTCTTAATGTTAGGACTAATTTTTACCCTAAAATGTACCGATTGCCTAATTGGAATGTTCAAATAATTCAGCACAAAAATTGAATACAAACTTTTTTAATACAATCATAACTTTTTGAGTTGTAGACGTTACAAAAAAATGACAACCTGTATAATTTTATGTACGCAATTTAGTAATTCCGATATGGCATGAATAACTTTTTGATAATATTTTTTTATCTATATTTTAGCCAATTTATTTTTTAATATTTCAATTTTTACACGATAACGATTTATGGAATTACCTCTAGGCAGCTTTAATGAGCGTAATATTTAGATTAAAGATATAGCATATACAGATAATATGTCGGAGCAGCTTTCAGTCAAATTCTATTTTCAAATTGATCAAAATATATTTAAAAATATAAAATTTGATATTTGATTCCCTCATTTTAGAATATTTTTTAACAAAATTCTGTAGAAGCTTATTGATTTTATAATATGAATTCAGTCGCTGACTTTTACCTCTTGTCTTATGATATCGTCAACATCGTACTCAAAGAAAACATATAAGTTAAAATGGGTGATAGGGTAAAAATAATCCATTTCCCCTTAATTACTTTTTTAACATTCTAATAATTTACATTTTACAGAAATGCCAACAATTTATAAAAGAAAAATTATTTGTTTGAAGTGGTCGCATAAATGTTGAACATAATTTTAATCCACACATCATGTAAAATATGCGGCAACAAAAACATGAAAAATATTAAGTTATTTGTAGGGTGTCATATGACCACCCTGAATTTTAATTTTGTAAAATTATTAAATTTATATATTGAATGAAGTGATTATTTAAAATAAAATTATAAAATTTATGACTTTTAAATAAAAAAGTTACTACAATAATAAAAGAATAAAAAATGGGTACCAAATCTCCAAACTTTAACCTACTAAATATTACATACTGCAATCGAAATTACCAGATTTTTACATTATTCAATATAAAAATCTGGTAACCTAAGCGAGAACATAACTCGAAACTATGTCCAATTGTGAATTATGTTCAAAAGTTACTTTTGTAACAAACAATACTTTTGTTAATAAAAACACTTGATTATTTAAAATATCACATAAATTAATATACCAATTTCTTAGTAATATGTTGCAGAAACATTTTTGTTACTTAAGGTCCCAGAAACATGTTCAGAATGTTGTATTTTTTGCAGATTCAGATTTTCATTCTCGAAAACGTGAAGAAATCGTTTCTTTTAGGGTCAACTTCTTTCCTACACTTAGTTAGTTATTCATACTATTTAAATTATGTTTCATTGTGATTGTAAACATTAAATGATTAAATTCTTCAATTTTATTTTTATTAGTTTGAAATTATGATTTAAAATTTTCTACTTTATTTAAAGGGTTGAACGTTTTTAAACTAATTCACGCTTTGCCTCATATTTTATATTACATATTAGTTATAAAATATTTTTAAAATTAAAATTTAATTCAATTTGTACTTGATACTTGAATAAAAATAAAATATGATTTTGATTTTATAATTAATTTATATTTAGAAAATCGGATTTGATGTTTTTTTCATTAAGTTTAGTTCGGCACTCCTACAATTTTATTTAACAAAAATTATAAATCACTCAATGATAATTCAAGATGTCTACGAGGTATTTATGTCTTACAGAAGTACTAATATAATTTTATTAAAAAAAATTCTTTAATAACAATAGAAAATTATATTTTGACTTTTCAAATATAAAAACGAACTCTTAAAGATTAAGAATTATATATAAATAATATAATATTTTCTCGACTTTTTTCTTCTACTAAAATAAAGAAAAAAACATAAAATTTTTCTTATGTATTAGAATAGAATTTGTTAAAAGATTGTGAAATGAACCAAAAAAGAAAATTATTGAAAAAGAATAAATTGTTCATTGATGTGCACAAAGAAAATTTTCTATTAGATGCATATAGAAAAAATCAATTGAAAATATTGGAAAAATGGAAATGTATAGAAAATTATGATAACTTTTCATATTATTATGACACAATATATAAAACTTATATAAGTATGCAATTATGACTTATATTCAGAAATTCTGAAAAGTATTACTGCAAATTCTTAAATATGTGATAATTTGTAATAGTGACATAATTATTATTAATAATTTTGTTTCCTTCAGTACTGAAATTATATCTTAATTTATTTTTTTAGTGTACTTCGATTTACATATGTAAAGTTTATAAGTACATTTTTCTATCTACCTCAGGATCAGCTTATAGAGTTTGCTATCATTACATTATCTATTCGATTTTACGAATTTGTTATAATCAATGAAATATTTCAATCAATGAAATATACAAGTCAGATAAAGTAAATTCTGATAATTATTCAAAAGGTTTTATAAAATGTGGTACTCATCACAGTTTCCGAGATGTACAGATCTAAGAATATTAAATTTATTTATATTGTTGTACAGAACTGAAACATTGATATTCAATTAAATTGCTAGAAAGCAGCATACAATTACAATAATGGAGACTTAACAGAAAAAAAACATTTACATATCCCCGAAACAAATATAAAGATGTGATACTAAAAAGCCAGAAGACCGAGAGAAAACAGCGAATTTACTTTTAGTTATTTCTGCAGATAGAAAAATGAATTTATATCAACTTTTATGAACTCACTAAACATGGAAAAGAAGACATGGCAAGTGATAGTCCTCCAAGTTCGCGTAATAAATATAAATGGATTTCAGTCTGAGCAGACATTTTTGTACGATATTAATTGAATCAATAAAGTTCGATTAGGTAAAAATCATATAAAAAAAAATTATGTATTTTACTAATGATTTATGGGTTGTATATACGTTACCGGACAGGGTTAAATTATATTTAATACCATCTTTAATGAATGCCTATATTTATTCTTATGACTGCTAAAAATAACCAAAAATTGATTCATTCCTAGCTCTCTTTCTATATTCAGACAAAAAATATGTAATTTAAATGGCAAAAAAAAAGCATTTAATTTAATTTCAAATTTTAATGCATTTAATATTCAAAACCTGCTACAAACATTGTTAACCAATTAAGTGGTGTCTCTGTATCTTTTAAAAGAAACCTTACCAATGTCTTTTCCCAAGAATTTATTAAGACAAAAAAAATAATAGATATGGCAACATCTGTCTTAAAACTTTATAGACTGGACATGAATATTTACGGTAAGTGAATTAAATTTTTCCATTACAAAAACGAAATAAAACAATTTTCTTAATAATAAACACAAAAAAAAAAGTCAATTTGAAAATGAATAGAAAAAGGAAAATTCAATGTTTTATTACTAAACATTGACAGACATGTGTCGCAAAGATAGACTAACATAATAATTTAAAGAATTTTTCAAAACAATTTTTAACAAATTTTTCTTTTTTATTTCTGTAGTATACATACAATAGGAAAATTCATATATAGAAAATTTTATTTAATATATTTTTATTTGAAATATCCTTACACAGGACGAAGGTCAATTCAATTCCTGTGGCAAATAAAAACACAAAGATTAATGATGATATCCATTTTTTGTTTTTTGTTTTGTTTTGTATTTTCATTCAAATCTTATTTAAGTTGAATTTTTGTTGGATATGTCCATACATTTTCCAATTTTCCTTTTGTTGTTTTTGTTGTGTTAAGTGCGTATGAGTATTTGTATATTTAAGTTTTACAATATATACATATACAAAATGGATCATAACAAACAATAGGGATATAATAGTGGTGGCATAATATTTAATCGGATATATTTATTTAAAAGACAAAAGGATTGATGTATGTATGTTTAAATTGGAATTATTATCATTATTTTTATTGAGAATTTCATTTCATATATTTTTTTTAGTTAGAAGATGATACATACAAATAAATATTTATATAAATTGATATGAAATGAAAGTTTTTTTTGGGATGAACGTGACATGATTTTTAAATTGATAACCAGAAAATGAAATTATTTATTATATGATGATTTTTGGTGTCATTTTGGTTGATTAAAATTATATTTATATATAGTTTTTATTATTATTGTTATATTACAAAAATATATAAAAAAGTTTGATTAATTTTGTATTTTTGTAGTTTTCTTTTTGTTATATGACATTTTTTTTTATTAATATACATATTAATTATGAATCTTTTTAAATAAATACTGATTGTACTTTGTGTCAGAATGAACCAATAAATCGATCACAAATGTCTGTAACTTTGTTTTTAATATAATTACCATTTTTATATGGCAATTTCTTCAGTTTACCTTTTAATTTTATTCCAACTTTTTGATTTTATTAAAGAAATTTATTGTTGATGTCCAAATTTTAGCATAATGTACGAATTTATCAAGTGTTTCGAAATCATAGTGTGAATTTAACATATTCATTGCCAAAACTTAAAGTTTAGCCATATCTTAAGATTCGATTTAAATTACTTTTCGCACTTTATCAAATATACAATTTTCTTTTAATTTAAGGTATAACTAAATCGTTAGAAGAATAAGATTACGAAAACTGCAACAGAAGAGTGTCAAAATAACCAAAGCATTCTAGAAATAAACATTTTAATATTCAAAACACTATAATTAAAAAATAAATTTATATATTAAGTAAATGTTGTTTTTTAATATAATTTTGTAGCTGTAGGTTTTTTGTATAGCTGGATAGCAGATACCATTTTCAGTTCAAGTTTTATTAGTGCGGTGGGGGATTTTTTTTAACTTTTTAATAATTTTGAATTAAATTAATTCAAAGTTTAAATTTATATTAACTATCATAATGTACATACATATGTAAATTATAATTCAGAATTCATAGTTAAGTAAGCTAAGTTTAGGGAAAATTAATATAATGAAACTAAATTAAAGTTTAGATTAACTACTCAAATTTACATATACAGTACTTCTACATATAATTTTCAATATAACTTCTAAAGAGACACTAAATTGTAATTATATATAACTTATTTAGCTTTTATTTCTTAAAGCGAAAAATATAATTAATATATAAATTTATCAAGTGTTTAGCCGATACCATTTTCAGTCGATCGCACGACCGAAAAGGCGAATCGACAGGTCCATTTCTCAAAATCAACTTATCGCCAAATTTTGATTAGAATATGGCGAAAGTTGTGGTCGCCGTATGGCATGTAGCGCCATCATGCTTGACCCATGTCATCCATATTTTCAAATAAAAAATCATTGATCATGGTGCGGTAGCGATTTCAATTGCTTGTAACGAGACCTTTTTTTGAAGAAAAAAGTTCCGCTGATGCCACCTGCATGTAAACCGCATCAAACGGTGATTTTTTTTAGATGTGATTGAGTCTGTGGGGTCTCACTCCATATACGACAATTTTGCTTATTTTGGCTTGCGAAATTGTCTATATGTTGCGCAAATGAAGGACTGCTTTTTAAAGTAAATTTGGATAATTTGGTAGCGTTGTTCAAATGTGAGTCTATTCATGATGATTTGTCAGATAATACTGATCATAAATGTCAAAAAGTATGACAGTTTGGCAATTAACCCATTCGTAAGTTCTAAGATAAAAATAAAACCAATTATATTTTCAGAAACTGTTATACTATTATAACTGTTATAATTTTTATAGATGGGTTTTAGAGAGTTAATATTATTTGAAATATATAAACTATAATCCATTTTGTAGTAATGAGATTTTAAATAATACAATTATAAATTTCTGCAAATTAATCTAAAATTCAGCATTATTCAATTATAAAAAAAAAAAACTTATTATATATAAAAAAATTATGTCCTTATTACATTTTTAATGCGAACTGAATTTTACCAATTAAATTTTATACAAATTATTATCCATAAAAACATTAACTATAATAAATTCACGTCATATAAATTGTGATCGCAGGTTTTTGTTTTTATCAAAATAAAATTATACTAATTTTGTACAAATTTACCATGAGTAACACTTGTATGTCTAACGTGGCATAAATATAGCATTGAAATTAATGTAAATATAATTTATATAACAACAACCAAAAAAAAAAAAAAACAACATAAAATGAAAATATTTGTCAACAATTCATATTATATATATATATGTATGTAAAGTAATAAAAATGAAAAAATGATGGCTCATCAACTTTAAAAAGGACGAAATAATAATTTGAATGATGCATGACTTTATTACAACAGATGGTTAGTTATTATTCATGCTGTTGAACTAAAATTATTTTAGTCTAGGTGGTTGGAATTTTGTTGAATTATTATATTGTAGCTTTTTTTTCCGTTTGTTTGTATATATATTATAAATATATATTTATATATAATATGAAAATTTGCACAAAACAATTCATCAGAAAAGTACTAAACCATGGAGCAGGTCATTTGGAAAGCTTTTACTAATATTAAAATTTATATTATACAGTGGAAAATGTTCAGTATGAAATATATACCAAAAAATTTTTTTTGTAGTTTTTAGATTATAATTACAAACCCGGGAGATATTGAGATAGTATGAAAAATATAGTTTAGTAGAATATTGTAACATGAATGAAATATATGCTAATAAGATAATGGTTTAAATGTGGAATTGAACTGGTTTATAGTTACCATAAGAATGAATAAATTGAAATATAATTTAAATTGTAGACTTCGTATAAATATGCAATTATTTTGTATATAATATTTTATTATTTAATTATATCAATTTATTTATTTTGACAACAACTTAACATTTTATTAACCCAAATTGGGTAATCTATCTAATTTGAAAAACTTTCTGATGCAGTAAAACAACAGTAAGGGAACTCTAATAAAATTGAATTATTTCAAAATTGAATTTTATAGACTTATTGGCAAAAGAAATTAATAAAAAATTTACAGACTTATTGGCAGAAGATTACAATATGGACTTATTACTTATTACTTATTAGCTTTATATAGATTCAGTTTAGAAAAATGATTTATCCGGAGTCTGTGGCACAAACAAAAAAAAAATGCTCCTTGATAGACTAATTAATCACTAATATATTTTTTTTTACATTACAACACAAAATATACTTTCAGTAATATCTTTATAAAAGAATAATTCATAAATAATTGATCTGGAATTAGTTTTCTATGCATTTTATAGTGTCGTTAATGTTTCTGCAACCAAATATTTTTTACTTTATATTAATATTTCCATAGAATATAACGGCTTAGTATCTAATTTAATTATAACCAGGATAAAATAAACTGTAATTCTGTAATGTTTAATTAAAATTCTATTTACTTTCAAGATCCTTTATTATTCCATATTTAATTAAATTTTTCCTCTTTTAACTAATTGTCAGAGATAACAAAATAATTGGTAATTTGAAGGTTAACCAAAGCCAAAATTAAAATTGTAATAATGCAAATATGTCTAAATATATTTCTAGAGTTTAGCGTATAGTGATTGTGGTTGTAGGTGCTAAATACTAACAGTTTCATTTCACCTTAACTAAACTATAGAGACATTCACATTTCAGCATAAATAATTTAGAATGCTGAATCGAAACTTTCACTTTAATATTACTGCAATCGTAGTTCGTAGTTGTATTTTATAAAAATTTTGATAAAAAAAAACTCCGAACGAAAACATAGATTCTCAAGCTGTAAGGAACTAAAAGCTAACCAAAAACCATTTTCAAAAATATTGGAAACCAAACAAGAACAACAGGATAACAGTCAATACATGATTGCAACAGTAACTGGAGTCAGTTAGGTACAATATTTATAGACACTCACGGCATAATTATATTTATCGAAACACTTGGACTCTAAGATAAACTGTCCCACACTCAGAACTTGGAGTGTACGACATTACGATGGGGGAACATTTGATCGATCCACATCCTTTCCAAAGCTACGCTGTTTAAAAATAATTTAAAATCTTAATATTTCAAAATATTCTCATAAAATATAATTTATAATCATATAGATAACAATCATATTCCATATTCATCCATTTAACGTTTAAACAGCAAAGATAATCTTCAAATATTGTAAAAAAAATTTAGTCCTAATGAGATATAATATAAAATATTATGATAATTTGGAAAATTGAATTTATAATGCAAAATTCATCGTGTTTGTTATATTGTTCACTGATTAAATTTACATAGAAAGTTTGATCTCACCTTTATTTAACCAAACTAAAAACTAAATCCTTTTGGTATACATCATTAAAGTGAATCTTTGGTTACTTCTAAAATTATATTAATTTGTAAAGTAGAATATTTTATTTTCAAAAACTTTAATAAATTTATGACTTTCACAAAACATTACATAAATTTCTAATTTTCTCATTTAGGTGAATTATTAAATTTGATTATATAAATTAAAATTAAATATTTTTAGGTACACTATAAATTTATGTTCAATTATTTATGTTGGGATGTAAAAATTAATTTCTGATACCATTTATTATATTTTAAGAACAGTTTATGGAATAATTAGGAAAATAATTTGTAGATTTCGAAAAGAATTCAATTATTTATTTATCTATTTTGTCAATGATTAAATTGAGTCCGTAGCTGGAAGAGTGTTATTTGAAAACCCCTTAACTGACAGGAAATGCTTCGCAAATCATTGCAAATGAAAAAATTGAATATTATAGAGGCCATAGTTATCTGTCATATACTCAAACGAATCAGCAGGCCAAAAAACTTAAGTTTATTGTATCGAGTCCGTTATGAAGTTAAATTTTCATACAAGTTATCTGTCATATACTCAAACGAATCAGCAGGCCAAAAAAACTTAAGATTATTGTATCGAGTCCGCTATGAAGTTAAATTTTCATACAAATTTAAAAAGTTTTAATTAAAAGTGGATATTATAATTTATACAAAAATTTTATTTCATAGCGTACTCATAGCGGAGAAAGGTTTTGGTCCTGCGGCTTCCAAAAAAAATAATTTTATCTGTCAATAAATTCTCGGTGGAAAGGTCTATTGAATTTGTTTTTATTTTGATGTTTATTTTACATACCAAATTCACAAACTTCATACATAAAAAATATATAGCTATTTGTATAGAAAATACGATTCTTGTTAATGAAATGCAAAGTTTTATACTGATATAATCTGTAAATTATATATTTTATATCAGCATATTTTCACCTACTTGAGAAAATTTCCATATTAACTTTTGTACATGACTTTCTAGCTTTTATAGTTTATATAAATAATGAAAAGTTTTACTGCGAAATAGAACGTGGAATTTTTAATAAGATGCAAATTTTTACAATATTATTTAAATTTATAATTATTTAAAATTTAACTTTTATTTGCAAAGATTTTTCTTTAAATACGTTAAAGATATAGTTTTCTAAAATTTCAAATAATCACCTTAAGTAATTGCATCAAATAAGTTGGTTAGCAAATAATTGATATTTATTTCATTGATAATTCAGATTTATGTATTGATTTTATTCAGGTATTTTTTTTTAAAAAAAAACTTATAAATTTATATTCAACCAAATTTCCTGACGGTGGTTATTGGTAAAAAGAAATAACTTCAAGTCTATTTTTATTAACAGAAAGTGAAGAGGAATTCTTTTCTTGTATTAATAAATATGTCAATAGTATTGTATAGAGGTTGTAATACAACCTATACTGAATTTCACTATCCCTTATAATATACCTTAGTAACATAATAATATTGGAAATCCTTGGATGATGTTGTTTTAGAAATTTTGTCGTTATAAAACATCTAATTAAGTGGAAATTATAATGGGAACTGAATATTAAAGCTACGAATCACAGTGCCACCGTCACAGTTCCGTTGCTCGTTGTATAAAATATATAGCTTTGTACCTAAGCTATTACAATGTTCAACGTGTTGACGTTCACGATTTATTAGAAAAAAATATACTTTCAACGCTGAAAGACCATATACTTGACCCAAATACATATGTATTTGCCGTGCTGCTAGACACTAGTATTAAGTAACATAATTTTCATAAAAAAGTAATGAAACGGAAACTTTGAAAAGTTCCTTCAACGCTCGTTAACAGTGACGGTGGCACTATAATTCCAAATTTAAGAAAATGATACAAAAGATTTCCAATAAATTATTTTTTAATTTTTCCTATATCATTGATTTATTTGTCGGAACGGTCGGAACTAACGAATATTAAAATTGAATTAATAATAAAAATGCCTAGAACGAAATATAATAATAAAACTAAAAATAAAAATCATGAAAGAGAAGAAATATTAGTAGAACGTCTCCGTGAATACGATGCAATAGCCGACCAAGAAGTAAGCGCAATAAATGCACGTTTTGATCGAATTAGTGAAAATTTTTCGAGTGAATTTAAAATGATCAATAGCCGTTTTCAGAAAAAATTTCTTCAAATGACACTTAGTGAAGTTGCCACCATCAGTTCGAATAAATTAACAAAACCTCTGGACACCAACCTTTATAAACCTAACAAATTAATTACACCATTAATCTTTCAATTCAAAAAACGATCAAAAGAAGATGAAGGCTACTTAACAGAAGACAGTTGTTATAAAAATTCAATTAAACATTTACCGAATAAACCAATATTTAGTTCAGTCAAAGTTACTGGTTCACGTCGGCGTAGTCGTTCTGCATCTAGTTATTTGAAAAGTAGTATAAAAAATGACGTAAAATACGGTAAAGCTTTAAGTGTATGTTGTTTACCACAAACATCAGATAAAAACGATTCACCAGCTATATATCGTTGGCCAAAACCTGGTGAACCAATTATATCACTTTCTGGAAGTCCAATTGTTACATCAATGACACCAGTATCAGTTGCTAATGTCAATATACCAATTCGAAATGGAATGTTTTCGTTACGTCCAAAAAGAATTGATAAACATAATCAAAATAATGAACTTCTTGAAAATATTGAACCAGAAACATTACAACAAATCAAGCAATTACATTCAAATTTAAGTTATATTATGAGTTTTGCTAAAAATTGTGAAAAAAAATAAATTCTGATATTTTGATTTACTCAATTAATTATAATCTGAGCACATTCGAAGAAAAACCTTGAGTTATTCTATATTTGAGTTCAATTTGGAGTTATATATGCTGTGTTATTTTTATTACAGTGTTGACGGTGTTGTTTCTGTCATCCTTTCAAAACTATTAATTTATTTATTTATTTGTGTTATTTATTTATATTTATATAAATTTGATATGTTAATTTAATTTAAATAAATCACAATTCAATAAATCTATGAATGAATCTAATGAATGTGCGATATTTCGAAGAACGATTTATCATAAACTTAAACCTTAGTTGAGCACCTAAAACTATGCAATTTCTTTAAAAATGCAAAAGAATTATTTCTGGATAAATTATTTATATTTAGTTTGTTTAATAATAAAGTTTAACAATAAAATGATAGTGTAAGTTTGTGGATACTGGACAAAATTATAATTTTAATTGAAATAAATTTAGTAAGATTATTTATATCTGAATTACCACATCAAATGTAGAGTCATAGATAAAATAATACAATGGATTAACAAGAAATTTTGTCACTTAAGATTTAACAAGGACTTATTTCAAAAAGGTAAGAACGAAATTGCTTCTCACTGTTGGTGGCTTACTAACTCCTAATTATTAGTAAATAATTCCTCTTCAAATGAAATTATAAAACTAAATAAAAAAAAACGCTTTTCCTAACGAAATTATATTTTTCTCTAGCTACAACTATAATCTATACTTGGTTTTTGCAAAAAAGTGAGTATTTATGTAATATCCTTTAATGGAAGTGCATAATTTTAAATTTAATTTAAACACCTTTACAAGCTATAATTATACTATATTTTTATTGCATATGTCATATGTTGCCATTGTCAAAAATTTTTTCATCCTCTTGCTTAGATATTAAATCACGAATTAAATTTTTTAATGGTATGTTCTACCTACATAATCGCTTTCTGCAAATCTTCCTTTCTTTATATTATTTAGTACTAACTAACTTCAAAATATTAAAGTTTATGCTGCTGCTCCATAATTGATACAAAAAACTAAACAATCTAGCAATCTTCATTAGAATCATTCATAGCATTAAGTAAAGTTTAAAATTGAAATATGAAAAGCAGTTGATTAAAATTAAGATAAATGGTTTTGACGGTATGTACCGTGCTTCAGATCGTTTCAAAGTTGATTTATTTTTGTACAATCAATTTGTTATTCAAGATTTTAACGAAATTTGCAAGCTTTTGTCTGGCAATATTAAAAATTTACTTTAATTCATTTGGATAATGATACTTTTATCGTTTTATAGTAAATATATATTAATTCCCTTTTGAAAAAACTATCGAGAAAAATGTTCCCAGACAAAAACCGAGTCTGTCTATGATCACTCGGACTGTCCGTGGACAATGAACATGGCCATCAATAAATATATTTTTAATTTTTTCAAGAAGGAAACTAAAATTTCAATAAATCAATTAATTTATAAATCAGTTAAAATATGAATTTAAATTTTACAAAGTTAAATAGAAAGTACGCGATTAAAATTCATATTTATATTGAATGTAGTTAACAGTATTAACATATTTTTCAATCTGTAAGATAAATTAATTAAAAATTTAATTAATTTTCAATTAATAAAACCAATAAAATTAAATTAATTAAAAACCATATAATTTACCATATAATATTTATTAATTTAATTGAATTTAAATTTAAATTTTATTTTTATAATTTGTAAAATTAAAAAATACAAAACTTTTTTTCTTAAATTACTTTTAATTCTAATATGAAATATATTTTTTTATTTATGGTTTTTTAGATTTTATTTTTGTGCAAATTATTAAAAAACAAAAATTTAAAAAAATTTAAAAAATAAACTTCTGTAATTTATATTAATTACAAAATTAGAAATTATTTTAACATTATATAATTAATTAATTAATTAATACAAAAAATATAACTCGAATATTTTTTTTTTTAAAAAAAATAATTACATTAACATAAAAATATCATATTAAAAATAAATTAAATTAAATAAGTTTTAATTTTTAAATAGATTTGTAAATTTATTTAATTTTTTTTTAAAATTATGTTATATTTAAATATTTAAAACACAAATTTTGCGCGTGGAATGATTTTTGTTAATATTTTTTGTGTAAAATTTTATTAAATATTTTTTATTTTTTATAAATTTTTTAATGGTACAAAAATTACTAGTTAAGTTAAAAACATTTATTTTTAAAATTGGATTAATTTTTTTTTTACTTTCTTGTTACTTAAAAAACAAAAAGCGACATAGAAATAAGTACATTTTACAAATACAAATATTTATATTATAATTAAAATTTAATTAAAATAATTAAATATTTTTTAATAATTTTTAATTGTTTCCATCTTTTGTAGGTTGTTCTGAATTTGGTTGTTTTTGTACATAAACAATTTCAGCATATTCAGTTGATTTTTTCGGTGGTGTTGGTTTGTCATCAGTTGGTTTTAATACAAGTTCAGCATAAACTAATTGTTTGTCTTCCTGTGAAAAAATCAGAAAAAAAAAAATGAATAAAAAATTTAATGAAAATATATATAACAAAAAAAATCACCTTTAATTCATTATCATTTCCATCACCATCTCGTACACCATCACCGCCACTTAAATTAGCTGATAATCTTTGTTCATCTTCATTCTGACCATCATTTGTTGTTGTATCCTTTTTTGTATCTTTGTTGTTGAATTTTTCATTACGTTTCTTAAATATTGCCGAAAATGTTGGTAATCTTTTTGATTTACTAGCTGCAGCTTGTTTTATAACTGCACTTTCGGTGTCACTGCTAAATTTTTATTTTAGTGAAATTTTCAATATGGATTTTTTTTTTTTTTTTTGTATTTTTTGTAACAAAAAATTTTGTCTTAATTTTTAATTATAAAATAAAAAATTTAAAAAACTTATTTTATTTTTGATTTTGATGAAAATATAAAAAATAAAGCCTTAAACCAAAATAAAAAA
The DNA here is from genome assembly GCA_963920725.1 of Rhamphomyia laevipes. Classification (NCBI taxonomy): domain Eukaryota; kingdom Metazoa; phylum Arthropoda; class Insecta; order Diptera; family Empididae; genus Rhamphomyia; species Rhamphomyia laevipes. The sequence goes on from OY987258.1 coordinate 16,673,298, forward strand.
TTAAAAAAGTAAAAGCAAAAATTTAATTAAAAACACACCAAAAAACACACAGAAATTAAAACAAAATCAATTATAAAAAAAAAACATGCTTTTCTATATTTTATAAATTTTTTTATTGCATTTTTAATTTACAGGGTGATTTTTTAATTTTTTTAATTTAACAAATTGTTTTATATTTTTTTTGCAAATGGAATATTTTATTAAGTTTTAGTAGTTTACAATTTTTGATTAATTAAAATGTCATAAATATTGAAACTTACACCAATAGTTAATTAAATGTCACGCAAATATTTAAAATTTAATTAAATGGTTTTTGTGTAATAGAAATTCTTTTCATGTAGCCTTGTAATTTTAGACTTATATTTAATTTTTGATTGAGTATCGTATAAAACAATATAAAATTAAAATTAAATTACTAGTTTTATTAGTTGTAATTGTAATAAGTAATATATATAATTTTATCCTATTTGTAATGGCTAGTATTGCGATATATAAATCGGTGTCATAAAAATTCAAATCGAATGCAAAAAATTAGATAAAAAAAAAAAAAAAAAATTCAGTAAAAAATTCAACAATTGTCGTGACACCAATATTATATTGAAAAATGACAATTCGTTAATGTTACGTCATGAGTGGCAGAATTAAATGTTGATTATGCTAAGTATGTATAGATTATGCCACATAATTTTATGCTGTATTTTAAAATCTCATGTAAGTTCAAGAATTTATACGAGAATTGATTTTTTATGACGTGTTCAGAATGGTACTACAAACCAATTTTTCATAATTTTGTATTGTATTATTTTCATCTGTGTTTTAATTGCGTTACATTGTGTGGAAGTAGCATTCCGAATCCGGCGTTAGTTTTGTATTATAATTAACATAAATTTAAATAATTTATACGATAAATTACAGATTAAAAAGATACATAAATGTTTTAAATAAAAATATATCTTATGTAAACTTTCGAAAATTAAATTTATAAATATTATATCAAATTACACTCATAAATTGTATGTGAATTCAATAAATATTTATTATTAATAAATATTAATTTATTAATAAATTAAATTTTCTGTTAAATTGAAAAACTATTTCTTATTTGTCATCATAATGATTTGATATTTTATCTATAACTAAAAATCATCTACATACAGATAATTCGATCGTATGGCAAATTGTGAAACTTAAACAAACTTGAGAATTACTATACAGAGGAAAATGCAGAACTTCTTAATAAAATAAATTCTTCTAATTATGTATTATTTATCAAAGTTGTGTATCCTTAAATATTCCTTTATTTTATTCAGTAGTTGACCATTTTCTACTTAATAAGTAAATCCTCAAGTTTTTTTTAAAATTATTTTTTCTCGAAAAGTTTCACAGTTTGTCATACTGATTGAACTATCTAAATGTAGATGATTTTTGCTTAACTTATAGCAAAATTTTGTAAAAATGTTTATTTTATTTTTTGTTAGGCAGTGTTTAGGATAAAATTATTATTTATTAGATAAATGTAGTGAAATTAGAATTATTAGCTTATCGTATTATTCAGTCGTATAAAATAATTATTATTATGATAGTGATTTAACAATATGCAAGCTGCAAGGTCGTTTTGTTATACAACCGGTGACAGTTTAGTATTTCATTAAAATATTTGTTGTTAATTCTGCATTGAAGAAGCAAAAGAAGAGACCAAAACTCATAATAATTTTTTTTATTGTAGACTTTAATCCCAAGAATTCAAGATTAAATCCCACAATCCACAAACATATTTTTTTTTCAAATACATTACTAACTTAAAACTATATTTTTTTTAAAAAAAGGTTCATTCTTATCTCAATTTGTACCCATACAAAAACTTTTATATAAGTTTTGATCTCTTTTCTTTATATACTTTTTGATTGAAGACAAGTGAAATATATAAAATTTTAGCGGACAGTTTTAGCAGATATTGTGGCTATTGGCTATTGAAAACACTATTACATATTTTTATATGAACCTATGTAATTCAAAAAATAAGTCTTATTTAATTGTGTCAATAAAACTATGAAAATTAATTAAAACATTATGATAATTTAACAAATCAATTAGAACATTAAACATAAGCAAGAAAAAGCATAAATTTAACAAGCAAAAATAACAATAATTCTTATAGATATTTTTTTTATTATTATAAAATTTGTTATATATATTATAATTATAATAATTTCACTCATAAATTTATTTAAATTAAATTAACAAAATAATTCATTTCTATAATCAAATAATTTATTTATATTTAATATACAATTTATATGAAAAAATTATTATTTATTTAAGTTTGGTTTTTGGTTACCATTTTACAAATAATAAATTAACAAAATTACAAGATAAATATAATTAAAATCTAAATAATAAATTATAAAATGTTATAATATATTCACAAAATTATAAATTTAAATTTAATTATTATTAATTTATTATTGTAAATAATTTACATAAAAATATTTTCAATTAATATTGAATTTTAACTTAAGTTTAATCAAAATACAATTGAAAAATATAATTTATTAGATATTAATAATCTCCAATTTATTTTAATTTCATTGTGACCATTTTTCATTAATAATATTTATATTGATTATTGAACCATTAAAGCTGGATTCATATTTAAAAGATTGTAATAAAATGACAAATAATAATTAAAGTAATTTTAAGTAAAATGCTGAAATTTATAAATGACCGGAATTTAATGTATTTTTAAAATTTATTAATTGAAAGACTTTGTGGAAAATTGTGCGTTATTTAATATATTTTTATAATTAAAGAACACACAGAAAGTTTAATATATCATTAAGGACTAAACAGAATCAGGACTAAACAGACGGCTACATTATCTGTGTCGTTAGTCTAACTATATAGTTTTAACTTGGTCGTATAACAATTATTTTTTATATAAAATAATATTGTTTAATCAAAGCATGGTTAGCGGGTGCTGATTCACGTCTCCAATACGCCAGCGTTTTCTTAGAGCCTAGAAAATTATAGTATTGAACATCGAAATAAATATGTTAAATATTAAACATATCAATTTAAGAAAATTAAAATATTTTTGTCGGAAATTTATCTTCTCGGTTAATAATACTAAATTGTATTAGCAATAGCGACATCCTCGGTATATATTTTATAGTTGTCATTCGTCATTTTGTATTTCTGATTCTGTTTAGGCATTTATTGTTGTAAAATACAGTATTATATCAATAATATTATTATGATCTAATATGTGTTAATTAAATTGATTATATAAGTATTTTTAGAAATTTGATATTGTAAAACTTAAAAAATTTAAGTTGAGCGAGCGGTTTTTGCACAGAGTCCTTCAATTAAAAATTGATGACAACATCTAAATATTTTTAATAATTATTAAAAAATGGAGAGCTAGAGCTAGTAACTGATTTACTTTGATTATTTCAGGATCTGTCGGAATTAAAATACATTCTAATATGCATGCATGTTACTTCCAATTCCATATTTAGTGATTTCATAACAGTCATGACTGCTGAAAGAAACAAAATAAATCCATTGCTAGCTCTTTGCTCTATATGAGACATCTTAATGAAATGTTTAAATATTATGTTGGTACGTACACAAATATTATATTTGATAACTAATATATGAATAAAACAAAAAAATCCTTAGTAAATCTAATTTAAATCAGTCAATTATAATTAAATAAAATAACCGTATAGCGTATAGCGTATACGTTTAGTTATGATAAATTTTGGTATATTAGGAATACTTATAAAAACATTTCACAATTATATTAACCAAGAATTTCCAGCAAATTCCTTATTTACATTCTCATCAGGAAACAAAATACTACAATAATTAGGAAATCAAATTTTTCTGATTACAGAATGAATCACATTTTATCCTTCTTTTATTTATAATTTTAAACTGAAATTTAATTTTAATCTTCAATTAATTTAATAAATCTCAATGAAAAACATTTAATATATATAAAAAAATATTCCATTAATATAAATTTAACAATTATTACAAATTACATAATTATTACATATTATAATTACATATACTTAACAACTATATATTATATAATTATTGAGAAAAAAAAATCATTTTTATAATTATTACAACCTTACATGTCAGTTTCAAATGGTTTCTGTTTAGTAGTACGTGGATTAGCTAAAATTTTTGCTTGTTTACCAATTAATTCTCTTTGATCCTTTGGTATCCATTTTGAACATCTCGATTCTGTTGATATTGGTATACCTAATTCATTACCACGTGTTAATAAATCGATTTTACTATCACGGGAATTATCATTTAAATTATCTGTTGAACCATTATTACTAGTACCAATATTTTTTTCATCAATATTTGATTTAATATTAGATAAACTATGATCATCATTATAATCATTATTAATATCATTTCTAATAATTGGTATTGTTGTTGGATTATAAACATTATCCTCACGATTTGTTAATAGATAATCCGAATTATTTGATTTAATTGTATCTGATGTACGTTTATTAGTTTTTGGTATTTTAATTTTACCATTTTTTGATTCATCTATATTGTTGTGATGATGATTATTATCAATATTATTATGATTATTCTTGTTATTATTATTCATAATGATATTTGTATGATTTGGAGATGATATAAGGGCAGTATTTACATCCAATTGTGCTTCATCAGGACTAAAGTTTTTTTTTTTATATTTATTTATATATTTTGATGATGCGTTGTTGTCAATTAAGTTTTTATTGGTTTTATTTTTGTATTTGGTAACGAATAAGGACACCACACATTTTCAGATTTAACACGAAAAATAAATACATATAAATAAAATAAAATAAAAAAAAAAAATAACAAGAGAAAATAGAAAAATCAAAAAATATTAAAATAAAATTTGGAAATTTTAAATTTTATGAAAAATAAATTAATAAAATAAAAAATGTTCGAAAATATATGGCGAAAGTTTTTTTGATGCGAAGTTAAGAAATTGTGGAAATTTCTATTTAGTTTTCAAATTATTAGCATAAAGATTTTTTTTGAGGATTCCTAATTTTAATATATAATTTTTATTTTTTGAAATGCTTATGAATTAATGCATAAATTCTGATGATTTTTTTAATGTTTTATAGATTTTTTTTTATGATAATTTAATATTTAATTAAATCTTCTACAGAAATGAAATGCGTGACATTTTTGATTTGTAAAAAAAATGTTAACTACTTTTATAAATTTGAAATTTTCTAATGATTAGTTTTCTAATTTAAAATTATTATAGTTTATTATACAAGTGCACATGCAGTTATGAAAGTATTTTTAAAAAAATTAATAACAAATTATAATTTATTAGAAAGTTAAAAAAAAACTATATGTAGAAATGATTAAAACATAAGAAAATAAATGAAATTATAAATATTACAATAATTATTGGTTACTTACGTTTCACTTTTTGGAGATTTTGGTGATTTAGCTGAAATTATTTAAAAAAAAAAAATTAAATAAATTAAATGCATTTGATATAATTTACAATAATTAGAAAATAAAAATTAACATAATTGAAAGTTAAAGAAGCTAAAAATGGCTTAAAAAGCTAGAATAAAAATAGTGATGAATATTTTTTATACTTCTATAATATTAAAACCAAGTTCTTTATAATATAACGAACGTTCTAATTATACACTATTCGAAATATACTGATTAGTCCAATGTTGCTGATATTAATGTGGTCAGATTTAAATCGTCCATTTTTACCATTTATCAATTCCATTTTCTAAAAGATCATAAATTCGCGAGCGGTGAGCATATATGAAAATACTACATTATTTATTTGTTTTAATTTGAGCTACACACCGATAAAATTTTACTGAAAATCGACTTGTAAAGTTTTTTATTCAATAGCTTCGTTGTATATATCTAAATAAACTTCAAATTTTTTGTAATCAAATATTTACGAAATACATAACTAAACTGTTAATTTATTGTCATTTATTACAGCAGAATTGCTTTTATGACCCACTACCTTACTCCAAAAAAGCAGATGAAAATTTAGCAAAATTTGGTAGTTTCTTTATAGAAAACCTTGAAGATGCAAGTAAACTGAATCCGGCCAAGATGATATCGTTCATTTAAGAAATGGAAACGGATACGCTGTAATAATGATGCAGCATTTAATTGGAGGGTGCAACTTCTTTTATGTGACCTATGTGCATGGGGTTTCCGTAAATCCCACTCCATTAAAAGCTCCATTCAAATGAAATAAACTATTTCTAGTCAACCAGCCATCAAAATAATAATTAAATTACAAAAATTGGTAAACATTATTCAAATTATGCAAAAATATATTAAAAAATTTCTGATTATTTCTTTTATTTACTTCAAAATAGACTTCAAGTTTGTAGATTAAGTTAAGACATACTTCAAGTTTGAAAGCATAATTTAAATCACATTTTCATTATCATAATTACATTTTCATAATTACTATTTTAAACTAATCTCAATTACAAAGAAATTGAATTACATACAAATCATTGTGTCATGAAAACTTAAACGATAAATTTTTTAGACTTTTTGAGTTATTTTAGATTTAATTATGTTAATAGTTCTGGAAATACTCGCTTAAGAATTTCTGATAAATACATAAACTTTTTGAAAATTATCTCTAAAAGAATTTGTTATGATATACGATGGCAAAACTAACGATATTTGTTGAAATTGTTCATAAAAAAATTTAAAATAGGTAAATAAAAATAAATTTAATCGTTAATAATTTCCTTAAAATTTGCTTCTGATAACAATTGTCAATATAATTCTAAATTTTGAAACTATTACCCGGAAAAAGGATTGCGGAAAATTACCATTCAGCGTCAGTAGTTGATACATTGAGTGGTAGCATTACAAGACACTTTTCAGGGGTGGCGCATTCATTATTAAGGTTATTATTGAAATAGAAATCTTTAAAATATAAAAGCAACAATAGCAACTTTTATTATATACGTCGCTTTTTAAAAGAATTGTAGCTACGTATGTACGTGCATTTACAGTGGTTTTTAGGACTGCAAAAAATTTCTAATAGTTGGATCACTTGCTGACAATTAGCTTGTTGCAATAAAATGTTTCTTCATTATAAAGAAACTTATGGTTCGGAATCCATTTAAAATTAGTAGGTACAAATTGCAATAAAATATCACGAAACCTTTTTGAAGTATGGCCAATAGATTTAAGTTGGATCGCCATTACAAAAAATTAAATTCAATTTCTTAATGCAATTCCATTTTTATGGTAACATATTTTATTAAAATCGGAATTGAGTATACATTTTGTCCTGGTGACAATCTAATCCCATTAATTAACAACATTTTTTTTATTGTAACACATAATTTTTTTATTTATTTATTTATAGTTTTTTACAAATAATTTTACATTTTATTATTTTTATTATCAATAATTATATATTTTTTAATAAAAAAAAAAATCCTATAAATTCTTAAAAACTATTGGCAGTAGACGTTTTTGCATCTTGGTATTTTTATTTTCGATTTTATATATTTATTTATTTTTAAATGCAATTTTTATAAACGATCTACTTTTAAATTTAATCTTTAATTAAAAATATTTTTATATATTTTTGGAATTTAATAATTTTATTATTGATTGTCGTGGCTCTTAAAGAATTTGTTACATTAACTACACGTAATGAATATAAAAATTTAAAAATATTATTGTAATATTTCTGCGTAATATATATAAATATTATTTGTGTAAAAAGGACGGTTATATTAATACGTTTTTTGTGAATAAGTAATTATAATATTTTGAAAATTATTGGTGGAATGATTTGCTTAAATATAATTAAAAAAATAAAAAATATTTTATCGAACTTTTAATAGAGTTTTAAGAAAACTGGACAAAAATTTTTATATTATAAAATATTTTTAAAACTAAATAAATTTATTTATGTAGATTTGTGGTAAAAAGTATAGTATAAAATTACAAAAATACAATTAATAACTTGATAATTGGCAATGCTTTTACTTACGTAATTTCATCAAACTCATACAACTTGTTAGTTAAATCTTTTGGATCTTATACATAGAAAATAGAATGAATGATTTTGTCAAACCTTGCTTTATTTTAGTATAGGATTATGTTAATGTCGGAAGTAGACATTGAAATATATCTAACTTTTATATAATTCAATCAGACGGCGTTCAGTCTCTCTCCACTATCAGCATTCAAAGTAATTAACAAATTTAGTTAAAAATCAAGTCTGAATAATTTAATTTTTGCATACCTTGTGAAGGAATAAAATTTTCAATGCGTTGGAGACATTATGATAACCGAGTTTGCGATGCGAGCTGTAACTACATATTTAAGTAAAGTTAGCTTACTGTCACACTATTATAAAGACATATTGTTGTAGTAAGATCCATTGAATATAACTAAGAATTTGTTTTGGTTTTGGAAAATGAAGAAGAAAATAAACCGATGCCATTTTCTTGTCTAGAATTTAAGTGGTAATTCAACTTTAATAGTTTTTTTTTAAAACTAGATATATATAATTAATAAGTAGATATTTTTAAATTTTCAGTAATTATCCAATTGAATTCGATTAACGAAATAGGCATATAAAAATTTCAATTATTATTAAAAGGAAATTTGGGTGAATTTGTTGAAATTTGATTATAATATTAATAATTATTTATATAAATATTTGAGATTTTTTTTACATTCGAGAATTATTCTTTTATTAAAATATTAAAATTTAAAAAAAAAATGGTTTTTAATTACGCCATTTAATTATGAAAATTCGTTCGACCAAAATTTTGCATTTGATTGTGTCAGCATTGTAAATAAAAAGATATCCACGATCCAGTCAATTTCCAGAAATACAAATCACAAAATAAAAAACGATTCCAACAAAGATTAGAAAGGATTTGTGAGTTTCCACCAGGTCCATCCAATGTAGAAAATTAAATCGGAAAAAAATTTGATGATAAAATACTTTTCTGTCAAGGGGTAGTAAATTGATCAGAAATCGATCATATTTTAATTAATTATAATAAAAAATTTCAAAAAGACGTAAAACTGATTCTAATTTTGATAAAATTTCCGTCAGATGGCGTAATTAATTTTTAATTTATTCACTTTTTTCTAATTATTTACTTTTTTGTGCTTTATTTTTTTTTTCACAACATTTTATTTTAAATTATATAAAATTAAAAATAATTGACTTTTTGTTTTTATTTTTATAAAAAAAAGTCCTAAAATAAAAATGAAAAAAAATTATAAATTTTTTATTTAACAATTTTGTATATTTTTTTTTTTTGTTTTTTTCTTCTCAATTTTTTTACTGACTCCATTTTGTGTGTAATTTGTTTAATTCGATTTTTATTCGAGATTATTTATATAGTTTTTAATTAATGAATTTGAAAATATAAAAATAATTTCCTTTAAACAGGTGTATTAGTTTTTGAATCCTTGCCATTTTGCGTATGTTGTTGTCCATTCGTTGATGATTTCATATTACTAGGATTTTTTGTATCAACTTTCTTTTGTTTTTCTAATTTATCGGTAACTGGTGGTGTAACCTCTTCAGATTGATGTTGTAAATCTTCACCATCAAATTCTTCATTTAAATGTGGATTTATTTGGGCTTCAGAATCTGGACCAATATCAGTGTTCAATGTTGCTCCTGTAACAACAACAACAAGAACTAACTTTCAGGCGAACAACAAAATAATTTTGATTTTTTTGCATATTTTTCTTTGGTAATAAAATATAATTTTAAAATAATTATTTATAAAAAAAAAAAGCAGCAGGAAAAATTTTATTTTAGGAATTTTTTTAGTGTTAGTGTTTTGTCAATTTTAAAGGAAATAGAAATTTTAGTTAGTTATGGAAAAGATAAGAAAATTATTTACAAAAATTTTGGATTTTACATTTTTTAAATTAAAACTAAAAACTGTTAGCTCTTGTGGTTGTTGTTTTTCATAATTTTATGTATGTTTTTTTAATGAATATGTATTAAAATAATGTTTTTTTTTTTGACTTAGTGAACTTTATTAATATTTCACTCCCGATGTTTTAGATAAATAAAAAAAATGTAATTTAATTATAGAAATTATAATGAATACACGGTAAATTGTAGATGCACAGTTAAAAATAATGTTACTTTAATATTTTAGTATAATGTGGAAATTATATTAATTTTAATATTTTCGTTTTACTACCGGCAAAATTTGGTTAATAGATTTTGGCTATACAATCAAAGCAATATAGGAAAAAAATTCCACCCAAAAGGAAGAAGTCGAGTCATTAATGGAATAAATGGATTACTAAAAATGGTTGCGATCCATCCCGAATATATAACGAAAGAATATACAACTTATACCGATGATTTAATCCTTTAGTGATTTGAAATTCCTATAATACACTAACGTCTAACTATTAAATGATCAAATAATCTTGATGACTACATTATATCAACCGTAAATTATGACATTTAACCGGGATTTGACACGGAATTCATTGTTTCTAAAACAAAATTTAAAAAAATCATCTGAATTCATATAAAATGACAAATGAAATTGAAAGATATTGACTTAAAAATTTCATGCAATTCATTTAAATTACTTTAATTAAAATAATTGATAAAATATATAAGAAAATATAACATCTTTATCTGGTCTCGTCCCTACTACACTGTCAATTCAAGCCCGATTGGCAAATTGATGATCCCGGTGGTTTTCGTAAAATTGGAATTGGCCATTATCTATCTGACATTCTGTTTTCTGACTTACGTATTTATTTCGTTAAAATAATTAAATTGATTTACGTAATATTTATAAATTCAGAAAAATACAATTTATTAAATAATCATAACAAAAATTGTAGGGGTAAATCAAACTATTCCGAATTTTGGTAATATATCGATCTTTCCTCTAATTTCGTAATTACCAAAACTCTGAATATTGATTTTACACCTGAGTATTTATTTATGAATGCAAATTTAATTAAATTAGTATAATCACTAAATTGGCAAATATACACTAAAAAGTATTAAATCTGGGACAGATGACCAACTAATCTTCGAAAATCAACTGATTAATTAATGCTTTTCTCGAACATCAAACTCGGATGTAAATTCTGTGGTGAATTCTAATTAGTTTACACCACAATTTTATACTAAATAAAAAACTTACTAATATTTTCTGCATTTTGTATTTCAAACACGACTTTTTCAAATAGATTCAAATAAATTTTCTTCCATTTTTATGTAATGAATGTTTCATGAATTTCATTTTAATGTGAATATTTATCAGAATTAATGTTTAAAATTTTTGATATGTTGAAATGTTTCAAAATGATATAATTTATAATCAATATTAAAAAAAAAAATCCCTAAAAAATCTTAAATTATCTTAATTTTAATACTGTAAGGCCCAAAAGCAAAATTTGTTTATTTGTATATTATTTTTGGTTAATTTTTCAAGCACAATAAGCCCATATTAAATAAATTATATCGCAATAAGCATTATTAAAATTAAAATTCAATTTTTTTATATAATTAAAAATTATTTCTTTGTTGCTTACCTGCAAAACACCAACGTCCTGTAACACGTGCAAATATCACCATAAGAACAATAATCAAAACAATTGCAATTGCAACAACAATTCCAACAATTGCACCAACATCTAAACCAGTAGTGGCTGGTGTTTCTGATGAACTTATCCGAACTGTATAATCTTGTGCACCTAAAGCATTAGCTGCTTTCAAATGATATTGTCTTGTCGTATCTTCTAGTGTTAATCCGGCAATACGTAATGTAATATTCCAATAACCATTACCCATATCAATTGGATCATATGCAGCATAACGATCATTTTGTCCACCTTGTTGGACAACATTACCACCAACATTCCATTCAATTTGTGGTCGGGGATTAGCATAAATTGTAACGTTTATTGTATTTGTGCGATCTAAAATTAATCCATAAACATTCATTTCTGGCATTGGTTGTGGACGATCTAAGGGAATAAATTTAAATTATAATTTTCTTTTTCTTAAATAATAAAAATTTCCTTACATGTTATTGATAATTGATGTTTGGCAATTTTTGGTTCACGATCTGCTTGATGTTCTGATTGGCATATTAAAAATCTACCATTATCTTCGGGACGTAATATTCTACGTAAACCTTGTTCAACAGTAAATAATGGTGGTATACTTTGGGCAGCTTGTAATTGTTCTTGTTGTTTATTTGTTTCAATTGTTGTTACTTGTGATAAACCATCTGTAATTGGTTCCTGGTCCATAAACCATCTTATACCTGGTGCTGGTCTACCATCACGTATAATACATCTAACTTGAAATTCTGTACCAGCTTCATATGAACCGTCTGGTGTTCGGGGTCTTGGTAATTCAAGTTCAGGAGCAGCTGGCGATACTAAATATAAAAAATATTTTAAGAATTTATAATTATAATATTTCCAAAAATTGTGTAAAAAACTTACATGCAACTTCCAATTCAAAGAAATTACTAATTTCACCAGATGATACACCACCAGAACAATAAACTCTACCATGATTTTTCTCTGATACTCTTTGTATGGTAACACCACATTGTCCTTTTTCCAAACCTTCACCATAATATTGGAAATTGTTGTCTTGATTTGGTTTATCTTTTCGTAAAACTTTAACACCTTCGCCTGGTATTTCAAATCGACAATAATCAAATGCTTCACCAGATCGACATAGAAGATTTTGTGATTGACCAGCAGTTAATATTATTTTACCAGATGGTTCTGTGCTAATCCTTTGACCAGAAATATTATTCACTGGAAATGATAAAAAAAAAAAAATTATTAAAATTTTTATTTTATTAAATACATATAATATTTATTTATTTTATATTTTATTCTAATCTTGGTTCCCTTCTAAAAATTGATTTTAACAAAATTCAATTATTTAATTGCTCGTTATTTTACTTTGTCTTAAGGAATAAAGTTTTTTGAAATATTTTAACCTAAAATTTCATCAATTAAATTTTTGAGATAAATATTTAATAAATAAATAACAAATAACAAAAACTTTGAAATTTACATATTTCATTAATTTCATTGTAAATCAATTGAACTATGAAATGATAAAACTTTTGCTGGAATGGGGATTACAGGTTTATGTAAATTATAAATACATTTCATATAGAAAATATTTAAATAAAAGTTAAATTTGTTCTAATTGTGTATCTAAACATAGCTAGCTATTATTGAAATCAGATTTTGACTTCTTCAACTTTTGTTACGCATAATTTAAATTCTGTAACGAAATTTTAGCAATTTGGTATTAAAGAAATGAGTCAAAAGTCACAAGATATCAATAAGAAAATTACTAGCAAAAATTATAATTAATATTGTGATTTTAATGTTACTTAGTTTAGTTGGTTGCTCGCTTCGTATGAAGTGGAATATAAAAATCCATGCCTTACGACCAATTATAGGTCCATTTGTACTCTCTCATCGAAGAGATTTTTAACTTTAAATCATTTCGACGTATCCGTAATGGTATTTAGTTAATAATTTAGTTGCGTTACATAAAACTCTAAAGAATAATTCATAAAAAAGTTTTAGGACTAATTTTCCAATGAAAATTCTTCTTATAAACTAAGTAGTCAAAAATCTGCTGTAATTTATTTGAAATGTGAATCATAATTTTCATTTTTGTAATCAATTTTATTAACATAAAAATATCAATAAAACATTTTTTTTATACACCTAAATCAACATGAAAATCCCGTCGAGTTTTGATATTTAAAATTGATTAGATTTTAACTACCATAAAATTACTGTCATTTCATAAATAATCTTTAATCTATCAAAATTTCTTGTACAATTTTTTTCTAAGATTGATTTTTGATTAAACAAATATTTGTAAAAAAAAAAAAAAAAAAAAACAGGTGCCTAAAAATGGCAAAGAAATTGTGAATTTCAATTTAATTGATTGTCGACAGTTTGATTTTATAAAATTTTCTTCAAACACTCCCATAAATTCAATTTATTGGGTTTACAATTCTCCATAGACCAAAAATTTTTTAAAAAATAATTGATAGCTTTTAAAATAATAATTATTATTAAAATTTTGCTTTCCTATTTCTAATATTTTTCACCATTTTTTTTTTGTGACATGAAAGGGTTTGGTTTTTAATTTTTATTTTTAGAAAGTTGTAATATAATATTTTAAAATCATAAACCGCAGAGTTAAATTTAAAATAATTTAATAGAGTAATGATTAATTTTATGATATTATTGCTAAAATTTATTTACAAGTTAACCCATGAAGATACTTTATGTTATCTACCATACTTGAAGAGATTAAATTAAAAAAAACTGTGAAAGTTGTTATAATTAGAAAATTATATGCTATTTTAGTTGTAGGTACAAAATTATATTGATGAATCAAATTAATTATTATTTATGGACTGTAAAATTGTTATAATTTCCTGTTTCAGAAAACCTAATTTAATTTTCGATGGTTTCTTTATATCTAAAATTAATTGCAATTATTTTGTATATAAATGTCATAATTTAGTCAGAAAATAAACATCAGAAATAAAATTTTTGACAGAATATTTTTTAAACAACTTTCTAAACTCGAATTTAAGTAACTTAAATTGTTACTTTCAAAATGCATTTCAGTTTGAAACTAAAATAAAATTTAGAAAGCAAATTACACTGCAACTAATCTATACAGAAAAGATTTAAAGGATCGATTAGTAATTCTGCAGTTTGTTAATTATAAAATTAATTATTATATCAAATTGAACTTTGTAGTCACTACTAAATTTATACACCTTTCTATTTTCTATATTTTACCTATAATTTTAATATAGAACTTTCATTTGAAATCTTATACTAACTAGGATTCGTATTTGACCTAAAAACAATATTTTATTATCAGATTGATCTAATTTTAAAATAGAATGTACCACGATTTTTTTAATAAATCAACAAGTACACTTTTCCTATTTTAAAAGTAATTATTGTGGCCCCATTTTCCTTATTTTAAATATAATACAAAACAAATAAAAAAAGAAGTAAATGCATAAAAAACAACCAGAACAATATTTACGATAAACTCTTTATATAGTTTAACTAGCTAATTGCAATCCATATAAATTTTTAAAACTTGTTAGTTAGAATTAAATTATAGTTTTTATAGCATTTCTCTTTATATTTACACATAGATTTCAGATAAAATACAATTAATTTAACTGCAAATACA
This sequence comes from Rhamphomyia laevipes, assembly GCA_963920725.1. Lineage (NCBI taxonomy): Eukaryota > Metazoa > Arthropoda > Insecta > Diptera > Empididae > Rhamphomyia > Rhamphomyia laevipes. The sequence continues at coordinate 16,688,602 of OY987258.1, forward strand.
AAAAAAAAATGTGTAGACGTGGTCATGAAAGAATCTCTGTCGACCACATTAATTATAGTAAAAATACTATTTAAAAACAAAAAATCGATATAAATTAGAATCGTACTATTTCATATCAAATTGCTACTCTAAGAGCCTATAATGTTGTAGAATTCTTTTGAACAGAAGTAAAATCCCGATTAAAATTAATACATAAATTTCTGAATAAAAAACTAGTAATATTTAGAAGGGAATAAATAAGTCGGTAATGTCTAGAATTTTATCTACAATTAGCTACATTTTGTATCGCTTGTATATTTTATGCACTTGTTTTCCTCGTTTATTTCTTTTATATATGTAATTATGTTAGTACTTTAAAGGAAATTCTAGAAAACTTTTTATACTGTATTTATAGCCCATATATTAAGAACAAAACTGAAATATTTTAGTTGGCTGGTCAATTGTGGGTCATAAAATAAAGGCAGCAAGAAAAAAAAAATCGTCATGGTTTACAGAATTTCTTTGTTTTTGTTATTTCAAATTGCCACAAAAATTTAGAACAACTAGAAAAATATTGAGAACGCAATGTTGCCACTTGTTGCACTAAACAGAAAAGAACTTTTGTTGTACATAATTCTAATAATTAGTCAAAGGACACTGTAAAAAATTATTTTGGTTAATCGTTAAATAATGAGTAATGTAATATCAAATTTATGCATTTATAGAACTTCAGTTTGCATTGACAAATTTAGGGGTTTTGTTTAATAATGAATTATTTCTTAGTAAATTTGTCTTTCTTTAATTCAAATACCTGGCTCCAAAATATTTTGTCAAATGTATGACAGTTGACTGTCAGTTGTAGTAATGAGATTTTAAAAATATCAAATTTTATCGTAAATTCTATGAAATTTTGAGTATAAATTGCTGGAGGCACTGATGAAATATTAATGATCAATTAGATCTGTAGGGTTTCCAATGAAATATTGAATTTGTATGGTTACCACTGAAACATTATTAATATAATTAGATTAAAAATGGTTCAAAATTAGTAAATAAATAACAATAAGCTGTCCGAATGCACAACTAGAATGTCATGTACTAGATTAACTCCAGATATTAACCTAACAATGATCTAACCTTCACAAATGTTTCTTTAAAAAAAATATTAAGAATTAGTTTTGAAGAAAATTATAAAAAAAATTACTTCCTTTTTTTGTGCAGTGTATATTTATTTACAATTTTTCTAAGTAAAGAATCTAGTTTATTTTTTATTTACTTATCCATATTGTCTACCCTTGCAGATTATTTAATAATCACGCAAAAAGTATGAAATTTTTTTGTGACCATAAATGAATTTTCTGTTACAGAAGATTCTTTTCATTCTCGACATAAATATTTTTGTATATATGGAAAAAACAATCTTATTTTTTTTTATATTTATTTAAACTTAGTCAATTATATTGTTAGTTTATAAATTGATATTCCATATATTTATGATCAAGATTAAACATTGTAATTAACCGCAGACGCAGACCTCAGACCAGTTTAATGGAGTTGAAAAATAAATGAAAAATAAAATCTGATTTGTGATTACATGATTTTGTAGCTGGGTTGTCAGAAAATCAATTTTTAAGGCTGTGAATATTCTTAAATATATGAACTAAACGTTATAGATTTAGTATAAAGTGAGTTTTTCAGTGAAAGAACTTGAAAACTTTAATTATTCAATTTGATGCAATATTACTAAAATCAATATTTATTTTCGTTCAAAATCAAGACTTTATCTGTGGATGGATGGAACGATTGAAAGGGGTAAATCTTCGAATGATTTGTGAACTCAGAATTAGGATCATTTTACACCTAAAAACCCCTCATGTTAGACACATTGCTTCGGTTGATGGAGCCATCCTCTCTATTGACAGAACCTTATAAGAAATTACTGTGAAAACTCTGAACTTTTACATCAAAATATGAAGGTGGTTGAGACAGGAACCAAAAAACCCAAACACATATTCAATTTACAAATCGAATTTTGAAAGTATGATTCCTTATTGCCCTATGTTGAACGCCAAGTAAACCGAGCGATATTCAAATTTATTTTCTTCTCTTATTGCTTTCAAATTCTATGGTAATTTTCAAATAAAATTGGGAGAAACGATAGCATAAACTAACAAATAAAATTTCAACTCCAATAAAATTGTTATAAAGTTGAACTCAATTCGAATATTTCATCCAAACCAACCAATCTTCATTTATTTTACTAAAAATCACAAATATTTCTAATATAATTTCGAAATGTGTCTAGAAGATTTGTTTTTGGACCAAATTTTTAATCAACATCAATACAATTTTAACAAAATAAACATAAAATCATCAAAAATATTTTTGCCTTGTTTGATTATTTATATCGTAAACAAATTTAAATATTTTTAGATAAATTTCAAACGTCAAATTTTAAAGTTAAATTAAATTTTCAACAACAACCATTAAAAAATCATAAAAGCATAAATGTATCTGGAAAACAAAAACTGATATTTGATCTAAAAATAATAATTCTATAGAAAATTTCATGAATAAAAAAACCAAATATTGCTAATTCAATTCGCTTCAAAATAAGAGTTTCAAATTTCAATAAATTATAAATAAAATGATTGACTAAGTAAAATTTATAATATCTTAAAGATGCAAATAAGGAAGATATTTAAAAAAAAAATATACTTCAGAGATTAGTAATTTAAGACATTAATTGGAAAATGTTTATAAAATTTATGCAGGTGGTTTAATTTACCGGGGGATCGTCTAATATACACTATCAGAAAAGTGAATTTTTCAAAAAAGATATAATATTACAATATTTAAAATTAAACTAAAATTCAATGTAACTTTATTAATATTACCTAAAAGATTTTATCTATTAAAATTAAAGTTTTTAGTTACATAATCAACACAATAATAATGACACAAAAATATAATAGTCAACATAAAATTTTCATTATAATATAATCAACATTTAATTATTAACTCTTTTATCTAGTCTATACTTTTCAACTAAAGTTTAACCGTGCAAAGTTTTACCCAACCACCAAAACAAAACAAATTTTCTTTAAGAACTTTCTTTACAAAAACACCAGGCAAAATTTTATATGGGTAAATAATTGATGTTTCGATCAAATTATAAAAAATAATCGATATTTACTTTAAAAACTTAATTTCTTTATGAAATTATCATTTACTTTCTACATTGCTGGTGGTGCTATTCAAATCCCTTTTGTCTTTAAAATCACTTCCTTATTGGCTCAATTATCGTATCGTATTATATATACGTAGAATCATTGAGTAATAATCTATATAAGAGAAGTTAATTCCATACACTTTTTTTTCATACCAATTTTTCTAAACAGAATTTTAAAATGATGCTTTTTTTGAATGTATTTGTAATTTTTTTAGATTTATATGTTTGTATTGTACATGTCTTTATGAACATGCATAAGGCAATGACAATACAAAAAACTTGCTCTTTTCTCTATTTTATTAAATCATAAATATACAAGAAAAAGCAACAACGATTGCCAACAATTATTAGCAATTAGCAAACCAACAACAAATACATATTACATCGTGGTTTCTCTATTATTTTGTGTCTTCAGATTGCAAAGAATTTGTAAATTTAAAATATTTTCTAATATTTTATTTCAATTTTATGTATTCTGCTTTACATTCTTAATTTAGTGGTCTTGTAGTTCCTTTTAATATATAATGTGCTAATTCTGTCGGGTTGCGCTAAAAGTCGTTTAATGTTATGTAATAGAATTTTATGTACATAAATCTACTTCTTTAAAATAAGAAAGTAATACTTCTGATTAATTTATTTGGAATTAAAAATTAAAATATTAATACAACTTTTTTTTAACGAATATAAATATATATATATATATATTAAACTTCAGTTTGGTTTTATAATATGTAGTAATAATTTTTGTACATTTTTATTGTTTTTATTATATAAATTAGTTTTTACTCTTATGTATTTTATTAATTGTAGAACTTTCCATTTTATAAATTTTTTTTTTACAATTAAATTTAATTAATACAAGTATAAATTGATTCAATACTTTTAATATATGGTTTTGATGGTCTCCTTTGAATTCCTTCATGAAATTTTTTGATTTTTCAACACATATATCAGTAATAATTTGTTTTAAATTAAAAAGATGGAAATTTTTATAAAAATAATCATCAAATAATTTAAACCATTCAAAGGTTTCACCAAAATATTCATCTGGTGGAGCTTTTAAATTTCCAAAGATATTGGCATAAATGTTGTAGTTTTTCGCAATTATTACTAAATTTTCTGTACTACTGGTTTGTAATTTTTCAGTTTTTAATAATATATTGCAGCATAAATCACAATATGATTTTTAATACAAAAACCAGCAAAATATCGAATTGCTAATTCTTCAAAATGAATTAATGACGTATTTGAATGTAATGATAAATTTGTATCTAAAACTGTAGAAACCATATTTTCCTTTTCATTATTATTTCATTTGCAATTGGACAATCTAATACAATTTCATCAATATGCGAATCCAAGTCATCATTGTCTTCATTGTCTAAGGAATTTATATCTATATATAAATATACAACATAATCCTTTACACAATTTGATAAGGCATTATCATTATAAATGAACCTTAATATAAAAAACACCACACACCCGCTTCAAGTGTTATTAAAAATCCTTTTCTACCTATGAAGTAAAAAATCTATAATCCTTTACTACATGTAATAAAAATCTATTTCTGCATAATATAATAAAAAATATAACAAATACCGCATACAAAATATTCATTCATAAATTTAACCATATACTTCAAAACATAACGCCATAAAAATAATATTTAAAATATGAATGGAAAACCCAAAATTAAAAGCAATTTCGGCTTGGCCGCTCACGTGCAAGGGCACCTTCTAGACCCCCATCAGGAACGGCCCTGAAAAAATTAAAACCCAAATTGTTTTTTTTTTTTTTAAGAAGTAGATTTATGTACATAAAATTCTATTACATAACATTAAACGACTTTTAGCGCAACCCGACAGAATTAGCACATTATATATTAAAAGGAACTACAAGACCACTAAATTAAGAATGTAAAGCAGAATACATAAAATTGAAATAAAATATTAGAAAATATTTTAAATTTACAAATTCTTTGCAATCTGAAGACACAAAATAATAGAGAAACCACGATGTAATATGTATTTGTTGTTGGTTTGCTAATTGCTAATAGTTGTTGGCAATCGTTGTTGCTTTTTCTTGTATATTTATGATTTAATAAAATAGAGAAAAGAGCAAGTTTTTTGTATTGTCATTGCCTTATGGCTTATGCATGTTCATAAAGACATGTACAATACAAACATATAAATCTAAAAAAATTACAAATACATTCAAAAAAAGCATCATTTTAAAATTCTGTTTAGAAAAATTGGTATGAAAAAAAAGTGTATGGAATTAACTTCTCTTATATAGATTATTACTCAATGGTAGAATATATATTGACGAAGCCAAAATATAAACTTTTTATAAACTTAATTTTCTTATTATTCAACTTGAAAATTTGACTATAATCTACAGGGTGTACCAAGATTTACAGGTTATGCTTATAGGTAATTCGTTTCTTGGTTAATTACATGAAAAAAAATCCACTGAAATATTTAAAGTGTAATTCTTTTTTAAAAAAGCTAACGATATTCCATATTCGGAACAGACACGATTGGAAAGATGAATCAATTTTACTCTATGTGTCAGAATGTGAATGAACTATTGGTTGGTTTTTTTATAGGATTAAGTTATTGGAGTGCTGTCGCAAGTAATTTAGAGTAGCTTTGTAATTTTGACATAATAGAATAATTTATTTACACCAACGAACTCTAGTTTTGTTACATTCCATTATTTTTTTTGTAGAAAATATTGACACTTTAAGTCATTTAAAAATTAAATTACAAAATTTCAAAATAGTTGCCGGTCTTTAAACGAATATTATCAAAAATGCTTCTAATTGCACTTTTATCATGAAATTACCCCGGAAATCTCTCATATAACAACTGTCTGTAAGTATACTTAGGACATCCTGTATATAAAATACCTTGTATTTTCTTTTAACATTTTAGATAAAATAGTATATGTTTAAAATTGTTAGGAAACACTTAAATATTAAAAGTAAATTACCTGTTAGTATAGTGCATGGTGAAAGGAAAACTCAATTTTATATTTTATTTTAATCGGTTAGTGTTGGAAAATCGCGCCTTTTCAAAATTATTATACCAAAAGAGTGTTAAATAACATAAATTTAAAATCTATATAATTTTTTTGGTATTTGTATATTATGACTTATAAAGAAAATGAACTTGTAAATTAATTTATGTATAATATAAGATAGAAAATAATGTAAGTATAAAATTAAATTCTATTAAAAGATAAAAGAGAACATTTATAAATATTGATTTTTGTCGACATTTAGTTTTTGATTTAGATTTTAATTACCAGATAATTATTAAGTTATTTTAAAATTGAAGGAAATTTATTGGAATTATATTTTTAAATAAAGTTTTGATTAAATAAAATAAAAATTTTCGATGTACATTAAATAGATTTTTAAGATGGTGTTAATTAAATTATGCAATTAAGTAATTATTGTTTTAGTTTGATTAAATGTAAAATTATGATATATAATTTAAAATAATAAGTATATGGAATAGTAATTGGCAACAATTGAGTATGTATCTTCTTACACTTTTAAGGGTTTAAGAAATTAGCTAAAGATGCCCATTATAGTTATCTTTCAGTGGCATTTATCGCAAGATATGAAAAATAGGTGGTTAATTAGATTTAAAATAAAAAAAATATAATATAATTCATTAATTTAATAGCAAATCCACAACACTTTCGAAAGCGTTATCTAGAAAGTATTAGGTAGACATTCTACTATGTTAATAAAAGTTTGTAAAAGTTTACAACAGGCGAACGGACAGACAGCTATAACTCTTCGAAAAAATGAAAATGAAAAACATAAAAATACATTCAAAAGTGTTTTAACATATAAAAGCTCCTAATAAATAAAACTGACAACAAAACCGTATTTTTATTCCATTTTCAGCAAGTAAAAGCTTTTCCATAATTAATCGTTCCATTTGCATAGTTTACATTAACATATTTCTAGCAACGACCTATTTCAACTTAAACAAAGAATCAAGGTAATAACTTTTTAAATTCTTTGTAATCGTATATAACATTTTTTACATTTGCTGCACGTTCACATTATTCATATATATAAAAACAATAAAATCAATGAAGAAAATATATCGCAAAAAAAAATAATTCTTTGCAGCATAAAAATTGCAAATTCTATAAAAAACCTTGACTAACTAAATATTTTTTATTTTTAATTCAATGGAAATAACATCTATAAACATTATAATAATCTTAAACATAATTTCAAATCTAATATTTATAAGCATTTTGTAAATTTTTATGATTGTCCCAGCATGATTATTTATACATATACAAGCATAATAAAATATTATAGCTTATAAATACAAAATGACTATTTAAAAGATTATTATGATGTATTTATCTGTATATAAATAAATTCCCCATAGTGACACTGTCCATTTGGCACATGAGAAAAATAACAAGGAGAAAAAATAAAAACACCATTCATAATTTGCAAAACCTTTGTTTGCAGAATGACGTCATTTGTCGACAAATAATATCAAAAAAATAATTTTTTTCTTATAACCTAATGTCATTTGCAGGTGCAGGCTTTGAATATTAAAATATCTTTCAGATAAATATTCTTTTGAATTTTAATTTACGATTAAAGAATTCCCAAGCAGTACTAAAAAAAAAAAATGTTGTACTTCTTCTGGGTTGGTGATAATTTTGTTGTTTGGTTCTTAGAATTTGAATGTACGAAATTAAATTCGAATAATTGTGCATTGTCTTTTGCAAAATAATTCATTGGCTAGAAATGACGACAACAACAATGATTTAAAGTTTAGAAAAATACATACATGACTTTTATGAGTTTTCGCAAGTCCGAGAAAATTAATGCAAGTCCGAGAATATTAATGATATTTTTGACCTGGCAAAAAAATTTATTTAAATTTTTAAACGCTTTTATTGCAAAATAAATGTAGAAAAATATTAATTAAAAATTCTCATATAAAGGACGAACTGAAATTGATTTAAAAAAAAAACGGCTCAAATAAATTATTATGCAGTAGTTTTATACAAATGGGCTTTATTTTGTGTAGACAGTTTTATTTGTATATTGTTGTTTCCAAATATACTAATAATTTTATATGGTAAGTTTCAATCTAGATTCTAAACAAAATTTTGTTGTCCAGTGACAAACCTACTGTCCAGGACGCCAAGTACCGCTTTAGCAGAATTCATCATAGATGAAGTTATTTGATATTTCAATATACGGTTTTCCGTAGGCCATTTACTGACGAAATCGTTTAGTTCGTAAAGGTAGATAAGAGATCAATGTCTGGCCCTGGTTAGTACAGGGAACTTCACTTACACATGAAGTTTTCAATTGTTTCTTTTTCATTGGGATATAAACATATTTGTATCGTCAGCCTCAAGTACACTTTCGCCATTTTGTTTTGCATTTGATTTCTCACGCGTTGCAAAATTATGTTGTTTTGGTAACCATTAACTATTTATGTTCAATTAATGTCTAGTGTAACAGAAGCTTATATTTTATTTAACTCTTAATTAGCTTACCAAAATTCGAAGAATAAATATCGAGATACAAAAAAAAATAATTAGCTAATTTTTAATTCAATTCAATTTTCTGTCAATTAATTTATATTTTTATCATACATTTTAATTTTCTGTATAAATCAAATTACTAATTTTCATTCAGCATATTAAATCGATTCCAATTAAAATTTAGGACATATAATTTTTTTTCTCTATATTTTAACATTAAATTTCAACAAATTTAATATCTTTATCATTTTAAATAATTACTTAAGCTGTGAATAATTTTTATTTAACATAAATTTACTTTTATGTATTTTAATTTTTAAATACTATAATAATTATTAAGGTCTTTTCACAAAAAAAAAAATATAGAAGAGAAAGTTATAATGACTTTTTATTTGCAAGATTATTATTAAGACTATTATTATAATGTTAAACAATTTAATTTATAGAAAATGGCAATTAAATATAAGAAAATTCAAAATTTATTACATAAAATATACTAAAATTTATTAGTATTATTTTTGTGAAGTGTCTATTAAATTGAAATTATATAAAATTTATTTTATGTAAAATTATCGTAAATTTCTTTTATTTTAATTGAAATGAATTTGTAAAAGTCATTTTCATAATATTAAAATAATGAGTAATATAAATTTTAATTATATTTAATATTTATAGCATAAAATAAATTTTCTATAAGTAAATTGGATTATATTTTCATAATTAAGAAATAAAAATTAATATAAATTTAAATAAAATTGATTTCAATTGTAATTTCATTGAAAATATTTACAATTCGAATATTTAATAATTAATTTAATGTATAAGATAAATGTATTTTAGCAAGTATTGTAATTAAAAAAAGGTTCGAAAATTTACAGTCGAAAATTAGTATTTCAATTTTACTAACAAATTTTGAAATTTAAATAAATATTTAAATTCGACCGCGAAAATCGATTTCAACCGCAAAAAACTTGCAAAATTAAAAAAGATTAAACTAAATATTCGTATTTTAAATTGTGTAATACTTCATGGTCTCCACACCTAATCGTCATTTTTCGAGTATCTGAAATAATATGCTGATAAATTTTTCAAATAAATAACTAATTAATTGATACTTGCACTATGAATTACAAGATTTTAATTTTACTGAGTATAAATTCAGGCCTGGAATTATCCATATCCCGTCTCGGTACGACTTAATTAGAACTTCTATTTAGAGATAATTTCTGATCTAATATCAAAATTACTATAACAGATAATTTAATCTGTTAATTGTGTCGATAAAAATCAAAGTGCGTTATATTCACTTTAAATCATTTTGCAAAAACAAAAAAAAATTCCCACATCTAAATGGGTTGAGATAAAAAAGTCGTATTTTGTAGGTTGAATAATGATGGAAAGAAAGGAGTTTTGACTATTCTTTTTTAAATATGGCAATAGGCCATGGAACGACAAATGACATATCACACGCAAAAAACACGAAAAGTGGATATAACACACTTTGAATTTTATCGACACAAATTAATATCAATCAATTTTGAAAAGCTCGTGGTCTGTTAATGTGTTTTAACCAATAATTTATAAAATTTCAGATATTACATTTTGATAGTAAGTATCTCTAAAAAAGGCATCGACTTGAAACTTCGTCACAAGACATCAAACTTAAACATTGAACATATAAACATAAAAAATGTCGGGCGCCAACTTTCCAGTTTGGAGATTATTACATTAATTTATATAGCTAAAGTTTTTGGAGAAATTTATATTCATAAAATTTCCATAAAAGTTTCTGACAACGCTTTAAACAATTTATAGAAACCAAGGGTTACGCGGAACACAAGTTGGTAAACATTCTCCTAAATCAATTAGAATATCGCAATCCTTCTAATTCAAACTAAATATATTAAATATAAAATGCTGTATTAATGTATTAACCTGTTCAATAAATCAACTACTCGGTACTAAATAATATCATAAAATTAACATCTAAATAAAATTCTAGTACAAAATGTTATGGAATTAAAATTTTATAAAACTTTTTAAGAGATTAGTATAGTTAGTTTATTTACTATATACTAACAATCTATGTTCATCCATTTGAAACAAAAAAAAGCTGCTAACTAGGGGGAGCAGATAACTCATAGTATGTTGTTTAACAGCGATTTATGTCCAAAAGTTTTTTGTAATTAACATTATCTGTGTAACAAACAGTGGTTTCTTCAAAAATTGCTCATCTTTATTATTTATTGATTTAATTTTATATTTTTATTTGTTTAATAATAAATAATATTATTAAAATAACTATAATAAGTATAAATATGCGTAATCACGAATCCAACCTGTGTACAAAATTTCATTGAAATTGAATAATATTTACCATATGTTCTAGAACATATGAAATATTAATCGGAAATTTTAGCATGGACCCCCTCAGGCTACTAACTTCTACCTTAGTCTACACATGCGTAATCACGAATCCAACCTGTGTACAAAATTTCATTGAAATTGAATAATATTTACCATATGTTCTAGAACATATGAAATATTAATCGGAAATTTAAGCATGGACCCCCTTAGGCTACTAACTTCTACCTTAGTCTACACATGCGTAATCACGAATCCAACCTGTGTACAAAATTTCATTGAAATTGAATAATATTTACCATATGTTCTAGAACATATGAAATATTAATCGGAAATTTTAGCATGGACCCCCTCAGGCTACTAACTTCTACCTTAGTCTACACATGCGTAATCACGAATCCAACCTGTGTACAAAATTTCATTGAAATTGAATAATATTTACCATATGTTCTAGAACATATGAAATATTAATCGGAAATTTTAGCATGGACCCCCTCAGGCTACTAACTTCTACCTTAGTCTACACATGCGTAATCACGAATCCAACCTGTGTACAAAATTTCATTGAAATTGAATAATATTTACCATATGTTCTAGAACATATGAAATATTAATCGGAAATTTTAGCATGGACCCCCTGAAGGTATTAACTTCTAACATGGCCAACACATGCATAATCAGAAGGTCTACCTTTGTGCCAAATTTCATTAAAATCAGATAATAATTACATGCTATAAAACACGTAATTATATAAAATTCGGAAACTAAAACTGTTTTCTAGGAACCCCCTGAAGGTCTCCAAATTTCAGGAGAGCCAACTAGATCCCAAAATTAGCCTATATATAAAATATCTTTGAAATCGGTTAGCAATTACTATATGCTGTAGAACATATGAAAAAAAAAAAATTAAAAATTAAATCGGAAATTTAACATGGACCCCCTAATCCTACTAACCTGTAATTTGGTCAACAAATGTAGAATCATGAACTCAACCTGTGTACCAAATTTCATTGAAATCGGATAATAATTACAAGCTGTAGAGCATAAAGAAAATATTCTTCGGAAACTAAGTTGCTCATATATTAGTTTCCCATGAACGTACTGTACCTACCAACTACAAATTTGTGGAGTATCAAATAGATAACTAAATGAAACTGTGTGTTCAATATCATTGAAATTGGGTGAAAGGTACGGTAGATATAGATAGTTGAACTTATGAAAAGTAATTACGGATTTTTACATGGACCCACTGAAGTATTGACTTCAAATTTTACAGACACCAACTACATACGGAAACTATCATATGTACCAAAATTTATGCTAATTAGATAAAAATTACTATATGCTCTAGAGTATACGAAATTTTAATCGGAAATTTTACCAGGGACCCCCTGAAGTTACAGACCTGTATCTTGGTAGGCTTGTGGACAATCATGATACCTACCTATGTTTTAAATTTCATCCAAATCTGAGACATGAAATTTTTTTTTACATTTTCCCGTAGAACAAAAACACGTAGGTTGCCACATAAATGGGGAAATCTAACATGGTCCCACTGAAAGGATCGATCTCATCTTGTACACGCACCTGCGCGAGGTATGTTAGAGCCTGTGTGCCAAATTTCATTAAAATCGGACAAGCGGTTCTAGGAGATGTTGCTGCGCACATAAAAAGCGTACGCGTACGCGTACGCGTACGCGTCCCCCGGACACTTTTTTTTTTTTGCATTTTCGGACTCCCCGACCTCGGAAACGCCTAGAAAAAAATTTTGAGCGAACTTTTTTTTTTGACCATCCAACCCATCACCAGACTTCATAGTATTTCATACTATTCGTAAAAAATGTATTCCTTACACGTCGCCACCACAAAACTATAGATATAAATATTGAATTCATTCAGGAATTTTAAATTTTATAATCTTTCTTTGGACAAAATACACTCGTAACACAAAATTTCCAACTTATCCCAATAATTTTCTCCGCACTATATAAATAGTCACAATCTCTGTAGGGACTTACAAATTTTCTAACTGACAATGATTATAAAACATGACAAACAATTTATTTATACAATGTTTTTCCTAGCGAGTTTAGAAGGGAAAGTATAAAATAAAAATTTATAGTAAAATTTATTGAATAAAATGAAAAAAATTTATATTCTTCACTCGAATTGTTTCATTTGTGAACGTTAAAATAATTGATTACTTCATTGACCACCATCTGAGTTCTAATATATGTGTCAGTAATAAAAAAAAATGTCGTTTAGTTATTTGTTATTTTGTTGAAAGTAGATTGCACTTTGGTATTAAAATATAAATATCTACAGGTTGCACACACCAGAATTTTGTAATTGTAATAAATTATAATGTAGGGCAGTCCTTTTCAATGTGTGCCCAGGTGTGGCATTATACTATTGAGGATATTTTTTTTTGCCATTAGCTATATTATTTATGCATTTAATTCACTTAATATATTTTTATGTTATTTATTCAGTGTTATTCCAGTGACAAAGTGTACAGTAAAATTATTTTTACTTTTTCGAATTAAATAAATTTTATTTTATTATCTTAAAAATTTTAGGTTAAATTGAATAAAATTACAGCAGTTCAGGTTGTATTTTTTATTAGTAACTTACTACTTATTTAAAGGAAATATTATTAGGCTTTCACGAAGCAAAAATAAAGTTAAAACAAGCTTGCCATCTCGTGAACTTTATTAAAGCTAACTGAGTGTTTTTAGCTGCTTATTATTAATATTATCAGCTGAGTTTGACGTTTGACAGTAGTTGTACCATTAAATTCTGTTCAGTTTCTGAAAATTTTAATAACCATAAAGTTAATCACTTTTAAACAAACCTTGGGCTATGAACCTTGATTTTAACTTTTTGTCATTTGGCAGTAAGTTTGTTGTCATTTGGTATTCAGCTAAATTTTATTTACACCGATAATTCTACTTAAACTTAATTTACTTTACGAAAACGGATATTCGATAAATGTTTAGCAATTATTTACCATTTTGTTTATAACTTTTACTGAAACAAATTAACATGTCTAATAGGTCTATGAACTTTCTTTTACATACTCTTTAGGTAATTTTTTTTAAATGTTTACGCTTTTTTGAGATGAAGTACGAATTTGTGTAGATTAAAAGAAAACAAGATTATTTTCATTATTCAGTCATTTGTGAAAAAAAAAATCATTGGAAAAAGTGTTAATTTGTCTTGTCTATCCATTAAAACTTCTTTTGCCAATATACATAATATATATATAAATAGTTAGATACAATTACATCAATAACCATGTGATTGTTTACTTTCAAAAATTTATACGAAGCTTAGCTTCAATTGACCAGAAAATCAGTTTTGTAATTTTATGCTCTAAAAATTTCAACGAAAAAATTATTTAGCAAATCAACATCGTCGTCAATGAAAAAATGGAAAAAAATGATAATTTGAGATTTTCGAGATGAAAACTAAAAGTTTTTATTGAAAATTTCAATTTTCTTTGTACAAAAGTGTAAGAGTTTAACTCTGTAGAAAATGTTTATTGAAATAATCATTTTTTAGAAAAAAAAATTGAAAGTTACAAAGTTTCTTAATGTGGAGGCAGAATCCTTTGGCATAATATGAATTCATATTTGAGACAAATTATAGGTAGAAAAGAATCCTTTGGTGATATCTCAGCACTATCAAATATTTTATAGATAATGTAAAGCAGCTTTTATTTGAGTTTAAATTTCATATCAACTGATACCACATAAATATTGGAATTCCTTTCCTCTGATGGGAAATATTTAAAATACTTTAATTATTGGTCACCTCAAGTGTCAATAAAACAATTTGATGAAGCTGTTCTGACAAAATTTAACATGCAAAACGTTCCATATTTTATTTTCCTGTTAAATATATAAATAACTTGCAAATTTTGTTATTAAAGAAATTAAAATTTAAAGATTCGAACAATTTAATCTTTATTTTAAAATTTGGCTGAAATTCGTATTTGTTATTTAACCCTGAACTTAATAATTGGTGTTGTCATTGAATTAACTCTCAATGAAATTTCAAAAAATCTACAATTCACTTTGTTTTTTACAATATTTTTGTACCTTCTCGTAAATTTATTTAATATTTTATGATACCCCGCTAAAAAAACAAACATTTTAAGAAAAAAAAATGAATTGGTTTACAAATTATTAATGTTATTAAAATGATAAAAAATGAAATAATGAAATTGAATCATGGGTTATCCAAAAATGGACCATATCAATAATGAAAAAGGTGAAAATCGTGACTAAAATATATTTTTCGCGTGCAAATTTTAGACAAACAAAAATAATATTGATAAGGTCAAAAAAAAATATTAAATATGAGAATCTAAAATATTCATAAAATATAGTAATCAGAAAACATAAACATAAAAATTTCATCAGGTAAAATATATATACAAAATTTTGTTTAACACTATCCGAACTTCAGAATAAAAGTATTAGTGTACAGAGGGAAATTGGATCTTGATTTGAATCATACTAATCATTTTTAGATGACTAACGCATGTTGTTCATTGATTACAGCAACGTCTAACCAAAGTAAAAGGAAATAAAATTAGAACTTTGAATTTTCTATTTAGTATCGAAAACAAATTGCCTTCAGTGAAGTGGTGGCATACTTGAGATTGAGACAGTAATGGTTTGGTTGACTTACAATTTACGTATATGAGATTACCCAGAAGAAAATCATATAATTTTCCAACATTTTTCATAAAAACTTAATACCAACAAAATTTATTAAAATTGTCATTTCATATTTATGACAGATGGATTTGTAATATGGGAAATTCGGAATGTACAACATTGAAAATTTTTTCTAATCAAATTAAAAGATTTTATGATAAGTGATTTACATTTTGATTAAATTCACTTTTCGTTAAGGTTTTTGTGTATTTCTCGAGTGATAAGCAAAAATTATTCGTTTTTATTGTAATTTCACAATAAATTAAACAGAAATGGATAACAAATTTTGTATCTTTTCGATAATTCTTTTTGTAACATTCCAAATAACATAAATATTTACATTCTTTCGTATAAATAATTGAATATTTAATTGAAAAAAAAATTGGAAATTTTGTAAATTAACCAGAACAATTTTTTGTTGTTGATGGTTAACGAATATTTTGACCATTAATTTATTTTTTATAGGGGAAATACAATTTTAATTGATAAAAATTGTTTGTGATTCAAAATCGACCGTTAATAAATAATTAATCATTTTCAATCAATTAGGAAATTAAGACTAAAAAAGCAGATATTTTTTATAACAAAATTTCTTTTTTTTTTAAAAAAAATATTATAAATTGGCACCAATTAATTTAATTAGTGTTTTTTTTTAGATGATTATGTTGCTTGAATTTTTCTTGATGTATATAAAATAATTTGACAGTTAATCAGTCAAAATTATTGGAACTTAACTAATTAATTTATTTAATTTAAAATTATATATAGAAAAAAATCTTTCTAACCTACTTTTATTTAACTACTTTAACCGTACATAATCAATAATTTAACTTTTTAATTTTATTGTGATTTTAATCTTTGGTATTTATGCTAAAGAGGGAATCGAATTTATTAGTAGAAGATATGTAGCAAAATCATACTGACATTTTCAGTAAAAACGTATTGATATCTCAATTACAAATTGTTGAAGTTTATGTAAAATAATATTGAATATTATAATAAATAATTTGCTAAAGTTTGTTAAACAAGGATTTCATAATACTTGTAAAATAAATAATTAAGTAAAAAGATTGTCCGTAATATTAAATGACCTAAACTAGTATCCTTCAGACTTCAGACCATTATATAAAATGGAAGTTAATTTAATTTATAATTTAAAGACTTTTATGTAACAAATTATATTTAAAGACTTTACATCTGAAGGCTTATAACTAATTTATATCTACATCCATTTTCTGCAGCTATGATCTATAATTAAATTAATATTCGTAATTCTAAAGAAAATATAAAATATTTCTATATTTAAAATTAAATTATGATACTGGAGTCACCATCAGAAAAAGGATAGAAATAGAAAATAAAAATAGAAATAGAAAGTCAAAATAAGATAATCTTTAATTCTGACTGATGAATACCCTTCAATTTTTAGGACTAACTGAATGCTATAATTACATATAGAATAATTGATAATCGAATTCAAAGGGTCAATTTACAAAAATTACATATTCCTAATAGAAATAAATTAGTGCCTATATTTAGAGGACACGATATTATTAGTATATGCTCGTTTCTGTACCCTATCTCTCCGAAATATGAACAATCTTTTAAGAACAAACTTTTAAAAATACCTTTATAATTTCTATGTATTTACTTTATCTCTTCGGTATTAATTATTTAACAAAACATAACCTCGAAAATATTTTTTAATAATTTTTAAATGCCCATAGGTCATTACAATTTCTAATTGAAAAATAAAATTCAATTTCATGGTTTAAGTTTTTATTATTTAAAAACACAAATTCGTCTATCAATTTCACAGTTGCAAATATATATAGTAAAAACCGAACACCTTCAATCAAATATTTATGATATTTAGGTCAAAGTTTATGACTAGCAAGTATAAAAAAATAATACAATATTAAAAGATATAAAATTATTAACCGTTTTTTTGTTTCTAAATCATAAACACTGATTCTCAGGTTCTCACATCAGATACAAAAATTTCTTTTATAAATTTTCTATATTTGGAAGACTATGAACCAACTAAATTTAACATAAATTCTGATGTTTTAAATATGTTTATTTTTTCCTTGTAAATATTCAACCAAAATAAAAAATGCTAATCAAAAATATTTTAAAATTTAAATTTACATTTTTTTCTTCAAAAAAATGATTTATCATGGAATTTATATAGTAAATTACCTGTAAAAATTACATTTTTATTTCAGTTAATCAATTATTATGATGTTAAATTGTACCAAAAACAATTTTTTTTGGTGATAATTGAAAAATAGTGTAGCTAAAAAATATGATATATCATAAAAATAATATTAGCAAAAAACTACAATAAAAACTTTCGTATTATGTCGTAGCTGAAAAACAGCGGGTCATTGGTCTTATGTTTTGGGTCGTTGTGGTGAATAAAATTATTTCATATATACTCAAATGGCGGGTCTCAAATGGTGCCAAGAGGAATTTTCAAATATTCTACAAAATTATATGTTTTTATATATTTTTTTTATGACAAATTTTATTATTGGACAAAATTCATAAAAATAAAAACTGCTAAGTTAATTTATAGTCCACGCACAGGTGAATTTAATGTTAAAGAATTATAGTTTTGCACGACAAATAAATTATTTTGCTAACTCAATTATTATTGTTTTCATGTACAATACTACATAGTTATTTTTTATGAGTAGTTAGCTAGGAGTGTTGCTTTGGACTTGACCTAAAAAAAATTGATTTCGCTGGGCGTTTTTAAGGTCGGATAGTCCGGAAATGCAATGAAAAATGAATCGGCGTACTCGTATTTGAGGAAAACTATAAAATTTGAATTAAATTTGGTATACTAGTTAGTTTTATGATTTGGCACGTGCATGACCCATTAGAGGTATGTAGCGTTAAGGAGAGTCTATGCTAAAATTTCCGCTTAATATTTCATATATTGGTGCCTGTAAAAACAAGTAGTTCACTGAGTTTACGTTAAAATCTCCAATTATATTTAAAAATTCAATGCTCTTCTACATTATAAAGCAATTATTGTTACCTGATTTTAATGACGTTTCACACAGAGATAGATTTTGTCAATTTATAACCGGTAGCTGCAGTCCTGTCATAGAAAAGTAATAGTAGTTTAGTTTCCGAAACATATTTTATTTCTTTTCTAATCTAACGCATTTAATTATTATCCGATTTCAATGAATTTTTGTACACAGGTTGGGTTCAACCCAACCGGGAAATTTACGGAGTCCTCATCAAAATTTCGAATTATATAAAATACAAAAAGAAGTCAATTTTCTAACAAATCAGTGTCGGTAAGTATATTATTAATTGCAAAGCTGTGTTGGTCATAAATCACTATTGAGCATAACTACGAGTTATCCGATCCCCCAAATTTTATTTTAGTTTTTTTTTTATACCTGAATGTCTACCTGGGTAATTTACAGTTTATAATCGCTATTGTGGTAATGGGGCTAATAAACAAAGATGGAATATATTATTAAAACTGTATAAAATAATGTTGGAAATTGAATTGAAAATTGATTGTTTTTTTTGGTGTCCCACAATTAAATTAAATGATTTAAGGCTTTTTATTTTATGTAGTAATTTGTTAGTTAGTTAATTTAAATAGTTTTGGAATTTACTTCAATTATTTCGTTATGTGTTAGAATTCTGGTTTAGATATTCGGTTTTATGAAAATTTCGGTTGAAAATAAATATTTATGATAGTGGTTGGAAAAAATAGCTTTCAAAATTTAATTATGGTTTTAAATTAATATAATTAATTTAACTACATTATTTCACTGTATTTATTATTAGGTAAATAAGAATTTATTAAACAACTAATATTATTAGATTATAGCTTAAATTGGATACGTTAAGGCTGTATAATTCTTCACATCATTCTAAAAGATCTATTGTGTATTCTGTATTGGCCAGTTTGCAGGCTCTAGGTTTACAATTGAAAAAAATAGATTGATTACACAATTTCTCATTTATCCGAAAAGTTACCGCAAAAACATTACATTTTAGTAAAGAAAATAAAGATGTAAATTCTTTGAGATTTATTCTCAATTTGGAAAATTAATGTATTCAGTAATTTTTGTACTGATAAATACAATTAATCTATATAATAAATTAAGTTATTCTTTAATTAATAAAAATAATGTAATTCCCTTCCAAGCGATCAATATCGTTATGAACTGTATTAATTTGATAATTACAATGAGAAATATGTCGAATTATTTTAATCATTTCTAATTTATCGAAATCTTCAGATTTTTAAAGCCAATTTTTTAGATAAATTCAGTTTGATTAAAGAATTTAATTAGTTTGGAAAAATGTCGAATATTTTCATCCAATATTTCTTACATATAAAAAAATTATTTTCAATGTTTTAATCGAAAAATGGATTTTTATCTTCGTTTACCCGATCCTCCAGTGGTCATTGCAAACTTTTTGAATGACTTTTCCATTCAATATTCCTGAACACAATTTTTATTCAAATCAGCTAAAGCACGATTTTAAATACCACTAATATTAATATTATTAAAATTTACTAAAATATATAAATATTTAATACAAACTACTTAGGAATCATAATTTCTCATCAAAATCCATTTTACTAATGAAGATTTTCCAAAATTTACCTGAAATTAAACAAAAAAAAAAAAAGAAAATTAAAATTTTGTTATAAAGAATTATTTTTTATAAATATTTTATAAATTAAATATTTTTATATTCATGGAAATCAGCTAATTAAATTATTTACTTTTTATGATTTTATTATTTATGCCATTTTCATTACAAAAAAAAAATTCTATGTAATTTTAGGTTTCCCTTTAAAAAAACCAACAGAAACCATAAAAAGTGAAGTGCCAAAAAATATGAAAGATTTCTTTTTAATGATATTAAATCGTCCAAATTTGGTAAATTAAAGATTTATTCGATTTTTTACTATAATAAATTCTTTCCTTACTGAAATAAGAAAGTTTTATTTGTTCTCTTGCTAAATCAAATTTTACCAATCACTTGACCCACTTTCAAATACTGAAATATTTTAACCAAGAATTTTTTTTTTTTATTATTTATCATAAATCTATTTTGTAAAATTATTTTTATTGATAATTTTATTAAAATATATAAAATTATTTGGTTTCTTATTTTATATTTAGTTATGGGTTCATTGAAATTTTGCAATTATGAAAGTTATTTAAAATAATTTTATAGAAATTAAACTTAATTATATATCAATACTATTTGGAAATGATGAAATTATTTTCATTTTTTACCGACATTTAATAATTATGTTAAAACTTTTCCTATAAATAATTGAAAATTATATTAAGCAAATGTAAAATTATATATAATTATCCAAAATAAACTTTTCCAAAATAAAATTATATAATTTTAAGTTTGGAAAATGGAAATAGTTTCAATTTTAATTTTATTTAAACTACTTATAAGAAAAAATTCAAAAATTTCAATTAATAAAATTGTGAATTGGTTTTGTAAACAGTTTATTAAATTACCCTCTGTCAATTATATTCTTTTTTAAAGATATTTATGGTATTATTAAATCGGAAAAAGGTTTAAAGAAATATTTCTGTAATCCATGATAAATACAATAATATAATTTTCCTTTTCTTAAGAACTTTTAAATTTAAATTTTATATATTTAATTTAATTTATTATTCAATAAAAAAAATCTGAATCGTTTCAAAGATATCTTGAAAATTTGGAATCAAATTTTCAATTTAATTTTCATTAAAATACTAACATTCTGTATACGTCTAAATTTTGGTGCACAAAAATTCAATTTCAAATCTTATGACTTGAATTTAATTAACATACGAAAAAAAATTATCAAATTAAATTGTAATTATGCATATGGAAATAATTAAAAGAACCGCATTATAAAGAAACCACCTTTAAGGTAACCTGTTAAACAAGAAAATGTTTAGCATTTATAACCTCAAAAATTAAATTGTCATTCGTCGTTTTCAGAAACTTAAAAGCGTACTTTACTTTATATACACTTTAAATATTTGCATTTTGTTTTATATACCTCGAGCACAAAAAAAAAACTATCAAAATCTTACAGAGACTCATATGAACATAAAGTCATTTAAATGTTTAACATAATAATAATGTATATATATATAATTTTATTAAATCAATGAAAAAGGATATATACGACAATAACAACAACATTTTATATAATTTGTATTATTTTACATATAAACAGTACTATACAAAAATAGTTTTCCTATGTTTTTAACATAATATTTTGTATACAAGAACATTATTATTATTATCATACACACTACACAACATATAATACATAAGTGGGATGATATACACGACATATATCCTTAACTAAACGATTTTAAAATATTTCAATCCTTTTTGCACATATATTTTTTAGATCACGTGCATCCGCAATATTACAAACAAAGTAAAGCCAAAGAAAAATATGACTTTTAAAATGACTGCAAAAAGACGATTATGTTTAAAATATGTGATTATTTTCATTAAACATAAAGCATGCATGCAAGGATCTTAGAGTATGCTTCACTAAAATTGTTTTTTTTTATTTATTTATTTTGTTGTTGTTGTTATTGTTTTTGTAGATAAAAATCAAATAAAGGATATATTAAAGAGATTTATATTAAATATATATTATTATTATTATATAAAATGTTCTTTTTTTAGTGATGCCACAGTTTAATTTTTGGTTCTATGCAAGATGTGAGCTATTTTTCTATAAGAAAATATGATTTTGATTTTTTTTTTCGTATAGTTGTTTCATCAAAATTTTACATCATCTTTTATATTTTTTTGATATTTATGGATAGCTATTTATATATTTTTAAAATGATATTAAATAAGAAATTTGAGATAAAGGAAATATGAACAGATTGCATGCAACAGGATAAATCTAACAAGTTATAAAATATAATAGTAAAATTTACTATAACAATATTTTATGTTGCTATGATATTATACCCTTTTGTATTATGTACATTGCATAATAATTTCATATTTGATTTTAACATTATTATTAAATTTAAGGATTTTTTTTTTAGTTAAATCAATTTTGTATAAAAATATATTATTAATAAAATGAATTTTCTATCTTTATAATCATATCAATTTACATTTTTAAAAAAATATTGATTATTATATTATAGAAATTGATAAAAGGTACAAAATATTAGTTTAGTTAGTAATTGCTATCCTTTATCATGATATTGAAGTATTTAATAATTATATAGCATTTTGAAGTCAAAGCTTGTCATTTTATATGTCAGCCTTTTTCGAAATCAAATTATAGTATTTTTTTAATGGTTATTTAATTAAATGGTATATACAGCATGAAATTGGTTATATAAAAACAATAGAAAATAAATATTTGAATTGACATTTCTATGACATTAACTAGAAATTAGGAAATATTTAAACTTTAAACGACTACTTTTAGTTGAAAAATATCAATTTGATTAGGAAATACTATAATTTGACTTGGAATTATATAATTTATATAAAGTTTAAATAATCTGTACTTTGTTAAATTTAAGTTAACTCTGATTTAGTTAAGAAGTTTATCTTCTATATATTTATATATGAAAGTAAGTTAAATAGAAATGACTTAATTAAACTAATTTATAGTTTAATAAAATTTTACATATATGTAAATAATATTTCTCATTAATATTTGTAAAATAAATTGACTAAATAATTGGAAAATTATTGGCTAATGTGCAGAAAACCAAAAATTGCTTTTCACTTGAAGCATACACTTCAAAATGTTTTCGTCTTGTGAATGGAAGATTTGAAAAATTATTGGTTTTAGTAAATTGTTTAATTTTCAGAAGCATTTTTACAATTTTGAAATAATTCTAATCCTAATTTTTTTTTATAGCTTGTTACGAATATGATCATAAAGGACCAAAACATAAGAAGTTGATAGATAAATTTTGTCCAAAAAATAAAATTTCAATTAATTATAGAGTTATGCAAAAATTACTTGATGTTTACACTATTCAAATAGTAAAATATAAAAACCACAATAAAATTTAATGTAAAATAATTATATCTTTAATAATTTCATATAATTGCCTGTGTTTTTTTCATTTAAAAAGCTAATATTTAATTATGTATCTATTATGCGAAAACATAATTTTTACTTAACATAATTTTAAATAATACAAAGCTAAAACACAGTGTGTGCCATATGCAATTCAATACAATTGCTCGTATTACACAATTAATTTTTACTTGAGCCTGAGAAGGTGATGGCAAATCATTCGGAATTTTTACATTCAATAGATAAACCACCAAAACATAATAAAAAAAAGTGTAGAAATGAAACAATAACAATTTCTTAAGTTTAAGTATATAATAATTTAATAATTATATATACAAATATATGTAAAGTTAATAATAGTTTCATTCAATATTTAAGCTTGTTATGCTTATTTCCTAACACTTTATAATTTCGCCCTCTTTCGCATTCAACATTAACAAAAAAAAAATAGGAAATTTAATGTTTAAAAATGGCAAAAAAATAATAAACAATAATAAAAAAAAAACTATTACACCATAAATTTTATAAAAACCAACAACAATTTAGTGACTTGCTGGGTCTAGCGCATAGAATTTTAACATAACATATTTTTTTTTATTGTAAATCTTTGTCATATTTTGCTTATCTACTCTTTAAGCTAAATAGTGTACAGTCGACGTTCAATGCTCGGTATAATTAGGCCGATGACCTAAACTCAAGAGTTTAATTTATATCTGTTTTTTTTTTTTTTGTTTTTTTTATATGGAATTATGCTATGCTTAACATATATTTATTAGCTTGTATTCATTACACGTAAGCCACGTTTATGGGCCAGTATTTATTAAGTCTTTTCGGCATTTTTTTTGTGTAACGGCTAACATACTTGTTAGTCACTTGATTATTATGATAGTTGGGGTTTTAATGTTTTTAAATATAAAATTTAAATTATTTACAGTATTCATAGAAATAAATAGTCGCTGGGCTGGGAAGTGAACAACTTTATTAAATTTATTTAAATTTATTATTATTACTAATTATTTTAGTAGACAATGAAATTTATGTTTCTCGTTTTGCAATAATATATCAAAAATTTTGATTTATATAAATAAAAAGATGAATTAATAAATTTGATATTACATTTATTTATTAAAGATATTATTCACTTAATTGAAAACGTTACAGCACTAATTTTTATAGGGATTAGTCCTTACAGTAATTACAATATTGGGGCAACGCTTGGGCTGACACAGTCTTCCACATTTTGGAGGATGTGAAGAGGACGAAGAACCCTGGAGCATGTTTTGTGTAATTGTCCTGCTGTCAGGCACAGGAGTTTTAAATTTTTTAAATGTCATTTTATAACAAGTCTTTTTAAGGCTGGGGAAATAAATCTTGAAAATAGGATGGGCTGACGTTATTTAAAAAAAAAATGATTATATGCCAGTAATAGAATACAGCCTTACGTGAAGGTCTTTGTGATCTTCCAACCAACTACACTGTTATAGTGAGATTGAGCGATTGACAAATTGTAGAATTTTAATCATTTTTCAAGTGGAATTACTAGAAATTAAATTTTAAAAATATAAATATATGAAATACACTAACTTAATAAGTTTCTAAAAAATGTTGCTGCTACATTAATTATCCGTAATATTGATTTAAAACATTGTTGCAAAATGTAACCCAAAACTTTAAATTTATTATGTTTATATCTATTTCAATATATTTTTAGTTTTAATTCTTCTTGACATAATAAGCGTTTTTAGCGTATGTAACTTAATACTAAGCAAGATTGTTTAGTATTTCTATCGAATATTATTATATAGTTTGTTACATTTTTATAATATGAAGTTGGTTTAGGGGTTAATCATCTAAATCCTTTAACGTTAGTTGACGATCAATTCAAATTAATAAATTTCTAAGTTTAATATGAAAATTCTAGTGTTTTTCCCAACATTTATAAATTTGAATGATTATAATACTTAAATATTATGTAAAGTCAAAAATGCTCTCGTATACAGTCAGGTTTTTGCGATTACGAATGATTAAATATTCATTCAACTACTATAAAATTTTAAATCTACTGATTTATAATAATTTAAAATCAATTTTTGATATTCTTTTTATATACGTAATTTTAGTTAAAAAATATATAACATATTTCAATTCAATAACACGTCCACAAAACTTAATATTTAAATAGATTGATTAAAAATCCCATCACGATTACAAATTTTTATGTAATTTCCAGATTAATAGAAAATGCGATTTTTCAAATAATATTGATTTTCTGTATTAGTTTTATAGTTTGTACATAAAATGTATGAAAATATTGAGTTACGTTTTGAAAATAATGAAGGTTCTAGTTGGTTCATGAGTTTTATAATTCAATTATATTTATAAATTATTATTTATCTTAGTAATTTTAAGCTGTTCTTATTCTTAATACAAGCGAAATTCAATCGTAATAATTAATAATTTAAGGACATTACATCAAAAGTTAAATGTTAACCAATCTAATACGATAAAAAATGTATGTTGCATGAAAAATTTATTTTTATGATTTATATCATGACATTTTAACTTTTTTTTATTATTTTACCAATTTTTATTATTTTGGATTTATTAATTTAAATTTTGCAATTATACTTATCAGAATTAATCACTAAAAATCCTTAATACATTTTTTGTGGATATATAAAATAATTTTATGACTAAATATATCATGGAAATTTTTAATTTAAATTTTAAATTGGCACAACATTTGAATACCATTCCATTTTTATGTTTTTAGAAATCACTCTGTCCAATTTTCAATATTTCTGAAGAATGTTATATCAATTATAATTAAAGATCTATCTAGTCTAGATCTTTCATACATATATTTATATTAATATCTCGTCGCTCATATGTAATATTAATATTTGAATAAGGAAAAATCATTTGAAATTATTATCATCTAAAATTAATATTTTATTATATGTTATATAAAATTACATATGTTTTTATGATATTTTGATGAAGCTGATGCTTCATATAAATTCAAACACAATTATTACATAAATTTCAGTTCGATTTCGTCCCCAGAACGGATGACAAAGTTAAGAATTTACTTTAAAATTTTGGTCATCTAAATTTCACTATAAATCAAACTAAATTGCAAGGAATTTTGTAAATTTCTATTTCTATAATTTCTTATATTAATATTTTTTGTACATAATTTAGTAAATTTGTTTAAAGTATCTTTTTTTTTATATAAAAAGTTCAAGGTTTAATTTAATTTTTTTTTCTTTAATTTTTCTATAAATTGTACTTTTAATACAGAATAAAATGAACTACTTTTAATATAAAGTGAATTATTTTTATTAATTATAATTAAGAATAATTTTGGTTTGAAATTTTTTTTTGGAATAAATATTTTAATAATATTATTTGTGGTGGTTGATAAGAAAATTTAGGAAAAAAAGGCGGAAATTAATAGTGACCCCTGAAAAGAAATATAGAAAGAAGATCACACTATTTTCAACTGATAAAGATATTTTTAGATTTTTTATTTTGTGGTTAATCTATCCAAAACTCCTTTCATAGAAAATAATCCGAAAAATTCATAAGAAAATATTTTAGTTGAAGTTTTAATGTTTCATTGAACAGAAGTGGTTTTAATTGTGTATTAATTAAATAAATTAAATAAAATAGTGAAAAATTAAATTTAATTTAATTATATCAAAAATTATGTCATTTAATTTACAATAGTGAAAATTGATAATAATACCAAAATATTGAAAAAATTCAAATGTTAAAATTGTGATAAAGAAATTAATTATTATATAAAAATGAAAAAGAAACATTTAATGTTAATTATTTTAAATGTTTTTGCATTTGTGATTTTAAATAGTGCTGCTGAAATTAATAATAATAATAATTTACCAAAAAAATTAAAAACTAGAAAATCATCATCAAAATTATCAACAAGACGTAAAGATTTATTTTTAAATAAACCACAATCAGATCCACCACAAGTTGATGAAGATGAAAAAGATGAAATTTATGATAATTATGATGAGGATTATGATATAGGTAAAAATATAATTGAAACGAAATATATGTAAATTATAAAAATATTTATATAATCGAAAAAAAAAAAACGATTCTATTCAAATTTGAATTCAACTATAGAAATTAGCATCAATTTTATCAATATTAAATTTACAAAAAACAACATTTCACAATCTTTTCAGTTCCTAATTTGAACTCTGCTTTTTCAATTCACATACATAGTTTCTAAATATACATACAATTTTTTTTTTCATTTAGCATTGAGGTCTAAATACATTTCAAAATAATCATCAAATATTTCAAACATAATTTTGAATTTTTTTGGGGGTTATCTGCCTTTGGCAATTTTGTATTATATAAAAATTAACACTTTGGTCTGGCATAGTCATAAGATTAAGAAAAACTATAATATGAGAGTTTTAAAAATTCAAAATTTATTTCTATTTGCATTATAATTCCCAATTCAATTGAAAATTATAAAGCGGATTTTCAATTAAATATTATAAAATTTACTTATATACACCGAAAGCTTAAATATATATACGTAAATCAATTGAAACTTGAATTGTGAAATTATTGCTTAAGGGATAAATATGATTTGAAAAAATTGCTATTGAAAATTTGAATAAATACTTATTCAGCATAAATAATAAATGACATTAAGATGGCATCATAATAAATTTGAAGGTGTGAACAAATCAAAGTCTTTTTGGCATACTATCTCACTATTACTGACTAAGCTAAAGCAAAATTATAATTGATTGCATCAAAGATGATTTTATAATATTTAGGTCTTGTTAGGTTAGAAATTAAGACTGAATACTAGCAGAGTACAAATCATATAAATTTCGTAGCCAATAATAAACACAAAATACGCTAAAGGATTCTGTGCACTTTCTATATCATTATTATTTGTATGTGACAATTTATTTTTGTGCTATATAAAAATTGTGTAATTTTGATAAATTATTCTTCTTCTTTGGTGATGCAAATTAATCAGTCAATTAATTTCCCATCATTTTCAATATTTCATAGCCTCCAACATTATTTCAATTATATGCAAAAAAAAATTCAACAAAAAAAAAAACAGATAATAAAAATATACTTTTCATTTTCATAAATAAATAAAGAGGGTCAGTTACATTGAATAAATTACAGAGTGATTCAATAATTTACAAATTATATAAATAATTATAAATTAATTTTATTTAGGAAATCAGTTAAATGGTGACATAAATAACAACAATTTTAACCAACCAGTTGACGAATTACCAACAAGTAAGAAATAATAAAAGAAAAAAAAATATTTTGTTAATAATTTTCGTTTTTCTTTTTTTTTTTATTAAATTAAATTCATAAGTGGCACCAATAAGAGCTACGACTGCTAGAATTCCAAGCGAAAATATAATTAGTTCATTTGAATGTTATCATCAAGGCAAAATGTATCGAGCGAATGAAGTATTTGAAACTAGAGATAATACTGGTTGCGCTACCTGCCGATGTATAAATGGACAAATCCAATGTAATGCAATACGATGTACTGATGAAAGAACAACATATCGACCAGTAACTTCAGCACAACCGACACCAACCCGAGCAACTTTACCAACTAAGCCGATTTCAACGACACAAGCGCCTATAACTGAACGAAATTCTGAAGTGGGTGCAAGTGGAATTGGAGCAAGAGGTGAACATGGTTATGGTGGTGCACCAGGTTATCCAGGAGAATCTGGAACACCAGGCATTCCTGGTAATCCAGGAATACCAGGATCACCAGGTCCACCAGGACCAGTTCCCGATATGAGTTATTATACACATCAACTGGCTGATGTATTATCTAGCAACGATAAAGGTCCCGGAGCTCCAGCATTTGTACCCGAACAATTTCAGTACCTTCAAGCTTCAGTTGGTCCAGTTGGACCAAGAGGACCACCGGGTGGAGAAGGACCGTCTGGGCCACAGGGTTTTCAAGTACTAAACATATATTTTTATTACAATTATTTTTTTCTCATAGTTTATTTTAGGGAGTAAGAGGTGAACCAGGTGAACCTGGTATAACCGGATCAACTGGACCAGCTGGTCCTCCTGGATTACCAGGAGCTTCAGGTAAAGATGGAGCAGCAGGAGAAGATGGAGAAGTGGGCCAGCCAGGTATTGCTGGAACACCAGGTCCAAGAGGTCTTCCTGGAATGCCAGGTATATCAAATTTATAATAAAAGATAATAGGGTTTAATACATTTAAATAAAATTATAGGTTTGTCTGGCGGAAAGGGTCACAGAGGTTTCCCTGGACTAGATGGTGCAAAAGGAGATATTGGTGCTGCCGGTGAAAAAGGATCCACTGGATCCATGGGACCGATGGGTTCTAATGGACCAATTGTAAGTATAATGCATTTAATTATGAGCAATATTTAATGTTACCAAAAAGGGACCGGCTGGAGCTCGCGGAGAAAGAGGAAGAGAAGGTCCACCTGGAACTCCTGGAAGTAGAGGCATTGATGGAATACCTGGTCCACCGGGGCAACCTGGATCATCGGGTAAATCTGGACCACCTGGTTTTCCAGGTAGTCCTGGTGTTAAAGGTGATATGGGATCGCTTGGTCCAAAAGGTGACCAAGGTCTTCAGGGTCCACGTGGCGAGTCTGGAAGACCTGGTGTGGCAGGGGAAACAGGTCATGCAGGTGTTCCGGGTAAAGATGGACTACCGGGCGAAAAGGGAAGTTCTGGAGCGACAGGAAATGCAGGTCCGCAAGGTTTTCCGGGTGCTAGAGGACCACCAGGAATAAACGGTAGTCCAGGCGAACCCGGTATTAAAGGTATGCCTGGTGCAACAGGTGAACGAGGATTTAAAGGAGATTTGGGAATGAAAGGTGATTCAGGTTTGCCGGGTCCGCGTGGACTACCTGGCACAATTGGGCCTGAAGGAAAACGTGGGAAGAGAGGCATGCGTGGTCCTTCTGGTCCTTCAGGACCTCAAGGGGAAAGAGGTTCACCGGGTGTAGCAGGATTACCAGGCCCTGATGGAGCTGCTGGACCAAAAGGTGGTTCTGGAGATAGAGGGCCACATGGACCAGTGGGTCCCAAAGGCAATGTTGGTGATGTCGGATCTCCAGGACCAGCCGGAGTTCAAGGTTTACGTGGCTTGCCAGGAAAAATCGGTCCATTAGGTAGACCAGGACCAGCTGGTGAACGAGGTGTAGCTGGCGCCGATGGTAAGGCAGGCGATCAAGGTTTGCAAGGTTTGCAAGGTCTTCCAGGACCTATGGGTATGCCGGGTGATAAAGGTTTCACAGGGCAATCTGGAAAAGATGGAGAACCTGGACCGCAAGGTGTAATAGGTCCACGAGGTGATTCTGGTAAAGATGGTTTACAGGGACCAGCTGGTCCACCAGGTCCACAAGGTCAAGATGGATCACGAGGTGCTCCTGGTCCAGATGGTCCAAGAGGTTTCCAGGTATAGTTTTGATTAAATTATATATACTATGTATTATTTTTGAATTAAAATAAAATTGTTCAAATTAAATTTTCTTAATAGGGTTTACCTGGAGCAGGGGGAAATCCGGGTATACCAGGCAAAGATGGACACAGTGGACCTCCTGGTCCGTCTGGACCTCTAGGTGCCCCTGGCAATCGTGGTGAACGCGGCTTCCCTGGAGAAAGAGGACCAATTGGTCAACCCGGATCAACAGGCGAAAGAGGTGAATCTGGAACACCTGGAAACGATGGTCCATCAGTAATGCCAAAATAAATCCCATAATATTTCTTACATACATATATATTCTAATATTACTTTTTATAGGGAATACCAGGAAAACCAGGAATGAAGGGACATACAGGTTCCCCTGGTATGATTGGACTTCCTGGGCTACGGGGTCCATCTGGTGGTGCCGGTGAGAAAGGTGAAAGAGGAAGTTTAGGATTGTCTGGAGCTGAGGGACCCCCTGGCAGAGTAGGAGAAAGAGGGCCTCAAGGCATAGTTGGTCCTCCAGGAGCCCCTGGTGAACCAGCAGAAAGAGGTGAACCAGGACCACAGGGAAGTCAAGGTGAATCAGGAGCAGCAGGGTCACCAGGAGACCGTGGCCCTATAGGTCCAGCAGGTCCACCAGGTTTTCCCGGCCCTCCTGGATTGTCGGGAATGCATGGTGCAAAAGGAGATCGTGGATTAATGGGACTTAAAGGAGAACAAGGAAGCATTGGGTCACAAGGTATACCAGGTGAAAATGGATTACCAGGTCCTTTAGGTTTAACTGGCTCTAAAGGAGCTAGAGGCGAATCTGGATTAAGAGGAGAAATAGGTATGGGTGGGCCACCTGGCAGACCTGGAGAACCGGGTCAAGCGGTAAATATAAATTAGTAGTATATAATTATTGTGATAAAATGATCGATTTTACTTTCAGGGTCAACCAGGAAGTCCTGGACCACAAGGACTTCATGGTTCTCCAGGAATTAAGGGAGGTCAGGGTGATCATGGCCGCACAGGGTCTCCAGGTCCAATTGGTAATCAAGGACCACCAGGTCCAGAAGGAAGCAAGGGTGAAGGCGGAAACGATGGGCCTCCAGGATCACCAGGAAATACAGGTCCGCCAGGATCATCAGGTGAAAGAGGCTTACCCGGTCTTCCTGGACCACCAGGAAATGCAGGATTACGTGGTTTGAGAGGTGCAGCCGGCGAAACAGGACAAGCAGGAAAACCAGGAAAAGATGGTGCACAAGGTCCAATTGGTTTGAGCGGGCCTGCAGGCCTCCAAGGTCCAATGGGTGAATCCGGTCCAGAAGGTGCCCCAGGTAAAGCAGGTCAACCTGGAATTGCGGGCAGAACCGGAGACAAGGGACCACAAGGATCGGCTGGACACCCTGGTTCACAAGGTGCACCTGGTTTACCAGGTCCGCCGGGTCCATTGGGACCTCAAGGTAATTCTGGCGAACGTGGATTTAAAGGTGATACAGGTCCACAAGGCATTGAAGGAGCTCCTGGTCCACGAGGTAAACTTGGACCACCAGGAACTGAAGGTGTAAAAGGTGAAACAGGAGATTCAGGTCCAAAAGGTGTGAAAGGTCATCGTGGTTTGAATGGTCTGCAAGGATTACCAGGTCAGGCAGGACTAAAAGGTGATTCTGGTAATCCCGGCTCACATGGACCTCCAGGTAAGCCTGGTGATACTGGTATGCGCGGTTTACCAGGAAGAGATGGTGGTATCGGACCACAAGGTCCACCTGGAAATCCGGGATCAAGAGGTTCTACAGGTAATGATGGTAAACCAGGGTTTATGGGCCCAGCGGGACCACCAGGACCTCCTGGTCCTCCAGGTGACACATTAGGATATGATGCAGCAGCTTTAGCTGCTCTTCTACAACAGGGTGCCGTTGGTAATACAAAGGGTCCAGATCCAATGGGTGATGAACCTGCAAGATTTTTTGGAAACTCTGATGGTTTGACCGAAGAAGAGAAACGAGCTATTATACTTAAAGCTTATGATCAACTAAAAATATCATTTGAACGTTTTAAAAAACCAGATGGCCAAAAGAACGCACCCGCTAAAACATGTAGAGATTTAGCAGCTGCACATCCAGAATTTGAGTCAGGCAATTATTGGATTGATCCAAATGAAGCTGATCCAAGAGATGCTATATTGGTATATTGCGATATGAAGAAACGAGCTACATGTATTATACCAAAACCAAATCAAAGTCCAAAACTAACATATAAGGGTAGAGAACAAGAAGTTTGGCTTGGCGAAATGCAAGATGGAATTAAACTTACTTATAAAGCTGATTCAAATCAAATGGGTTTCTTGCAATTATTATCAGCTAGTGCAGAACAAACAATTACTTTCCATTGTAAAAATACTGTTGCATATTTTAATGAAGCAACAAATTCACACAGGTAATTTTTTCTGTACTAATTTATTTCGAAAAACAATTTATAATTTTTGTATTGTTTTAGGCGCGGTGTTAAACTTCTAGCCTGGAATGACGCAGAACTGACACCAAAAGGACCGGCTAGACTACGTTATGAAGTTATTGAAGATGATTGCAAGGTATATTTTGAATATATTTACATTATATAATATATGAAATTCTATAATCAAAATTATTCATATATTTTAGGCTCGAGCTAATAAATGGTCATACTCAATTTTGAAATATACAACAGACAAAGCTATAAGACTGCCAATTATTGATATAGCTATTCGTGATGTCGGTGAACCAAATCAAGAATTTTGGATTGAAGTGGGAACAGTCTGCTTTTATTAAAAATATTTTAATAATATTAATAATAAAGCAAATTTTTAATGCCATATTTTTAAACCAAATTTAGAATATTAACTGCCATTTTAGAAAAATAAGAAACTATAAAATGTTTTAAATAAGAATTATCAAATTAATGTACAAAAAAAAAATTGTAATATAAAATTTATAAGTAAAAGACTCTTTTTTTAAAAAAAAATAAAAATAAAAAAATATGTAATTAATTCATAAAAATATAACATTTAAGTTCACTTAATAATGTGTGTAGCTAAGATAAGATTTAAATGAATTTGTATATATAAACTGGATTACAACAAAGCCAAATGCTATTTTTGGTAATTTTTAATGAAAATTTGTTTTATTAATTCGAATTTAAAATGCTAATTTGTTGGAATGCTAATTAGGATAATTAATATTTGTTCTAAACTAGTAGAAACTGGATAAATTTATGAATTGGTTTGAACTAGTTACCCAAAATGATCTTTAACGATATTATCAAAAAATTCATTTCTATTTTACAATATTTTGTTTTTACAGACTTGTTAAGTGATTAATATTTATATTATATCTATATAGAAAGTAAAAGCAATCCCAATCTTTACTATTCAAATTTGACAGTGTTATATGAGAACTTGCAAAAAAAACACCTTAACCTGTTAACCTAAGCTAATCATACTATATAGAAGTTTTTATTATACATTTTTTTAAATCTATCAACTTAATAAAATTATTTACTGACCACAAGAATTTACATAAATATATATAACCATCAGAATATTAAATTTGCCAGCATTATAATACATAATAATCAAAATAATTATTATGGTTCACAAATTTTATAGAAACCACAATAAAGTTTTTATCTTTAAAGTTTTAAATTGCAAATTTTATGTTGGTTCACTGCATTTTTTGAATAAAAAAATTATAATAATTTTTATCTGATAAGTAATTTTTAAAAGAATTAGAAACAAAAAGAAAAAAAAAGCAACAAAATTTAATCGCCAATCTAAACTCAAGTACAGTGTTCTTCCACTAGTGTTCCGCGTAACTCTTGGGTTCTATAAAAAGTTTAAAATGTCCGGCGAGAATATTTTAGCGAAACCAATATTTAATAAATCCTATCAGAATATTCTTAATGTATAAGATAAATCAGTGTAATAGGTACTGTTCTACGTTCTACCCACAATTAGGTTGTAGGTTCAATTTAATAATAGCAATTAAAATTAAAAAACGGATCCATATAATCAGAAATGGTTGGTGGTTCTCTATAAAATTTAAATAAATAAAAAACATAAAATATAAGTCGTCAAAATACATTTGCGAGGTTGCGAAACAGTAACAAAGTTTTGTAATTTAACATATCTGATACCATTTCTTGCTACTTCACTTGTGACGTGTAAGAGTTCTCTATATTTTCAAAAAATTATTTTGTAAAAATATAGAAATTAAATGCAAACTATTACATGCAGTTGCAACTTCCTGAAGATTTTTTGGAAATAGTTTTGAACTGCGTTACTATTTTTCCAAAAATAGGTTTTCTCGTAAAAAATAACATCTGCTAGAAAGGTACTACAGGCCGTGCAAGGTTTGTATTTACTATATTTTTTACCATATCAAAAATTGTATAAATTATGAAATAAATTTTAAGCCTTTCAGGCAGCTACAACTTTGCGGTTAAGAAAATAATCGGATATGTAAAATAAAAATGTGGCATGTAACAAAAGTTTTGGTCTAACAAAAATATTGTGTCCAATAAATTTAAAATAGAAATTATCACATGCAGGTGAATAATTGACTTGCTTGTGACCCTAATTAGAATGTGTCTTTTTATTTGTATATTAAATATTATTATTATATACATTAATTATTTAGGTGGTGTTAATTTTTTTCAATTATATAAGCTAAAAAAAACATATATTTTCATGAAAGACCTTTTTTTTCTGCGTGTTTTATATGAATTAACATAATTTTTACATATTATAAGAAATAAATGTTTTTTTTATCAAGTTAAATGAAAATAATCAACATTATTGTCAGAAGTATAAATTTTGAAATAACAAAACAACATTTTAGGACAAACTAAACAAATTTGTTATACTATTTCAAATATTGCACCTGGTAATATATTTATAAATTATAAAAAATGTTACTTATTAGGTTTACGCTTTCACTTTAAGCATAATTACTATACATAAATTTCTATGTAAATTATGTAAAACGTTAATATTTTTTTTTAACAAAATTTATTTTCATAATATATTACTAAATTTATATAAAAAGTTTCGATGGGGCCTTAAAAAATGAAGTGTCTTCAATGTTAAGGAGTGGTTCTTTAGGTTTTTTTTTTAAATAAAACATAATTTTGCAAATATCTCTGTAATTTTACAATTTATATTTTCTTTATAAAGTATGTAAAAATTATTATCAGATTGTTCTTTAAATAGTTACCAGTAAAATTTTTTCCTTATTTAATAATATATTAAATATTTTACTGCAATTTGTTTTTTTTTTTCTCATAAGCTATTATCCTTGCTTGTTAAATTTGAAATATTCAACCTACATAAAAGGTGTGGTTAGGTTTTAGATTTTTATCAATACAGAAGGTCCTCACATATTACTTTTTTATACAAGGTGTGTCAGATAAAAATAAAATTACTTTTTTTAAATGATAATAACAACATGGAATACTGGACAATATTCTAGTTAAGATACTACATAATTTTTGATATATAATTATAATTATTAAAGATTTTGATTTACAATTTAATATTATGATGATTGATTGCTAATTTATATAATTCAACAAAGGGAAAGGGATATGTCTAGTTTAATACTGACTGAGGGTTATGGCTGTAATTATGTGCTATTGAGTATTTCTATACAGTACAGAAAGGCACTACAGTACAGTAAAAAGTACAAAAATTTTTGGTTATATCGATTACCCAGTATTCTTTCCATTCTACAAAAGAAATATAATAACTATAGAAATATTGTATGCCTATTACATTCGTCGTAATAATATCAGTAACTGAAATCCTTAACTTTATTAAGTGGATTTGTTGAAATTACTTTTATTACATGACTCAGTCAATAATGTTCTTTTCAATATCCTAGGGAATGAATTAAATTATAATTTTAAATTGTAAAGTCTTTCTTTAAATTGATATAACATTTTAAACGCTTATAAATTAACCTTCAAGAATGATGAAAGCGATTTATACAAAAAATTTAATGGAAGAATCTGTGAAAAATTTGTTTATCCTTAAAAATTGGATAAACAAATATTTAATTACTAAATGAAATAAATGAAAGGTTTTGTAAAAGCTGAACGCTTAAGATAGACTGACCATATTTCTAGAATAAACATAAAGGCAGAAGCCGTACAAACAAAACAAAGATGCGACTACAATCAACTGCTTAGACAATATCGAAAGTGACTTTGTAAAATTGCAAGTTAGAAATTGCAGAAGAGTAAGACAGAATTGGTATTCTAAGAATTGAACTCAATACTTTTTGTGTATCATTGAACGATAATGATTGATCATGGTAAATCTTAGTGTACCATCCCAAGATAGATCTAAATAATTGATAGATAATAAACCAAATGATGATGAACATAAGAAACATTAAACCCTAATGCAAATATTATCCAAATTATAATATTTAATAATTCATGTTTAACTTAAAATAAAGGTTACTTGTAGTAGCAAATTGTAAATTGTTAAGAGTACTAAACAATTAATTTAACGTTCTTAAAGTATTTTATGTTATCCTTTTTTTAGAAAAATCGGTGAAATTTTTACAAAATTTACTTTATTAAAACCAAAAATTTTCAATTAATAATAAATTTATGTGTCGAAATAGCAATTTTCCTATACAATAGAAGGTTATTTAGTAATCATTTTGAGAGATTGGTGGGCAAACCATCCCATAAAGTTGATTTAACAAAATAATGTCATGATAGAATAATTACACTTTTTACAATTTGTTTGTATACCTTCAAGCTAAATTTTTAGAATATTTTGTTCGCTATTAAAATAAACAAATTTAATAGAAATTTTTCGTTATATTTAGTTTTTTTCGTAATAGCATAATATATTTAATATTCATTATGATATAGATTAAGTAAAAGAGTTGCATCAGAATTTTTTTTGAAAATTGTTTTGTCTTTCATTACACATTATAAAGTTATAACCCAGCAGGATGAAATTTTTCATTTATTATCCCTGCAAGGAGAAGATTGTAATATTTCGTTTATGTATCTTGTTAAAAAAGGAAAAATATTGCTTTTATTATTTAAAATTACGAGCACATTGTAAATATTCTATTTTCTAGCTTTCGTCTACTTTGTAATATATTTTCCTTTTTGCATAATATATAATAAAATTGGTAACAACAACAAAAAATTATCTCATACAAATGGAAAATAAAGTAAAAATGAAAATATAAAAAGAAAATTTTAAAAAATTCTAATAAATAAAAACAAATATTGGAACTATAAAATGAAAATATAGAAACATTCTGATTATTTTGTACGTGTCGAAGAAAAATTGAATATTTACAAAAATTTAGGATTATATTGAAACATTTTAAAGAAAAACTATAACAAAACGGAAGTAAATACAAAATAAATTAATGCAAAATTCAAAACAGAAGTCAATTGATGCAAAATTGAAATAATAATGTCAAATTTAAGATCCTTATGGGTGAAAAATCACCATCCCTCATAATTGTACGATAAAAGAATTATTTTGTAAATAAATTTTCTTTTATTAATTTCGTTTAGGTATTTATTTATTCTTTACAAGTTTTACAAAATTAAAACAAAAAAAATTATAATTTTCTCGACACCTTCAACTAGAAACAATAATTATGAAAGAAAACTGAACTACAATTGACTTGTAAATTATAAATTTTAAAAATATGAACTAAATAACATTTTGTTAGAA
Organism: Rhamphomyia laevipes; assembly: GCA_963920725.1. NCBI lineage: Eukaryota > Metazoa > Arthropoda > Insecta > Diptera > Empididae > Rhamphomyia > Rhamphomyia laevipes. The sequence continues at coordinate 16,727,779 of OY987258.1, forward strand.
AAAATATAAATTTTACATTATAATACTGCAACAAAACAGACACTAAAAGTGAAATTTTACCCGAAAAACGCTCACGTAATTCAGTATAGTATTGAAAAATTGCATTATGAAGTCGTAGTGTTTAAAATTTGTAAAAACATTTCTTAGATGCATCAGAAATTTAACATATGCATGCTAACTACAAAATTTGTTAATAAGAGAAATTTCTTCAAATAACAAATAATCATTAGTGGAAATGATTAGTAATTCGGTGTTAAATAAAGAGATGCATAATTTTTAATGACATTATAGAAAGAAACATTTTCGATGTAGGTACAAGAACGTAATCTGTATTATTTCATATTAAAAAAATATGCAATCGGAAATTTGTTATTACGTGAAACCCGGACATAAAACTCCCAAAATTATTTTTCGAACCAAACCAAAAAATTTACCAACAAAATTAAATAATTTTATGGTATCATTTTTTTTAATAGCTATTGACCTCATTTAACTATATAATTTTTACCTTCTATATACAAACTATTCTCTAATTGAAAACACCACACAATTTAAAATAAGTGCTTTTAATTTAAGCAAAACACTTTATTCACTAA